>CM048747.1:291959766-292559766 GCA_026315105.1 Locusta migratoria | reverse complement strand
ATCGTTCATGCGAAACACAACTAGCTCTTTATTCACTCGTGATGGGTGCTATCGACAAGGGTTCGCAAATCGATTCCATATTTCTTGATTTCCAGAAGGCTTTTGACACCGTACCTCACAAACGGCTTTTAATCAAATTACGCGGTTATGGTATATCGCCTCAAATTTGCGATTGGATACGGGATTTCCTGTCAGAGATGACACAGTTCGTAGTAATCGATGATAAGGCATCGACTAAAACAGAGGTGATGTCGGGCATTCCACAGGGTAGTGTTATTGGTCATTTGCTGTTCCTTACTTACATAAACGATTTAGGAGAAAATCTAAGTAGCTCTCTTAGGTTGTTTGCAGATGACGCCGTCATTTACCGTCTAGTAAAATCATCTGAAGATCAAAGCCAACTGCAGAACGATTTGAATAAGATTTCAGTATGGTGTAAAAATTGGCAGTTGACTCTAAAGAATGAGAAGTGTGAAGTGTTGGTCCACATGAGTACGAAAAGAAATCTTCTAAACATTGTTTACAAGATAAATCAATCAAAAGTGAAGCCCGTAAACTCCACATCATTACAACAATGGCGCTTATCGCTGTGGCGTGGGCTACTTGCGAAACTCTAATCGCCAACATTCTTCTCCGAATGCGAAAATATATTGTTAACTCCCACTTACATAGGTGGAAATGATCACCAGAATAAAATACGAGAAATCAGAGCTCGAACAGAGAGACTCAGGTGTTCTTTCTTCTCGCGCGCTATTCGAGAATGGAGATAAATAGTATAATGGTGGTTCGATGAACCCTCTGCCAGGCACTTAAATGTAATTTGCAGAGTATCCCATGTGGAAGTAGATGTAATAGACAAGCATTAAGTTACACTATTCACGTTGAAAACCCCATAAACCAGCAGTTGGTATTGATGTTAGAAAAATCACATTTGCAGGTTTACCTTATTCCAAACGTAACAATACACTGCATGAAGCAAATGACATAAAATCTATACGTTGTCCACTGTTAAAACATGATTACATTGAAATTTAAAATGTGTTAAAATAGATGTTGCGTTCACGGACCTCCTACGTGTCCTATGCATGTCGACGTCGTTTAGATGGTACCTCGTGGCTCCATTAGAGGCCGCCACTTGCAATGTGCCTTACAATAGTGTTGGTACGATTATGGACGATTAAAAATAAAATACATTGACGTCAATTTTACATAAAATTATGGCATTGGTCTGCAAAATGGCCAGCGTCATAATTTAGGTATTACCAGGAAAAAGTAAAATATTAAAAACGTAAAACAAAAAGGTCTCCGGCAGCACCACATACCGGCGCTCCTTTCACCGTCGCGTGTGACAAGTGTTGCCAGACGTAGGGAATTTTCCCTACACGTAGGTACTTTTAAGCATTGAAATCATGTAGGGAGTTTTCATCCAAAACTCCCCAACGCATAGGTACTTTGGTAAAATTTTACAATCGCCGACACAGGCCTAGTGGATAATGTTGCAAAAGAAGAATTGTCAGCACGCTGGAATGAAGCCGACCAATTGTGGCAAAGTTTGAAGTAGCCAGTGATATTTTTGACGGCATAGTTGTTTTCTGTTCATAGAAAACAATATTAATTTGAAAATTTTGTTTCAGACACATCAAAAGTGATGCGAAATGTGATTATTTCAATGTATATCAGTGGAATGGATAGTCGGTTTGGAAATAGTGTTAGAAAATATCAGCACAAGAAAAATTCATTGTTTCCATGAACGAAAGACTATTTTTTTTTTTTTTTTTTTTTTTTTACCTAGACTAAACTTATTTATTTACGTAAGGACGATATACTAGTTAGTACTTGTAAGTAAGAAGATGCTAAAACATTTACGACAGCCAACGTTATAATGAACAATTCGTTGTCAACATAGCATTAGTCTTTGAAAATCGAATTATGTAGAGTGACGGACTTCGTTTTTTGTGCTGACTGTAAAGTAAATAATTACTGCTGTACGGTCTGTAAATCAGTTATCCTCGTGTAACAGTGAACTCGAAATTAGCGGCATATTTGGGGGAACTAATTAATGCTGTTCCTCTCTATATGTGAAAGGTTCTTTATGTACCCTTGTCCGATCGATAAATCAGTAATCCTCTTGTAATAGAGCACTTGTAATTCGCGACATAATCTACACTTCACTCCATTAATCAGTAACGATCAGTCACTGGAAAAACATATCTAGCAACTGAAGCATGATGAAAAATATTTATTTTAAAGTTTTTCAAAATTGTAACATGACACATTAATCAAGTGGTTAACCTCTGCTGGCTGGACTACTGGATTCAGCCCCTCGCAGACCCAAATCCTGACTAAGACCTTGGTGTAGGGGCATTAATGAGGTGGTAGGGAGAAAGTAGGGAAAACCTAGGTACATTTTTGTGAGACTGTAGGTATTTTCTCTCTCTGCCATCTGGCAACACTGCGTGTGATATTTGATTTTAATTTGAGCACTTACAAAGAAAAATATTTTTGTAAAATAATATAAAATGTGAACCAGACGGTCTATGGCTGCACTATTTACAGGCACCACTGTCACAATCCAGTGTACAACACTGGACGTATCATAGTGCAAAACTTCATAGGAAAGGTTTTAAACCAAGGTGCTTAAAAAAATGAGTTTTATCAAAAGCGGGGGGTCCAAAGCGGCGCCTCGTTCTGGCTCCACAGCTACGAATCACGCATACAGCGTCTACAAACATCGTGAACATAACATAAAACTTTGCATCCACTCTAGAGTTGTCTTTTTTACATGTCTTACGAAACTTACAGAATGTGTTACGTACAAGTGATATAGTAATATTCAAACACTATGCACCATGAAATTCCAAAAAAGAAATCTGGAACCGTGCTAAACTTTAATCTGCCTAGGTCGATGTAAATGTACAGAATACAGTTAATGGCAGATTTTGCATATGGAACATAAAAGTTTGTAATTTTATGTAACTAATACAAATGTTGCACATGAAACGTTTATTACGTGCTGACCTAGACGTAAGATGTATTAGGTAGGCGAAATAACCATATATTAAAATAAATAAATAAAATAAAAAAATAAAAAAATTAAAAAAAAAAAAGGATTCCCATTAGAAATAAAGGAGGCGCTGACAAGATGTGAAAATTAAAGTACCATCAGTTTAATACGTTCGCAAAATTTTGACACGAATTATTTAAAAAAGGATGAAAAGGCTGACAGATGCTGACCTCGCGCAAGATCAGTTCAGAGTCAGGAGACATGTAGGAATACGGGAAACAATACTTACCTTGAAACTTCCTGGCAGATTATAATTGTGTGCCGGAACCGGGACTCGAACCTGGGACCTTTGCCTTTCGCGGGCAAGTGCTCTACCACTGAGCTACCCCGACACGACTCACGATGCCGCCTCACAACTTTACTTCCGCCAGTTGTGAGGCGGCATCGTGAGTCGTGTCGGGGTAGCTCAGTGGTAGAGCACTTGCCCGCGAAAGGCAAAGGTCCCAGGTTCGAGTCCCGGTTCCGGCACACAATTTTAATCTGCCAGGAAGTTTCATATCAGCGCACACTCCGCTGCAGAGTGAAAGTTTCATTCTGAATACTTACCTTATCATAAAAGACAGATTTAGGAAAGGCAAACCTATATTCATAGCTTTTGTACATTTGGAGAAAGCTTTTGATAATGTTGATTGTAATACACTATTTCAAATTCAGAAGTTAGCATGGGTAAAATATAGGGAACGGAAGGCTATTATCAACCAAACAGCAGTTATCAGAGTTGATGGCATGAAAGGAAAGTAGTGGTAGGAATGGAGTAAGACAGGATTGTAGCCTTTCTCTGTTATTCAATTGGTACACCGTGAAGGAAAGCAAAGAGAAATTGGGAAAATGATTTGGAGTTCAGGGTGAAGAAATAAAACATTTCGTTTTGCTTGGTACAACACATTCTTAGACATCAAGGTATCATGAATTTAGCAGTGGAGGGAAGTGTGTGGGAGAAAATAATCACAGAGGGTGACCAAGAGAATATAGTAAGCAGATTCAAATTGATGTGGGTTACTCAGGATAGAGTAGGGTGGAGAGCTGCATCAAATCACTCTCCGGACTGAAGACTACAACAACGACATACACGTTTAAACCTCGATCTTTAAGTAACAATTATATTATTACAGATGGATGTCCAATGACCTTAACCACTCCACAGCTTCTTCACCGACCTGCTGGATCTCTTCCACTGAACTATTACACCTTCGAAGTGGGCGATCTACAGTCATGTGTCTGATGGTCTGAGGCACGTCTGCACAGAGGACTGTCAGCCATTTTCCACTTGTGCTTCCAAAACCGCCGTCTGCCGTGTTGTGGTCTAATCCGGTTACGTGATGTTGAGATTTTTCGAGGTCGGTTGAAACCAGGAGTTAGTTGGGTCTGATATTAGTCCATATGTGTCTTGATTTGCAGACAGTCAGTCTCTGCTACAAGCTTCACTTACTGTAAACTGATCGTGGACCAGTTTCGTTCGTAGAATCCAAGCGGAGGTCCGAGATTTCAGCCTGAGATATTCAACAGCCTTCATGTATTGGCAAGAGAGTGTTGTCGCAGTATTTAAATCATTCCTCTTTAGTGCTTATGCTCTTCGGAGATGAGGAGGTGGAATGTTAGAAAGAACCGGTAGCCATTTCTGAGGTGTACACTGGAAGGTGTCTGATATATTTCTCATTATGTCGTTCAGCTGGACATCTACCGTTTGTATGGGCGCTGTTAAACCAAAGTGGACTGCAGCATTCAGCTACTTGTTATACTAGGGCAAGCGCTGTCGTTCTCACAGTAGATGCAGTGGGACCTCAACCTGTTCCTGTGAGCTCGTGTGGAATGTTGGTGCGGCTTTTGATTTTAACAGGTGTTTTGCATAGGTGTGCACTGTAGGTTAAGGGTAGATCAAAGATGACTCCCAGATATTTAGCGAAAGGACTGAACTTCAGCAGGTGGCCACGATATTGAACTTAAGGAATATAGATGGGTAATCAGTTACTCTGTTTTCGTTGCGTTTTGTTTCAGTCTCCTTGTGTTGAATTATTTGTAGAGTCTCCGAAGATCTTCTGTGAGTGCGGTTTACACTGCTGTGAAGTCGCTGGACTGGGATGTTAGTGCAAGGTCATCAGCGTGTATTAATTGTCTAGCAGTAGTAGCTGGTAAATAAATGATAGAGCTGAAGCATTGAATTAAAATTTGTGGTGCGGCCGGGAATCGAACCCGGACCTCCATGCTTACTAGGCAGACGTCTTAACCGTTAGACTACCACACCACTAACGATTAAGGCGCCTCGGAATAGTCTATGTACGATTTCCCTCCACAACACAAACTTTAATTCAGCTTCTTTGTTCCAAAGATAATTGCCACTACTGCCAAGGCTCTCCATGCAGCGGAATAGCACCTCAGCAATGGACATGGTGGAACAATCCTGTTATGGTGATATAAATATCAATTAAATTTACAATGAAAGAATCCCTGAGACGGATTTTCGTCTCAAATATGTCAAAGACATTATTGATAGAGCTGAAGCATTGAATTAAAATTTGTGGTTCCACCATGTCCATTGCTGAGGTGCTATTCCGCTGCATGGAGAGCCTTGGCAGTAGTGGCAATTATCTTTGGAACAAAGAAGCTGAATTAAAGTTTGTGTTGTGGAGGGAAATCGTACATAGACTATTCCGAGGCGCCTTAATCGTTAGTGGTGTGGTAGTTTAACGGTTAAGACGTCTGCCTAGTAAGCATGGAGGTCCGGGTTCGATTCCCGGCCGCACCACAAATTTTAATTCAATGCTTCAGCTCTATCAATAATGTCTTTGACATATTTGAGACGAAAATCCGTCTCAGGGATTCTTTCATTGTAAATTTAATTGATATTTATATCACCATAACAGGATTGTTCCACCATGTCCATTGCTGAGGTGCTATTCCGCTGCATGGAGAGCCTTGGCAGTAGTGGCAATTATCTTTGGAACAAAGAAGCTGAATTAAAGTTTGTGTTGTGGAGGGAAATCGTACATAGACTATTCCGAGGCGCCTTAATCGTTAGTGGTGTGGTAGTCTAACGGTCAGTCGGCCCTCGGCGGCCGTGGCGAGAGGAAGTACGGTGTTTACGTCTCCGCGGCCAGCGGCTCGGGGCTGTTGGTGAGTTACACGCCGCAGTGCGCGCATAGTTGTTTACCTCCGATCGTATCGTAGAAATGGCAACTCCGATGCGCTTGCGAAAAGACACATTGAAGTTTAGTTTTGAGAATACGTTTGCACGACCGAAGTCTTTTGAAGTTGAAGATTTTTTGGAGGAAGCACTGAAGTTAACTACCGATGACGTAATTGGCTATCACCTCTCGATCAGCAGTAGTACCGTCTATTTGAAGTTACGGAATCCCGAAAAATGTGAGCAAATTGTACGTTTATATGCGGACAACTTGAAATTTAAACATTCTGACGGGAATATTGGTGACGTGAAAGTGACTCATGCAGGACTTGGCACTAAGACGTTACGCATTTTCGAGCTGCCGTTTGAAATAACGGACGAGGACATTGAAGCTGTCTTGAAACCTTACGGCACGGTAATCAGCCATGTTGCTGAAAAATGGTCCTCGGTACACAAATTTCGAGTATTAAACGGAGTGAGGCAGATTAAACTTGAAATGGTCAAACATGTACCGTCTTACATTACGGTTTGTGGATACAGGGCCATTGTTATTTACGATGGGCAACCGCGTACTTGCTCCGGGTGTGGGGCCACTGGACATTTGCGAGCTCAGTGTGTGCAACGCCGAGTGACACAAGTGCCGACAGGTGAGGCCGCTGCCCCACCCAGCATGACACACCTACCGATCACATACGCCGCGGCAACTCGCAGCGCACCTACAGCGATGGACGTCACAATAGATGATGTGGTCAGTCACATCGATGAGGAAATACGGTTGGAACAGACTACCATCAGTGTACCGACAGCGAATACCGTCCCTGAACCACCTGGTGAAACGCAACAGAGCAGTAGCACAGACTCGACACAGAACAGCCTGGAGGTCGGGGACATGGCGGCAGCTGACGACACCACAGAAAAAGCCGGCGCGGAGACCAAGAAACGACGGATCGCCCGTCAAGGAGCGGACAACAGTGCATCTGTGTTGCGAGACAGAGCCAAGCAGGTACGGCAAAAACTTGAGGATGGGACACTGGAATCACAAGATGCCATCCACCAAACTCAGAAGAAAACACGGACGTCACAAGAGGCGGCCTGTGGGGCCAAAAACCCGCGGAAAACGGCAAACACCTCTGTGCCTCCCAAGCGTCCAGGAGACTCGAACGGCCAAACACAGAAGGGGACAAAGGGACCTCGTACAGCCAACCCCTCGCAAACCGGAGGAGGAGCTGAAGACCGCAATACTGAAGACCATGAGATGGCAGAAACTTCAGCTGGTCTACCAACAAGAGACCTACAACAACGACTACCGCGAGGCTCTGCAACGCATGCGGGCAATGCGACGGTTCCCATATTGGTGGACGGCGACCCCCCAAAGGCTCTCAGTGCTACTGCATCGATTGCAGGAGCTCCACACAGCGATGGTGGTAACAGGATGGACGTGACGGCATCAACCCTCGACAACATACCCTGGCATGAAGACGTAGAGGACGGCGATTCGTCAGCAGTACCTCATGGTCCTTTGAAGGTAGCCAGGAATGATGAAGAAATGGAAGACAGCTTTTATTAAACGGCACTAAAGCATCGCTAATTGACTTGTATGACGACTGACATCAAGCTTCAATCATATAGTATAGCCACTATCAACATCAACAGAATAACTAGTCCGACGAAAGTTGAATGCCTTCGGGATTTCCTTTATGCATTTGACATAGACATCGCCATGTTGCAGGAAGTGTGCACGGACAGGGTAGAACATATTGCGGGGTATAGTGCCGTTCTAAACAGAGGAACCGAAAGCGGCACCGCCATCTTACTCAAGGACGGCATTGTACCGCGGAACGTGAAACAATTAGTGAGCGGAAGAGGAATCTCAGTCGAGATAGACGCATCCCAACTTATCAATATTTACGCTCCATCGGGTACGCACGCCAGACAGGAAAGAATGACGTTCTTTAGTGAACACATCATCGAGTTAATTAATCCCGCGAACGAGAACACCATCCTTGCTGGTGATTTCAATTGTGTTCTTACCGCCGACGACCAAACGCCTAACCCCAACATATGTCCGCAACTGGGAGACTTAGTGCAGGGTCTGCATCTCGCTGATATCTGGCTCAATCAACCACGAGGGAATCCAGGGTTTACGTTTATAACCAACCATTCTAGGAGCCGCATCGATAGAATATACGCATCTAGTAGTTTGAAGCGGTGTATACTAAGTGCTGAAACTTGTCCGATCAGCTTCTCCAACCACTTAACAGTTATAGCTCACATTAACTTGCCCAGACAGAAGACCTTTCGAGGCAGGGGCGTGTGGAAATTCAATACGGCACATTTAAACGATGGCGTTTTAGAGGAAGAGCTGCGGAGGGTCTGGGAAAAGTGCTTGAGAAACACACACCGCTATCGCACTAAGCTCGAATGGTGGGTAACCGGTGCAAAACCGAAAATACGATCCTTTCTGAAAAGCTATGCCTTTGAAAAGAAACAGTGGGAACGACGTACGATAGAATTCTACTTCCAGTGTCTACGAGAATTGCACGCAGATGCCACCAATGCGCAACTCAATATCGTGAGGGTAAACAGAATCAAGGCCAAAATAACCGCCTTAAAACGCCAGCAACTAGAGGGTATTAAGGTAAGATCGAGAGACACTAGCGTCGTCGCCGAAGAAAGAGCTGCACTTTTCCATCTTCTGTCAGAATACAAACGAGGGCGAAGTCATCATATTAGCTCCCTTCGTAGGGATGATGGGAGACTGATTACCGACCACAAGGATATCATGGCGTTTATCCATGCCTATTTCACGAACCTGTACGCTGAAGGCGAGGCCGCCCATGATGATGTGTGTGCGGAATTTTTAACTTGCATTACAACGACTGTAACGGAAGAAGAAAATTCTGAACTTGAAGCACCATTTACTGAAGAAGAATTGTATAGCGCGCTGAAGGGAAGCCCTAGGAACAAATCCCCTGGAGCTGACGGACTGCCAGTGGAGTTTTATTTACGATATTGGAATTTGCTAGGCAGCACACTGACTGTAGTCCTGAATGAAATACGTACCACAGCCACAGTTCCCAGCGAATTCTTAGAGGGGATAATAGTATTGGTTCCCAAAGTGGGAGGCACTAATAATTTGCAAAATATGCGACCCCTATCGTTGTTGAACGTCGATTACAAGCTAGTCGCCAGGGTGTTGCTCCAACGGTTGAACAACGTTGCTGCTCGCCTCCTCGGCCCCTATCAGACGTGCGCCGTCCCTAGGAGGACGATACACCAGGCGATCGAGGAATACCGGGACATGACGGCTGTCACTTCGGCGTCCAAGTGCAGAGCGGCTATCATGTCGCTTGATATGGACAAAGCTTTTGACAGGGTCCGCCACAAGTACCTGCTAACTGTGATGTCGAAAATGGGCATGGGGCCTTCTTTTGTCGACCTTATTCGGAGGCTATACACTGGTGCAACTTCAAGAATTCTCGTCAATGGACACTGCACGCCATACGTACCTATCCTATCGTCGGTAAGACAAGGGTGCCCCCTGTCAATGATGCTCTTCTCGATATCCATCGAGCCTCTTCTACGAACACTCTTCGGGACGCTTCCGGGGATCAAAATTGGTGGCCATAAATATGTATGCAAAGGTTATGCCGACGACCTGGCTGTATATATATCTGATCCGTCTGACCTCCCGAAGATACAAAATGTGCTTCAAACATATAGCAGCTGCTCTGGAGCGCTAATCAATTTACGTAAATCTCGAATTCTGCACTTAGGCCGAGGCATAACGATCGGAGGAACTGGTCCCGTCGAAGAAGCAGACGCCATCAAACTTCTCGGAATCCATTACAGCAAATGTCCTGTCCAGACAGCGGCCCGAAATTGGCAAACGAAGCTCAACAGCATCCGTGCGATATTAAGGGTGAATGCTACTCGCTCCTTAGACGTGATTCAGAAAACCACTCTGATAAATTTAGTGATACTGCCTAAAGTTTATTACCTAGCGAGTATTTTTCCTTTGCCCGAAACTATAGGACAACGCATTGAATCCGCTCTTGCGTGGTTTCTATGGAGAGGGAGCGTCCTTCGGGTTGACTACCTCACCGCAACCCTACCTGAAACGAAAGGAGGCCTCGGACTCACTAATGTCAGAGCGAAATGCAAAGCACTCCTAATATCCAGGATGGCTAAAGCCCTGGCAGCAGGAGACGGAAATTTGACGGCATACATCGTAAACGCAGTTACTCCTTTAGATGGCAGGGTGCCAGTCAAAGTCGACCACATTGACTACAAGCTGCGACATATTAAAATGTACATCTTAGAGAACAGCTACATATCCCATAGGGTGAAGCACTACACGACCAAGGAAGTCTACCGCGTATTCACGGAAGATACGGCAGTCAGCAAGGTCGAGAAGAACACGCCCGCAATCCACTGGAGCAGAGTGTGGAAAAACATTCACATTCCAACTTCCACGTCACACGTCAGGGCCTCGTGGCACTGCGCTGTACATAACATAATTTGCACAAATGAGCGCCTATTCAGGATTGGCATGTCAAATACCAACACATGCATGCATTGTCAGCAGACGGACACTGTACTTCACCGATTCACCTGCGGCGCCGCCAACGAGATATGGCAATGGACACGACACAAGCTCGCAGTTATGAACCGAACTTCAGACAACAACATCACTCTGCAGGAACTGCTCGCTCCGACAAGGTGGCCTTACCCAAATCAAAAACGTATGTCCACTTATTGGCTAATGGGAAAGTTTATTGACTACTGCCTGCACAACGAGAGCAAGTCTCTCCTGGAATTTCGGAACCACGTCTTACATGAGTACCGCATCAGATCTCAGCGTGGGAACTGGAAATCAAAGATGGGTGGTTATTTACCAGCCGTCCTCCACATAACATGACACTAATAAAGAGCATCGATTATATTTCGATTCATAACAAAAAAGAGATAAAAACGAAACTAAAGAAAAGATTATTGCACAATCAGAAGGACATGTAGAAACCCCGATGCTATACGATAGATATAAAGGAACAGAACACTTTATTATTGCAGAAGGACTGCACTTCATTTCTATAGAGGAACATTTATTATTTTACTTATAGTGAAGGCATACTCACTACTCCCATACCCTCAAGATTTGTATTAGCACCTGCAGAATGAGTACTTCGTTTTAGTTCATGGAAACTGGACACCAGTCTTATGTTCTGTTCCATGGGGTGTAGTAAGAGTCCCACATTGTTTAGTTCACTCTTAGAACTAATGTATCAATACATTAAAAGCCAGATTCTGGAGGACTATAATCTCCTGGTACCACCAATTTGTACCGCGGAACATGTGGTGGAGCGCTTTGGGTTACGAGACGCCGAAACGGATGACAATAATCGACTCATCGACGACAAGACAATCAAATTGATTGTGGAACATAATGGAAAGCAATTCACGAGAAGACGAACTCAGAGCCGACTCCACTGTGATTGTTCCTACGGAGCGATAGCAACGTCCTAAACAATAATAATAATAATAATAAAAAAAAATAAAAAAAATAAAAATAAAAAAAATAAAATTAAAAAAAAATCGTAATAATACGAATAAAGAGATTGACTTTGTTTCTTTCTAATCTACCACACAGTCCCTTTCCTTTCCCTTGTTTCTTTTCCCTCATGTAGGTATTTTACAGGGGTAGGTTTCGTTAGGCGCCAACGCCTGAAGAGGTTGAGATTCTTTTTTTTTTTTTTTTTTTTTATTAGGGTCAAAGTGGCGGTGGCACATTACTTTCCTTTCCTTTTCTTTTCTTTTCTTTTCTTTTTAAAAACAAGTGGTAGAAAATAAAATAAAATAAAATAAAACGGTTAAGACGTAAAAAAAAAAAAAAACAAAAAAAAACAAAAAAAAAAAAAAAAAAAAAAAAAAACGGTTAAGACGTCTGCCTAGTAAGCATGGAGGTCCGGGTTCGATTCCCGGCCGCACCACAAATTTTAATTCAATGCTTCAGCTCTATCAATAATGTCTTTGACATATTTGAGACGAAAATCCGTCTCAGGGATTCTTTCATTGTAAATTTAATTGATATTTATATCACCATAACAGGATTGTTCCACCATGTCCATTGCTGAGGTGCTATTCCGCTGCATGGAGAGCCTTGGCAGTAGTGGCAATTATCTTTGGAACAAAGAAGCTGAATTAAAGTTTGTGTTGTGGAGGGAAATCGTACATAGACTATTCCGAGGCGCCTTAATCGTTAGTGGTGTGGTAGTCTAACGGTTAAGACGTCTGCCTAGTAAGCATGGAGGTCCGGGTTCGATTCCCGGCCGCACCACAAATTTTAATTCAATGCTTCAGCTCTATCAATAATGTCTTTGACATATTTGAGACGAAAATCCGTCTCAGGGATTCTTTCATTGTAAATTTAATTGATATTTATATCACCATAACAGGATTGTTCCACCATGTCCATTGCTGAGGTGCTATTCCGCTGCATGGAGAGCCTTGGCAGTAGTGGCAATTATCTTTGGAACAAAGAAGCTGAATTAAAGTTTGTGTTGTGGAGGGAAATCGTACATAGACTATTCCGAGGCGCCTTAATCGTTAGTGGTGTGGTAGTCTAACGGTTAGTCAGTCTGCTCGCGGTCGTGCTAGGGGCAGGACGCTCCGTGCCGTGCGCTGCGACAGCTTGTCTTCGCGTGGTAAGTGTCGGCGCTTGCTGCAAATAGCTTTCGTTATTGAACTGTGGGAAAGGTATGAATCGATTGTAATGATGGAACAAGAAATGGAACGACCGACTAGGAAGGATACATTGAAATTGACATTTGAGAATCGATCTACTAGACCGAAATCTTATGAGATAGAAAATTGGTTAGAGCAGGATGTAAAACTATCATGCAACGACATTATTGGTATTCATCTGTCGATTATAGCGAGTGTGGTATTTGTCAAGTTGAGTAGTGCGGAGCTATGCTCGAAGGTAGTTGAATCCTGTGGAGGTACTATGAAATTTAGGTATTCAGACGGACGTGTTGGGGAGGTTGCTATCACTCATGCTGGGTTTGGAATACGCACTATCCGAATTTTTGAGTTGCCTTTTGAAATTACTGCGGAACAGATAAATGCTGTAATTTCTCCGTTCGGCACAGTGCTTAGCAATTTTGCTGAAAAGTGGTCGAGCGCGCATAAATTTCCCGTTCTAAACGGTGTACGACAACTCCGAGTAGAACTACGGAAACATATTCCTTCGTATGTAAACGTCTGCGGATATAGAGGGATTGTTATTTATGACGATCAACCCAGAACTTGTTCGGTCTGTAACAAGCCTGGCCACGTGCGCGCCAATTGTATACAGAGGCGCGTGGCGCAGCTACCCGCCGGCGAGCCCGCCAGGCCACTAGCCATGACGTCACTGCCTGGAACTTACGCCGCTGCAGCTCGAGCGCAACCGGCTACAGTTTTGGTCCCTGATCCAACTGCAGGAGCAATCGTTGCAGAGCCGGAAATCCCAATGGATGTCAGCACACTTATAGCCGACGATATACTCGATTCCCGACCGCCAACAGCAACAGACGAAGTTCGGCCGATACAGGAAACCGAACCTGTAAATGGTGCAGTTCCTTCGGCAAATGAAGAGCTTACCACTCCGCAGGAACCAGAAAGTGGGTCTGAATCCACAGAGAGTTCACCAAAAAGGAAGTCCGGAAGGAGAAACAAGAAGCGCAGGATTGCATCCGAAGGCGCAGAGGAGGCCGCTGCACCTCTGCGACAAAAGGCAAAAGAAATAGCAGCCAGCTTAAGTCAAAAGTCCTCTTCCGACAAGAAAGCGACACCAGCACCCGAAAAACCCCCTGTCTCTGCACTGGGGAAAAAAGGCGCTGAAGGACGGTTACCAAAGGAACCACCCACACAGAAACCAGAAAGAATTCCTTCTCCGGAGGCTCCCCATGACCCACCCCAGACGCCTACGCACACCAACTGGGCGGACGAAGTGGCAGATGACCCAGCGGATGAAGAAATGAGCGAAATTCACGAATCTGAGATAGATAATGCACAGCTCCAAAAAGATGACGACACTCGGAAAGAAGACACTTCCATGACAGATCTCTCAAAGCGACAAGATTATGTTCCGGATCCTTTTGATACTGATGAGTATTATTAAGCTGTTTTTTACTATACGACTTTTAGAGAAGGAACGAAGAACTGAAGAACGAATTAATGATTGAACAGCCAGAACGACCGATGACAGAAGTACAAACGTACAAGATAGCCACAGTAAATCTCAATAAGGCTCATAGCTCATTCAAATTACAAAACCTCAAAGATTTTATATATGCCGCTAACGTAGACATTCTCCTTTTGCAAGAAGTCACAGATATTGACCTTGAACATATACCGGGATTTAATGCTTTCACAAATCCAGGGATTGGAACGGAAATGGGTACAGCTATCCTCACGAAAGAGGGCATAATAGTCCAAGATGTTGTAAAATTAACCACCAGTAAAGGCATAGCAGGTACAATCAATAACGTACGAATCATTAATGTCTATCCCCCATCGGGATCTAGCAATAGACAACGCAGGGCGGAGTTTTTTAAAGAAGAAGTTGTCCCTCTGTTCGGATCCCGACAGGAGCACATTATCCTCGGGGGTGATTTTAATTGCGTATTGCATGCCAAAGACCAAACTCCCAATCTCAATAAGTCTATCGAACTTGAACGGATAGTCACGCAACTACGTCTAGTAGACTCATGGGAACACTTGCACGGCGCAGCCCCCGGATTCACTCATGTGACCAGCCACTCGGCGAGTCGTTTAGACAGAGTGTATGTCTCACATAATTTAAAGCGCAACATCCTGCAATCGGAAATATGGCCTGTCGTTTTCTCGGATCATGCAGCGTACATCTGCGCAATCAATATGGCCAAACAGGGGACTTACAGAGGTAGAGGGACCTGGAAGCTGAACGTGTCTCACCTAGAAGACCAGGCGTGCCAGGAGGCGTTCCACGCACTATGGAGGGAGTGTGAGAGCAGGTTCGCCTCGTACAACACTGCTACCGACTGGTGGCTGAAACATGTCAAGCCGAAAATACGGAGATTTTTCCTAAACTACTCCAGAGAAAAAAGCTTCTGGTACAAAAGTACTATGGAATTTTACTTTCAATGCCTAAGAGATTTATTCAAATCAGATGCCACGATTGTTGAAAACTATGCAAGAATTAAAAAGATCAAGGCGAAAATCTTGGCCCTTCGACGTAAACAACTGGAAGGTTACAAAATACGGTCACGAGTGCAGGATACGGCGCCGAATGAGATAACTTCCGTATATCACGTTATCCGTGAGCACAAAAGAGCGTCGCGCAAAATATTCACTGCAATACAACTGAATGACGGAAGGAAGCTAACGAAAAACTCTGAGATTAAGGAGGCGATCGTACAACATTTCGCTTCCTTCATGTCCTCTCAACCAGTTAACGAACGCCTTCAAGACGAGTTTCTGTCCACCCTACAAAGGAGAATAAACCACGCGGAAGCACAATCCCTCATCTCAGAAGTAACTGCAGAAGACGTCGAAGAAGCAATAGCAGAAAGCAAGACGAACAAATCTCCGGGATCGGACGGTATTCCAGCCGAATTTTATAAAACATTCAGTTCCCTCATAAAAGACAAGTTCACTCTCATTTGCAATGAACTGTTAAACCCTGAAAACGATATCCCAAAAGAGCTTCTGGAAGGCATCGTAGTGCTAGTGCCCAAAACATCAGGTACTAAGACTATAAGCGGTCTTAGGCCAATAACATTGCTGAACAGCGATTATAAGATTTTTGGTCGAGTACTAGCGCGAAGATTAAACAGCACAATGACCACTGTCACCGGCCCTTACCAAACGAGTGTCGGTAAAGATAGAAAGATCTTGAAGACCCTCTGTGATTACAGGGATATAATTGCCACGGCCGACGTTTGCAAAATAAAATGTGCCCTGGTGTCCCTTGACCTTGACAAAGCTTTTGACAGGGTCAATCACCAGTTCCTACTCCGGACTATGAGCGCAATGGGATACCCACCCCGCTTTATTGCCGTCATCCGCAATACGCTAACGAACAACGCAGCGAGATTTGTAATTAATGGACAGATTAGCCAACCGATAGAAGTTACCAGCTCCATCCGGCAAGGGTGCCCCATGTCCATGGCACTCTTTGCCATTGCTATCGAACCACTCCTCGCTTCCCTCACACAACAGCTCCAGGGATTACAAATTAGGAGAGAAAAGATCGTATGCAATGCGTACGCTGATGATGTCGGATTTCTCGCCACGAGTGGCAATGAAGTCGTGACTGCGCTGGAGATAGTCAGGAAATACGAACAAGCTTCAGGCGCAAAACTTAATGAAGCGAAGTCCGGGATATTTCATATTGGACGTGGCATCAGGTTACAAACCCAAAGCTTGCTACCAGAACTCGCAACAATGAAATGCCTTGGCATTGATTTTAAACGGTCCATCCAGAAAACTATTGCAGTTAATTATCGGAAACTACTGAACAGCATGCGAGCCTGTGTACAAGAACATAGTATAAGGAAACTCGACGAACTCCAAAAGGTCGCAGTTGCAAATGTTTACATTACATCTAAAGTAAACTATGTAGCACAAGTCTTGCCCCTTCCGGCAACCTTGGCCAAAAGCATGCATGATATCTGCTCTAGGACATTTCGTGACCCGCGGACGAATCTTCAAAGTGAAATACGACACGCTGACGCTTCCCACGATACTTGGGGGTTTAAACCTCACAGATGTCAGTCAAAAAGCGAAAGCTCTGTACCTCTCCAACACGTACAAGGAATGGAAAAAGCAAGGTGGTAGCCTTACTGCACACTTGGTAAACGAAACAGCTCCTGTCGACCTCAATGCACCTGTCAGTGTCCGACACATCCCTAACGGATTGCACCACTTAAAATATTTTTTCGTGGAATACAGTTACATACACGGCAGGATACCAGAAAAAGAAATCGTAAAGGTTAAAGATCTTTACAAACAGCTGATGAAAAACAAACTCGGAAATAATATAGAACAGAAATATCCGTCGATTAACTGGAACATAATCTGGAAAAACATTCACAGCAGGAACTTACCAACGTCCGTGAAAGCGACCTGGTATTTCGCGGTCAACAGGAAAACTGCAACGAACTCTAGACTACATGCAATTCGGCTGGCACCTTCACCGCTGTGTCCACTCTGCAACGTAGTAGACGATGAAGAACATAGACTCTTGTGTAAAAAGGTTGAAGACATATGGCTTTATGTTAGACAAAAGTTAGCTAGCATCAGCAGAACGACACCCACCGCCTTCACAGCTGCTGACTTCCTAACACCGGATAGCATTCCATATCCAAGAACTAAAAGAAATGCTGTCAACTGGTTGAAAGGGCAAACTCTTCATTACATCCTAACCAAAGAATCAAGCAACATGGAGGATTTCTGGGTGTATCTTACAACTGAACACCACATGCTGATGCGTAATAAAAAATACAAGGAAACTTTTGCAAATTTTTTGACTAGAACAATAATGTAAAGTATTACAAGAAGTTTACATTTAGAAGAATGTAATTGTTTTGACTTTTCTGTTACACGCAACAAGAGAAGGTTTTTAGGGAAACAAAGAGAAGACCGTCATGGATCATTTAAATTCAGATACGTTACTGCGTTGACGACTCTATATAACCCAGTGACGAAACTGGACGTTCTGTTGCAATTACAAATTTAGTTTAATTAGTATAACAAGAAGAAGAAATCTAATTTAATCAAGACTAACATCAACACAGTTTTAAATCATTGGTAAATCAGAAGAAAAAACTTAAGTATGTTACCACATTACATCTACGAGGAAACGAACTTATGTATTCATACAAATGATTCTTGATATCCTACAAGACACACCGGAAACGAGATTTTCTTTTCATTACAGTTTTTAATTCTTTACAATTATTTTCCTATTTATCTTATTCTATTTTGACATCACGCCACACGCAAAGTTAAGAAAACCCTACTAATTCATGTACTTGTACGACGAAGAAGATCAAACATTTACTTTCTTTACCGAATACTTCCGACACAATACGGAAATATAAAAATATATATTTATAAAGCTGTGGAACAGCGAGACGGAAATTCGTCAAATCAGCTACATTTTTGTTATTATTATTTTCAAGTCCAAGAAATGGAACAAAAAGGCCGATAGAAGCCGACGCCGAAGAAGGCGACTTTGGTGAGCGGGAGGACGGGTTGAAGGGGAGGAAGGAGACCCGAAAAAAAAAAAAAAAAAAAAAAAAAAAAAAAAAAAAAAAAAAAAAAAAAACGGTTAAGACGTCTGCCTAGTAAGCATGGAGGTCCGGGTTCGATTCCCGGCCGCACCACAAATTTTAATTCAATGCTTCAGCTCTATCAATAATGTCTTTGACATATTTTCCGTCTCAGGGATTCTTTCATTGTAAATTTAATTGATATTTATATCACCATAACAGGATTGTTCCACCATGTCCATTGCTGAGGTGCTATTCCGCTGCATGGAGAGCCTTGGCAGTAGTGGCAATTATCTTTGGAACAAAGATGCTGAATTAAAGTTTGTGTTGTGGAGGGAAATCGTACATAGACTATTCCGAGGCGCCTTAATCGTTAGTGGTGTGGTAGTCTAACGGTTAAGACGTCTGCCTAGTAAGCATGGAGGTCCGGGTTCGATTCCCGGCCGCACCACAAATTTTAATTCAATGCTTCAGCTCTATCAATAATGTCTTTGACATATTTGAGACGAAAATCCGTCTCAGGGATTCTTTCATTGTAAATTTAATTGGTAAATAAATGTTTATATTAAATAGCAATGGTGCAACGTCCGATCCATGTGGTAAACCATAATTCAGATTGTAAGATTTGGTTAATTGTCATTTACGTGCACTTCAATGGCTCTGTTCGCCAATATGTTGTTCAGAAGGGTGGCTAGTTGTTTGCCGGGAATTATTTTAAGGAATTTGACCATCATCTCTTTCGCCAAACTGTGTCGTATGCTGATGTCAGGACGACAAACAAAGCTACAGTCTTCTTGCTACCCTGAAACCGTCTCTCTATGTGAAGCTAATCTTGTAATAGAAATATTGATCACCTATTATTAGCACACTCTCTGTTTTTTAGCTGTCGTCATGTCTCCATGTGGTATGAGTAGCGCAATATCTCAGGGCTACACTCTCCACCACAGTGTTACTCTATAGTGCTGTCATTAGCAATGTACTCGACAAGAATGTTAAAGGTCATGGCCTATAATCTACTATATGAAATGGGTGATTATTATTATTTTTTACATATGTTTAATAAACTTCTCTTAAATATAATGTTCTTAGGACTGAGAACACATATGCTTCAATTACAGCCACTGCAGATTCTAGAGTTAATAGTGTTATTTGTCCATTGATTAAGATTAATATTATTCTTGTTCATTATTAAAACTCAAGTATTACTACATTAACCAAAAATATTTATTTGTGTTAATAGTATATCCCCGGTTGCTGGCACAAAATATACCAGTATTTAATCAATTACTATTTCCAGAATACCTTAATAATTAAATTTAATTACTGCAAATAAAGAAAAAAAATTGAAAAAATTAAAAACTTAATTCATTTTAAACAAAAAACCTCAAGACTAAAATCCCTGGAATAAAAACCAGCCGAAAAAGGCATAACACACAAACATAATGTAGAAACACTAAAACAAATACAAGTTAAAGACATAACAATAACAATAGAATCTAGGATTAAACCAGACTTCAGTATGGAAATTATAGGTTTGGAATGAGTCATAGCTGCTCACGAAGCAATTTCGTTTCAAGGCTAAATATCCTTCTTGTATGTATCTTGAATATTTTATACCGCTGCCGATAACAATGATGTACTAACTGATAGAACGTTGATATAAATATATCTTACTATGTTCTTCAGGCTTTGGATTGCAAGAATATGGTGCCGTCGACTGTATGAGGTATGTTTGTAACAATATATGTATTATCAGAATCCTGTGCAACAGAAATTGTTGAAAAGTGTCTTATGAATGAAATCTGGTTACATTTCTTCGCACAAAATTTACCGAAACTTACGCGGTAATCGTTTATGAAACGAACATTACGAACAATACACTAGAGAGAATTTGTCTTATAAACAGGATCCTCTAAGCTATACATTGCACTCTATCCTCCGAGAACGAACCTGATGTTCATATACATGTGTTGTGCTATACAGACAAATCTGAGATTCCCTTCACTGGGCACGTATGCAAGTAACAAGCACCACAAAAAGACGACCACAATGCGAACAGAAAAACATTTCTCTGCCTTTGTACACTAAAATAACGAGTACGAAAACTTTCGCACAAATTTTTTACACACTCGTCCCTTTTTTCTCTCTTTTTCTCTCTCTCGCGCTCGCCTCCTTTTTTTATGTTTGTGTCTTTGTTTTTCGCTTTTCAGACCACTTGTTTGCTCTTCTGTGAGATACTCTGTATTTAAAGCATGGACGGGCAACCTCTATCATACTATTTTGTAAGCGAGTACTAGGTATTAAGTATGAAGAAAATCTACACATTTGAACGTTCAGCGCTGATATTCATATGCATCACGCTCCGCAACTGTTAAATGTGATGTGAAATTATTATAACAATGTAACGATTATTATTACTATTGAATAATACCGGTCCATACCATACGTACACTTACCTCATTTGATGAGATCAATTTCAAACGTAAAGGAATATTAACAAAGTAAGTTCATTGATAAATTATTGGTTAAAATAATTCTGTTTGCTGCCACTGGAAACCTAAATTTCCGGACATCCTAGCCGCTAATTCCTGAAATTGTCTCCTTCTAGGTAAATATTATAAAATTGCATTCATAAAGTGAACGGCACCAACATCCTTGGGTGCCGTGCTTTGGGCAAAATACTGTGAATATGCTCGCCAAAGAAGTGGACGAGGTTGACAATCGTATCGAACAATTGTGAAAGATAAATGTAAACTCTGTTCGTAAACATATCTGTATAAATACGTCAAATTCACATGAGCATCTACTATGGACACCCTTGTAAAGTTGAAAACGTTTTTCGAAATTAAAGTAAATAAATAAATGAAACATGAAAACTTTCTCTCTTCTTAGGGTAGATCTTTGTGCAACTTATTCAATTTTGAGTTTACTTGTTGCTATAAACTTCACTATAATTGTCTTGAGAAACGCTTTTAATTTTGTATGACTGCTGTAAACTACGACATCAGAAACCGCTTACTGTACTCATCCTAGAATATCCCCCTCCCCTTGCCCCAATCCTCAGACGTTCCCTACAGTAATCAAACACACTATATCATAATGATGCATTGTTCATGCTATTAACCGATCCATTACATTAAATTGAGCTATGAGAGCATTTCTCTCCTTAACTGAGACACAACATCCTTACTACAACGGACAGAGCAATGTTCTGTCATCGACGGAATGAACTAAAATGGTTCAACGTCTTACTGTCGGTTCTACAAGAGTGGAGACATCAACATTACCGCGACCGAGATAGTGCTAATAAGAGAAAGTTGCTGCAGAGCGGATTGATGTTGACTTGTGTTTACCAGACGATTACATAAGCAGTTGAGTGTAGTGAACAGGAACCGCAATGGAGCACCAACGTAACATACCCGAAATTATGCCATAGAAAGCAATAAGAAAGTGGGACAGAGGAACGTGTCTGCAGCTATTGTAGTGTCACAAATTGTAATTTCCAGGACCTAGACGCGATTTCAGGCAACAGGAAGAACGTAACGCGAAGGAAGTCCACGAGTATCATCCTGAAGTGATGACTGTTGCCAGTAGAGGTAGGAAAATGAATGAGACTCTCCTGCAAAGCACCCTACAGGCAACAACTGGACGTGCAATATCAACACAATCACAGTGGCCTTCGAGAATGTGGCCTCAACGCACGGAGGCGTATAATGTGCGTCCCATTAAAACCACGACACTATGTAGCCTGCAGAAACTTGGCAGAGTCGTAATGAATGGCTCTGGGTTCCGTTCACAGATGAGTCAAGATTTTGTGTTCATCCGAACAATAGTCGTTATCTCATCTACGGCGCGGCGAATTAGCCGTGCGTACTGGAGCGCTGTGCTGTGGTGCGCGCGACCGTTCGCCGTCGCGGGTTCGAGTCCCCCCTCGGTGCATGTGTTGTCCTTAGGTTAGTTCACCTTACTTGATGTAGTTTGTAAGCTACGGACTAATAACCTAGAAATTGAGTCAGATACATTTACAAACATTTGAACATTTAGTTCATCTACAAAAAACATGAAGCTCGGAATAACTCTGCTTAAATGCAGGAAACATCACCATATCATGATGGTGGACGAACTGTGTGGGCTGGAGTCAGTATTAGAGGATGTATGAACCTCTACGTCGTTCAGAATGACTGCTAAGTGGTAATAGAGGACCTTCGACCTTTGTTGTGCTATAGGAGATGGGTTCCTTCTGGTGCACGATAATGCTCGTCCCCACAGAGCTGCACTGGTGACAAAAGCACAGGGAATTGCCAGCTTGTCTGCCGGACTTAAACCCGATTCGCCGGCCGCGGTGGCCGAGGGGACTGAGGCGCTTCAGTCACGGTCTGCACGGCCACTACGGTCGGGGGTTCGAATCCTCCCTCGGGCATGGATATTTGTGCCGTCCTAGTTTGTAAGTAGTTCATAAGTAGTTTGTAAGTTTAGGGACTGATGACCCCGTAGTTAAGTCCCATAAGATTTACAAAAAAAAAAAAAAAAAAAAAAAAAAAAAAAAAAAAAAAAAAAAAAAAAAAAAAAACGATTCAGTGTGTATGGGATGCACTTGGGAGACCCATTGTAGTCCGACCAAACCTCCCATAACGGTTGCAAGGCTGGATGTTGCACTCGTGGAAGCGTGGCCAAATGTCCCTCACGATCTGATCGATGAGGCCCTATGCTACGATGCGCGAGGATGCTCCCCGACTGGGTTTCGAAACCCCCTCGGGCATGGATGTTTGTGACGTCTATAGTATAAGGTAGTTCATTAGTAGTTTGCAAGTTTAGGGACTGACGACCCCGCAGTTGAGTCCCTTAAGCTTCAAAAACATTTGAACATTTGATCTGATCTATAACCTCATAGTATTCATGCCATGAACGTGTACAACTGTACTGGTCATCCGAGGTGATCACACACCATATAGAGGGCAACAAGAATGACCTTTTCACTATTATGGTAGCCCCACGGTGCCTTACTGTAAGTTAACGCCATCTAAACGCCAAGTAAAGAGTACAGACAGCTAAATATCATTCCATATCACATACAATTCTAACCAATAATATACGTTAGCATATGTATATTGTATATGATACATCACCTGTTCCCATAATTGTTTTGAGCTATGTGGTTATTAGATCAACCTATCAGTATCTCCAACATTCGTTTACAGCACCAAACTTCAAAAGTATTACTTCTCTTCATGCCTGATTAGTTTATAGTATAAGTTTAATTTCATTTCTATGATACGGCTTTGTATGACATAAATTTTAATTTACGAAGAAAACGGCTAGATTTGTGGAACGGACTCTATTTCATTAAACGTGAACGGTTTATGTTTCGAGTTCAGATTGCAATTTATTTGCTGCTGAATGTTCAAATGTTCGTTAAGCTTAACGGACTTAACTGCGGGGTCATCAGTCCCTAAACTTATGAACTACCTTACACTAAATATCCATGCCCGAGAGGGGATTCGAGCCCCCGACCGCTGCTGAATTTCTGTGAACTAAGTTTTCATTACTGTGGTATGGCGGACACTCTGCCAGAGATGCTGTTCTGTTTGCAAAATTATTATTATTATCATCTTTATGGAGTCTGGAGTAGTTTTGCCGTAGTAAGACGTTAGTGAGTAAAGAAAAATGTTGAGAGTCAATTCGTGTGCATAGTAGCATGGTAGTACGTAACTTTATTCGATAACATGTGGAATGATGAATAGAGAATTCTAATAGGGAATACAAGATTATAAGAATGAATTTTTATGGAGTATTCTGTGTAATGATATTACCATATACACGAAAACATGTAGCTAAGTAGCTATGACTAAGTCGATCTTGGTACTAGCAGATGAAGTTTCTGTCAATGTAATGTTTAAATGAATATTTTTTCTTTTGTACGAATTGCCATGTCAGTTCAATTTGATAAAAGAAGACTCATGATTTATTTGAAATGATAAGAAAAGATGAGTAATAAAAATTATAATTATTATTTTGTACAGCAATAAAATGTTATTTAATTACGTAATGAATGTAACCTTCTCTTAAAAAACAGAATATGGTTTCTTGAACTAAGTTACCACATACTCAGGTATCTCGGGCGTTATTTCTCTCTCAGGTCACCTCAGATTCTGTATTTAAATTTAGACAATCAGCTTCAAATTATATTTTGATAACTAACCACAATGGGCATAGTGGATACTTCTTTTGTTCGCGGATTCACGTGGCACCATGGTGAACCTTGTAGTTAGCTTTTATAAGCAGTTTTTGCACTAGTGCGAGATCAGTGTTACAAATGTGGACTGCGTTGGGCACAGACAATTCCAAAATTACATACGTTGGAGGCCCTAACCTATTTTAAATTTCAATAAAATCGTGTATTAACAGTGGACAACGTACAGATTTTATCAATCATTTGCTTCATATCATTAAGGATGGAATAAGGCCTATGGATTGTAAATGGACGAATTATTCCGAAAATAGTTACCAACCTCTAAATAGTGCAACTGTGACGAAAAAAATAAAAAATAAATGGTTTTCATAACATATCCAGTTGCTGATCCTGCCACATCTTCACGATGAATTTTCATAATTTGTACTTTAACCAAGTGCAGTATCAGGAACTGGGATTTAAATTCATCTCGAGTTCACCCTCGCATTATGAACACATTTGGTTACCAACAGTTTCATTCATTTGACAATGACAATTTTGTTAATTTATTCAGATAATTTACTTACCACAAGAAAAGTCAGATTTTAATTTATTTATATTAGTGAATGTATTATGGATTAATTAATTTTAAAATATACAGAAACGGACTGTAGGCCCACAGCACAGATGCGATACACAAGAATACAGATTAGTACAACCGAGAAGTATTAGCAGTTTTGCATAGACTAAACTGATATCATTACTTAGATATAAATCTTGATCTTAATTAAGGTTTATTTATTAATTTCATTGACTTTTTAAAGAACTTAAAAACGGAAAAGAAGCCGGAACAGAAAATTTATGCTTCACATGTGATGAACGAAGCAGAACATAAGTTATCCTTCGTCAGCCACATTCGGTATTCCAGTTCGGAAAATTTTCGGAGCAGGTACTGTGATACTGCAATACGTGCTCTGAATATTAAAAATCATCCAATGTAGCAAATGTAAAACGAAAGATAAATGTCAGCGAGATGTGCCGTGACTATTTTTTTCGCTGTGGTCACAGAGACTCATGAAATATGACTAGTGCGTTTCACACGGAGTGTTTCATATGCTGCAGCAAGAAGTACACATTCAAAAGAACCTCTTTCTTCTCGGAAAGTCTCCAAAAAATAAGACGAAGTGTCACCGGAATTCATTACAGGTAGAATGCCCCGCAATTAATCATCCAATTTGACGCAATTAATATTTGCTTTCCAAGTACTGCCTGAATTTGGAGAGATCGTATTGATAAATTATGAATAGAACACAACACAACACAAACATCTATGCCTGAGGGATGATTCGAACCTCCGACGCGGGAGGCCGCGCGGTCCGCGCTCCAGTCCGCTCGGCTACTTCATAGCGGCTTCATATGTTTCTCACATGACGTTAGTATATGGGAACACCAGAATGTGTGAACATCAACAATCATGTTTTTACTCTTGACACAGAGATTTTCCCAGCATATTGCTACTGTGACACAAGACCAACGGTTAAAACGTGAGTCATGGACTGTTACTAAAATGCAAGATTTGACGATGACAGCCTATATTTTCCAAAACTGGTAAAAAATATTTTTGAAGACATCTTAAACAACCTACGTTTTATTTGCAGTTATTTTTAGCAATTTTTGTTGGGCGTAAAATGCGCTCAAAGCATTGGCCGTGCGGCTCTCTCTCTCTCTCTCTCTCTCCCTCTCTCTCTCTCTCACACACACACACACACACACAGACACACACACACACACACACTCTCTCCATGTGTGCATGTGTGTGTGAGAGAGAGAGAGAGAGAGAGAGAGAGAGAAAGAGAAAGAGAGAGAGAGAGTGAGAGAGAGAGAGAGAGAGAGAGAGAGAGAGAGAGAGAGAGAGAGAGAGAGAGAGAGAGAGAGAGATCTAAATTGCTGTTTAACTTAGTTTAAGTAGTTTCCAGGGACTGATGGTCGAAGTGGTTTGAACATTTGAAGACACTGACGTAGTTGTCAAATGTTAAAATGTTTGTTAAGCTTACGGGTCTCAACTGCGGGGTCATCAGTCCCTAAACTTACAAAGTACATTATACAAACAACAAACATATCTATGGGTGAGGGAGGATTCGAGCCCTCGATGGGGAAAGGTATCGCGCATGGAAACACAGTGCCTCAGTGCGCTCGGCCACTCCGCCGTGGAGACATAGTTGTCACTGAATGCGTAGTGCACTTCCAGAATGTATTGTCGCTCTCCTGCGACCCGTCATAATGGAAGGACAATTTTGTATTTGATCGTGAAAATATGGTCAAGCATGGAATTAAAACTAATAACGGATAGGTAAGGACACAACGTTTTTATATGAAACTTATTCAGCTCTTGACATTATAGTTTTACCGTTCACATCCACGACTTACGGTCAAATCATCTTGAGCATCATATTCCCATACTGTTTTAGTACATAGAAACTGTTGTTGATACACACAAAGGTGAGAAAATAACAAGTAACAGTCAAATGAAACCAAGACAATAACATTTTCAAATGTTTGTAAAGCTATGGGAGCAAACTGCTGTAGTCATCAGTCCCTAGACTATCAAACTACTTAAACTAATCCTCCCCGAAGGAGGACTCGAAACTCCAGAGTCCAGCGGCGCACTCCGCATCAAGGTGCCTTAGAGCGCAAGGCCGTTCCCGCGCGGCAGAACCAATTCAGATGGCTAAAACATAAGGAATCCTTGGCTAGGTGTGATGAGGCACTATCCTGCAGCAAAATGATACCACTGAGATTACACTGCAATATTATCTACGCTGTCCCTTGATATACCCATGCAATTTCCTATGATTGATACCGTAAAGGAGAACATTTACAGCTTTGGAGAGCTATACGACAGGTTACAGTTACGGTTCCGGAAGAAACTTCAACATTTTTCTGCGTAGTCATTGACTCTCCTGGCCCACAGTGGGATAAGTGTACAGTGGCTTTGCAGCTGGTGAGCCGGCTGGCGTTCGGTGTTTGGCTTTTAGCCCACTTCAGGTTAAATTCCATTTTTCCCATATAAAGAAAAAATAATGGCTATTTGTGTCTGTCAATATCGTCTTCCCACTTTTGAAGTTGCGTCCTTCAACCGATCAGCATCAAATTTTACAAACTCTTATGTTGGCAACCGGTGACCAGAGCTTCCCTATGTCTAGAAGTAAGCACTGTATCTATCTAGGTTGTTATGCGCAGAAAATAAATTCATAAATAATACAATAAAAAACAACCAAACCTCAAATTCAAGTGAAGGTTGGACATAATTTAATATTAAGTAACTTTTGTTTCAAAGTTTTTCAATATTTTGACTTTAAAAGTTGGTGAGATATAATTTTTCAACTGCGTCTATCGTAATATTGTTATGCTGTACATCTATTTAATGTAGGTTAGGCGAATTTTCCAAGGTTGATATTTCCTCTAGAGATGAATATTCCACAAGAAAGCGTTTTTATAAAGAAATAAAATAGTTAAAAATCGCTAAGAAAGGTCAAAGAAAAATCTTACCAGAAATTTTAAATTAATTATGATAAATATCACAAACATAGTTTGAAGAAAGTAGGAAATGTAAAGCTAAAAATAAATAAACAATTAAATAAATAAGTCAAATTAAAAACACAACTTATTGTGCACAACGAAGAAAACGTTATAATTAAATATGAACAAAGGAATATAAGAGCTCGATCAGAGGTGCAAGGATTATGATATGAAGATCAGCATCTCCAAAACGAATGTAATGTCTGTGGGAAAGAGATTTAAACAGATTGAGTGTCAAATAGGAGGAACAAAGTTAGAACAGGTAGACAGTTTCAAGTACCTGGGATGTATTTTCTCACAGGATGGAAGAACTGGAATTTAGGTGCAGCAAAGCTAATGCAGTGAGTGCTCAGTTAAGATCTACTCTCTTCTGCAAGAAGAAAGTAAGTACCAAGTTGGGTGGATACAGGTTACCTTATTCATAAGGTAGAGGTTACAGGTATGAAAGTAAGAAGAATGATTGCAGGTTCTAATAGATGGGAACAATGACAGGAGGGTGTCCATAATGAGGAAATCATAGTAAAACTGGGAATGAACACCATAGATGAAGCAGTTAGAGCAAACAGACTTACATGGTTGGGGTCATGTTACACGCATGGGAGAAGCAAGGTTACCTAAGTGACTCATGAGCTCGGCAGCAGAGGATAAGAGGAGTCGAGGTAGACCAAGAAGAAAGTACGTAGATTCGGCGCAGAATGTTTTGGAAGTAAAATGCATAACATCAGACGAGGCAGCAATGTTAGTATTGAACAGGGGATCATGGATGAATTTTATTAGAGGTACTATGCTCCATACTGAACGCTGAAAGGCATAATCAGTTTGAAATGATGATGATGAACAAAGAAGACAAAAATAAAATAAGATGCAAGAAATCATAAGACAATTAAAACAGTAAGAAACGATGTCGGAGGAGAGACATCTTTAAAATTAACACAAAATATTTAAGTATTAGATACAATATGAAGATGACAATATAAAATGTTTGACATAAGTAAGGAAGGAGAAATAAAACCGTTCCGAAAGATTTGATCAAATAATCATTAAAATAAATATTACATTAGTCCGTTTTATGGTCCAGTTTTGCAAATATATGGAGCAGAAAAATATAAAAATACCTTTCATATATCGTACACAAAGAAATATATAAAAAAGCATACATTTTTTTTTGTTGTAAATATTCGATTTTGAATTTTTCAGTATGGTATTAATACAAAATCAATCTAGATCGCAAGTCGTACGTTTCTCGTAACCAGTTTCGGCCTTACATGGCCGTACTCAGACCACAACATCCACAGTGTTGGCTACCTGATGTGTCCAGTTGGAACCGTCAGCGACCCACACTACAGATGGCCTACGCTACGGTTGTTGAGGTCTGAAGACGGCCGTAAATATTAGTCCTTCGAAGTGGCGTTGTTTGTTTAAGGACGAACTCTCGACGTCGACCGTGTAGTCTACACAAAAGAAAAGATCGGATTGGACAACGCCGCTTCGAAGGTCGAATACAATAGGAGAACGTATCATTGTCGGAAAAACTATTTTTCTAAATATTATAATATACACATATTTGACAGCGTCTTTTTAAGCCCGTTATGTTACGCTAAATTTTAACATAGAGTGCCATTAAAAAAAAAATGTCTCAGATCTCTGTAACAAAAAATAGCAGAAACATGAAATGTAATGAATTCGAGTAGCCCCTGTCCCTGCGAATCACTGTCTAAACGGCATTTTTGTATCTGTTAAGGTTGGGGAAATACGAGGGATGTTATGACTTAGCTGCCTCAATTTGTATATTTGTGTGTGTGTAAAAAAAAAAAAAAAAAAAAAAAAAAAAAAAAAAAATCTGTTTTTCGGATCACAGAAGATATGTTAGCCTCGAAAACGCGGTAACACTATGTACCACTATGTAACAGAAAAAAAAGTAAATAAAAATAAAAAAAATAAAAGAAATCCCGAGCAACGCTCGTCACCCGATATTTATTATTAATACATTTAATTTTTTATTATTTTATTTGTATAATATTCATCTGCTTGGATACCATCACACAACTGTTTCACAATTATTATTGTACTTCACGCACCAGTTGTCAATAATAAAATATATATGTGAACACGACATGTTTCGGGTCGACATTATCCCATAATCGGATAATGTCGTCTCGAAACATGATGTGTTGAAATGTATATTTTATTATTGACAACTCGTGTGTAAAGTACATTAATATATATATATATATATATATATATATATATATATATATATATATATTATTGGTCCAGAATATTTCCAAAAATCATAAGATTACTGGAAAACATAAAGTGGGTCATAAAACGACAGCAGAGTGATTTTTTCCGGTTGTTTACAGCGTCGTGGGTGGGCCTAGTGGACACGGCGTGCGCCTAGCCCGCCACGGCCACGGAAGAGGCTGGAGGAGTGCTATCGACCAGCCGGCAGGCAGGCAGGCTATTCCATGGGCGGCTCGCCTCTCGGGTCAGTCATCGCGGCCCTCGGCTGGCGCGCGTCCAGGCTATATATAACGGCCGCCGAGGCGGCGGCGGCGGCGGCGGCCAGTGCCGAGACCAGAGCAGGCCAGGCCAGGCCAGGGCTGGGGAGAGCGGGCGGCCGCTCCCACGGACTCAATGGGACCTCTGCAGGCGGCAGGCGGCAGGCGGCCTTTTACACAGGGCGGCCGATGGCCGCTGGGAGGAGAAGCCGGCCACTGCAATCGGCCGCTGTCAGCTCTGCTGCTGCTGCTGTTCACTGTGCGCGTGGGCTACAGAGTCTGGTCGCGCGACCCGGGAGCCAATTAGACGGCGTCACAATGGAGCCGGTATTGGTCTTCACTACGGCAACGGCGTACCGAAGTCGGCTGCTCAGCGAATACACAACTCGTGCGGTCAGATAGGTACTTCCACGTTCTCCAGATGTGATGATTGCTAGTTTCCTGACACCCACTAAAATGCATCAATTCCGGTTTTTGTTTACTGGGACCTAGACATGAAAATGGCTGAAAAATTATAAAATGAATTTCAATAATCTGAAAGACGATTTTCTCCATTTCCAAATATGCATGGTTATATATATAGAACAGGCTATAGTCAAAAAATTTATTTTTCTTCCGACTAGTTTCGGTCTTCTTTCAGAACATCTTCAGGAAATTTAGCTCCATTGAAGTTGTGGGGCTGGCAGATAACTTGGAGCCTTCAAGTGCGTCACTGACGCTCCATTAAGCTCCACAACATCAATGGAGCTAAATTTCCTGAAGATAGTCTAAAAGAAGACCGACACTAGTGGGAAGAAAATTAATTTTTGCACTCGAGACTGTTCCTTATATATAACGAAGATGATGATGATGACGGAGTGGAGACAGCAACATTACGACAACCGAGAGAGTGGTAATAACAGAAAGTTCTGCAGAGGGAATTGGTGTTGACTTGGTTCTATTCTAACAAACGAGTTACACAAACAGTTGGGTTCAGATAGTGTACTAAGCAGGTAGTGTCTTGCAACAACAACGAGACTAACACGAAGTTATGCCAGGAGAGCCATAGGAAGGTTGGAAGCAGGACAGACACAGAGGGAATTGGGTGGAGCTATTGGAGTGTCCAAATATGTAATTTACCTGAGTACGATTTCAAACAACAGGAACCGACAAAAATGGCAAGGCCAATGTTGTCCACGGGTAATTTCAGCAAGAGTTGACAGTTGCCTCCGGTTAACAGCCCGTCGAGACAGGAGGCTGCATGCAACAGCCGCAATGTTCCCTCCAGGCAGTATCAGGACGCGTAATATATATAAATCTAAGTAAGAGTGCTGTTGCCCAATAAATGAAACAAAAATGTTTCCAAAAATATACTTTTAAAAAGTTAGTCTTAAACGCTGTTTGAACAAATATCCGCACACTGGCAACATTGATGCTTCAGGCAAGGAATATCACCATAAACATTCCGTGCCTGCCTTAGGCATACAAACAATAAAGCCAATATACAGGTACCTTGCAGATAAAAAATTACTCAGCAAATTTCTACGTGTCTGTACCCAAAACGCTAATGAGAGTTTCAACAGCTGAGTGTGCCAACGAGTACCGAAAAACGTGTTTGTTGGATGGACAGTACTCAAAATAGGTGTGATGGATGCTGTTATCTCTTTCAGTGGACAAATTTAGCATCAAACTTGGAAATAATGCGATAGCTGCTTTGACTGCCATAGATCATCGACTAGTTGAAGATGAAAGGGCTGCGGAATGCACCACTAAAGAGTCCACAGTCAGGAAGAGACTGGGTTTGGGTTGTTTGTTGCGGATAGGGGGACTAAACTACTGAGGTTCTCAGTACCCAGGTGGGGAGGAGAGGGAGTGAGGATAGGAAAGGAGGGGAAGGGAAAGGAAATGCAGTCCGGGAAGTAAAGAAGGAAGGAAGACTGCATTAGCTTGGAGCCCCGTGTTCGCCACGCACGAAAGAATCGTGAGCTCCCTGGGGGGGGGGGGGGGGGGGGGGGGGAGGGCAAATTCTAGAATAATTTGGTTTTGATAAACAGCCACAAGTCGCTACAATTATTTATTGAATTAACCGGTTTCATTCTATACACAAGAGCATCGTCAGAATACAGTTTTGTTTGGAGAAAGTAAAACCAAAATCAATTGCTTCGTTGAGGTCCAGTGATACAATACTGAAATTAGAAACAAACGAAAACAATACACCATTAAAGATGAAGAGAGGGATGCAGAAAGACTGAAGTAGTTTTCGTAAGAGAAGAGGAATATGAAAAACATTACAACTAATTTTGTAAAGATATGGAAGATTAGTATTTGAATTGATTTAAGTGTTCCAATGTAAGCGTAAATTAAGTAAATAAAATAAAATATTTAAGAACAATAAATGACCCAAGACTGAACCTTGCACGACCCAATATTTGATAGCTCCTCAGAGGAATTTGCTGCTTCGTGTATATTACACTCCTGGCCATTAAAATTGCTACACCAAGAAGATGACGTGCTACAGATGCTAAATTCAACCGACAGGAAGAAGATGCTGTGATATGCAAATGATTAGCTTTTCAAAGCATTCACACAAGGTTGGCGCAGGTGGCGACACCTACAACGTGCCGACATGAGGAAAGTTTCCAACCGATATCTCATACACAAACAGCAGAAGACCAGCGTTGCCTGCGTTGCGATGCCTCGTGTAAGGTGGAGAAATGCGCACCATCACGTTTCCGATTTCGATAAAGGTCGGATTGTAGCCTATCGCGATTGCTGCTCGCGGTGGTCGCGATCCTATGACTGTTAGCAGAATTGGGAATCGGTGGGTTCAGGAGGGCAATAAGGAACGCCGTGCTGGATCCCAACGGTCTCGTATCACAGGAATCGAGACGACACACATCTTATCTGCATGACTGTAACGGATCGTGCAGCCACGTATCGATCCCTGAGTCAACACATGGGGATGTTTGCAAGACAACAGACAACGACGCTTGCAGCAGCATGTACTATCAGCTCGGAGACCATGGCTGCCGTTACCCTTGATGCTGCATCAGAGACAGGAGCGCCTGCGATGATGTATGCAACGACGAACCTGGGTGCACGAATGGCAAAACGTCATGCTTTCGGATGAAAATCATCATGAAGGTCTCCAACGTGTTTGGCGACAACGCGGTGAACGCACATTGGAAGCGTGTATTCGTCATGGCCATACTGGTGTATCACCCGGCGTGATGATATATGCTGCCATTAGTTACACGTCGCGGTCACCTCTTGTTCTCATCGGCGGCACTTTGAACAGTGGCCATTACATTTCATATATGTTACGACCCGTGGCTCTACGCTTCATTCGATCCCTGCGAATCCCTACATTTGTTTTAATGTTCAACTGGTTGTGAAGCTTAAGGGACGTAACGGCGGGGTCATCAGTCCCTAAACTTACTAACTACTTATGAACTACCCTATAGTAAAGACGACAACACAGACATCCATGCCCAAGAGGGGTTTCGAACCCCCGACCGTAGTGGCCGTGCAGAATGTGACTGATGCGCCACAGACCGCTCGGCCACTGCGGTCGGCTCCCTACATTTCAGCAGCATGATGCACGGCCGCATGTTGCAGGTCCTGTACGGGCCTTTCTGGATACGGAAAATGTTCGACTGCTGCACTGCCCAGCACATTCTCCAGATCTCTCACCAACTAAAAACGTCTGGTCAATGGTGGTCGATCAACTGACTTGTCACAATGCGCCAGTACTCACGATGAACTGTGGTATGCTGTTGAAGCTGCAATGGACAATGAACAATGGTGATCAGCCAGGGTGCGTACTTAAGTGTCGCCTGTAAGAGTCGTAACTAGGCGTCTCAAGGGTTCCATATCATTCCATTCGCACATGCCGCACACCATTACAGAGCGTCCACCAGCATAAATAGTCTCATGCTGACACGCAGACTCCATGCACTCATGATGTAGTCTTCGTAAACGTATACGTCCTTCCGCTCGATACAATTGGAAACAGGACTCGTGAGACAGGCAACATGGTACATATTAATTTTGACCACATTGTCATAGGAGACAAAAATCAGCGACCTACTGGCAGCACAACAGCCCAAGACAGCCCAGCCCAGCCGAGCACAGCACTGGCCACATAGACTGTGTATCATTCTGAAGATGACCTACATCAGGTTGAAACTAGTTAATTAAAACTATCAATCTCTGCGATCAAGACTGTTTTCTGTATATTAACATGGTACGTGTTTCCAGCTATTGACAGTCCATTGTCGGTGTTGACGGGCCCATGAGAGGCCTAAAGCTTAGTGTCGTGCAACCAGGAAGAGGACACGAGTGGGCCATCGGCTCCAAAAGGCCATATCGTTTATGTTTCGTTGAATGGTTCGCAGGAAGGCATTTCTTGATTTGCCATATTTGATGCTTCACCGGAATCCCCGATATTCACAGCACACTCGTGAAATAGTGGTAGTATAACACCATGTTAAAACTCACTTAGAATGTGATAACCTGCAACTATGAACACAGTAGACGATAGGACGCCTACGCCAGACCTGATTTCTTACATACGCATTGGCGCACGCGGCACCGTCCTCTATGCGTGTACAGATAGGTGTTTGCATACGCATGCGTATACAAATTTCTTTGCATCGTCAGTGTATTTGCTTGTAATAATATCTGTGAATATATGAAGACATTAATTTGAGCGTAGCGAGGAACTGTGAATGTGAAAAGACAGCCGGCCGCGGTGGCCGAGCGGTCTGAGGTGCGCCAGTCACGGTCTGCACGACCACTACGGTCGAGTTTTCGAATGCCCCCTCTAGCATGGATATTTGTGCCGTCCTTAGCTAGTTCATTGCTAGTTAATAAGTAGTTTATAAGTTAAGGAACTGATGACCCCGTAGTTAAGTCCCATGTCCCATAAGCTCTACAAACAGTCGAACATTTGGAAAGACAAAACCTCGAGAAAGGTCCGACAAACAGATATTTATGAACATAGATTGAGTATTATTTATTACCTGTGACTATTGAATAAGAGTGGCTGTTCTAAAGCGTCTCGCTGCGGATCGCGCGGTTGCTCGCCGTGGAGGTTCGAGTCCTCCCTGGGGCATGGGTGTGTGTGTATTTGTCCGTAGGTTAGTTTACCTAGGTTTAATTAGTTTGTAAGCTACGGACTGATGACCACGCAGTTTGGTCCGATAGATTTACAAACATTTAAACATTTTTTAGAGTGGCTGTGGTAAGGTGGGAGTCCTTGCAATTTATCAGGCATTTAAAGAGTCATGTTACTGGGACTGCCAATTTCGTAACTAAATATGGTTCCAGAAACAGCAATTGGTTAATAGGCAACATCACAGTAGATAAATCGCTGTATGCTGTACTTCAAATTACAATTAAGAGTCGCAGTATAATTTCGTCGTCAGATTATACGATTCATCGTATTTGTTGATTTCTAGTTGCCAAAAAAATTACAACGAAAATTAACTGTGTGAATTCATGAAAACTGATGGGAAAACTTCAAGGAGGTTCATGAGCAGTGTCAAATACAGGGTGCTAGCTGGAAAAAAATTATAAAAACAGTAATGAGTATTGCGCAAATGCACAATCCAATGGAGGTGATGTCAACGTTACCTTCAGTGAATTAGGACGAAGAAAAGCGGAGAAACATAAATGACTTTTGTATATCCACCATCTCTTTGACTTGGTAATGTACATACAAACTCCAAAATCCATCGTACGGTGCTCGGTGGTGGGTACTTTGTGCGATAATTGTGAGAGTAATTCGGAAAGTAAAGTCTCTTTCACTTTTGAGTGACTTTTGATGTCCGCGCCACATGCTTTGAACTGTCCACTTTCCTTTGTAGGTGGTTCCTTTGTTCTGCGGCAGTTGATGCCAAAAATGTTCCAGAATGGACTCCGCCATAGACGCGCGTATAAAAAAGAAATGTGCGATTTAATCCTCGCTGCTAAACTCCATAGACTTTTGCCAAAGATTTATGGAGTCGAGTCGATAATAGACGTGAGCAATGTGAGGCGACGGGTGTGGCATTTTCACGATGGTGGAAAGGGTCCGCATCAGAAACCAGTACCCTGTCGACCCTTCACAGTTGTAACCTTTTCAGTGAATTATGAAGATTTCGTGTGGCATTTTTTTGGCCGTTAGACCCAGCTTGGATCGTGTTCGGCTTGCCTGGTGCAAGTCTTTAGGTGACGCCACATAGGCGACTTGCTCTTCAATGACGATGAAATAATGAGGAGGACTATACAACACCCAGTCCCCGAGTAGAGAAAATCTCTAGAGAAATCCGATCGGGAATCAAACCCGGGCCCCCTGCGTGGCAATCTACCACGCTGTCTACTAGACTCCAGAGACGGACTATTTCAGTGAAAAGCATCGTGATCAACTCAACCGTCCTGATTGGTGGCTACCAAAACTAGAATTGTGTGGAAATGTGAATGTCGGCTGTAATGCATTGGAAGCAATATAGGGACATCTTGATTACAGCAAAGTCACTGCGGATTCCGCGGGTGCTTAAGTAAGAAAATCATCGAATGGAAATCAGTCGGAATTTGCTAGAGCAATATTGAAACGAAACAATTTTCAAAAATATTTTACTGAAGATATATTTTATCCCGGAGCATTTTTCTGTTTCTCGTGTATCTCTGAACTCTTATCAGTATTCTCTTGTTTTTCTGGACACGAGAGAAAGAACACCGTTCCATTTCATGCTTCTGTGCCTATCTTCCGAACTGTTTAGACGTTTCTGTGTCTGCTTCTGCTATCCACGTTTTATCATTGTGAGTATACTGTAATCATTTCTTGGAATAAATAGTAAGAAATGTTGCCAAATTTTCAATGACGGGCTTTTTTTTTCAGTTTACTGACCACTGGCTAAGTAGCTCAGCCCCTTTTAAGTTGGGCAACGGGTTTGGACGCCATTACGGCTGACGAACATTCGTGTTCTGATTGTTGCCAAAATTATTAGCTTTCAAACAAAATCATTCCCATTCAAAGTTAATCAGAATTTTAGAACCTGCAATCGCGTTTTCTCTCTGTTATCCGAAGTCCAAAAATTCTCAGTTCACCGTAACTTACGATTGGACACTGAACTAAAATTTAACACACAGTCAGCTGCACGAAACCGAGTAACCAGTCAAAAACCATTTCATGACGGCGATTTACCTTCATAAATATGCACTTTATTAAAGATACAACACCGTAATGAGCTGATCTGGTAAATGATAGTAAGGTAAACCCCGTCTCTTTTTATAGTGTAACTGCCGCCAACATGTACTCAAAATAGCTCTCAAAAATTTTTAAAATATCCATACTAATTCCACCATTTGTTTTGTAATTCCTATCAGTGAAATAGTTTTTTACGAAATTTTAACTACGGTTGACCCCAATCCAGACTTCGAAAACTTTTACGAAATTGAATCAGAATAAAAAGATGAACTTTGCCAGTCGTCGACTCACCTCAGAAGATGTTGTTCGCAGTTCGAAACGTCAGAGGGAGGAAGTTTTACCGATCAACCACGGCAATTTAGCCCGGAAGTTTTAATTGACGAACGTTGCACTACTTTCAGTCCTTACGGGAGTTCCATTATTATATGAAGCTAAAGGTGACAACTTTCTCAATAGCATGATCACCGTAGAAGAGACGTAGTATCACCATAGTGAGTCATAATCAAGAAGACAGTCCATGAAATGACAACATGCACCTCAGCTGATTCCGATTTTTACAAGCGTGGCATGTAGGCAATTACTCATTATTGGCAAAAGTACATAACGAATGATGGTGACTTCATTCTGATCTGTTTCGGCATGTCTAGACTGCTATCATCATCAAATCTGTATTTTAATAATATATTTAGCATATATTTTAAAATGAATTTGGCTAATATTTATCTTTCAAACAATGTAGGTATTGATAGAGTCAAAGCTTTGACGACCGGTTGACATTGTAGGTATTATATCTTCTGGGTTGTAAGGCTGCTTCCTAACATTTCGTACCTATAATCTAGGTATTATTAATGCTGTGTAATATGCCTTGCTTATTACTAACAGTTCATGAATCATAGTTCAACAAACCATTGGTGTTACGTTCTCTTACAACTGTCACATGCTGGGAACATCAGAATGTCAAGAGTGAAACAGTAGACTGTCTTCGCTATGTTCTCACATACCTTTCGATTTAACAATGTGATGCAGTTGATGAGACAGGAATTGAACAAAGATGACTCTGCAAGTAGTTGTTCATATCATAGACCTCGAATCGATATATGGACTCGTCCATATTTCACTCCAATTTCATTATTTTTAATTCTTTTTTAAATAATTTTTGCAGATTTAAGTATGAAATTATATTTTCATTTAATAAGGCTGTAAAACTGAAAATCTAGGATACACACACTATATAAATTAAATCAAAGACTGGAATAAATTAGATGTGTTGAACGATGTCTGCTCCACATACTATCTAAAAGAATTTGTTGATATGTCTATGCTACGTCAATGAAATGGATTTCTTTTATTATCATTTGCACCGATTGGCAGTTATTGATGCAATAGAAATAATCACACCATAAATAATACCAATAAGTAAATCGCCCACAAATTTTACACAGTACCAGAAGTATATGAACTGCTTACGATCATTAAACAGGTTGCACACAATGAACGGACGCGCACGCAGGTGTCCAGAGGCGCAACAGATCTGTCGCCAGCCGCCAGAAGTTGCGGCTGGAATATTTTATCAGTACGTGTCCCGTGGTAGCTGCTCGCCTTTAACGGCTGTAGTGAAGTGCACGAGTTAGGAGAACTCCATCAGCGTAAGTAACTCCAGCATCGTTACTGCTAAATACGTTGCCGCTCTCCGCTACGCTGTGGCACCTGCGTGTAACGGCAAAATAAAAAGTTAAGCTTGGGTGTGCCTAAACTTCTACTCACTGATTAGTGTTCTATTAAATACAGAAACAACACGTATGGGGAATAAGTACAGATTGTCACATAATTTTTTAATTGTGGTTATTTAAATAATAGCTCCATAGCGTAACAAAACGGAACAGGCAGGTGGTGCTTTTTAACAGATCTTGCACGGTACGAAAATCTTAAATTCTGTTAATACGCAGTAATTAATGCAGTCTTTGATCCAAATGAAAATAATCTTCCGTTCTTCGATCTTTTGAACGTAAGTAAATTGTTACAAATTATTTCCATTTTCCGCCTTGTCTCCTACAGCAACTAATGCTTAAAATAAAATTCCTTTTTTTAAATTTATCACTCTGGTTGACTATTATGCTTCTAGATTTCCAGAAGGCTTGATACGCTGTCTCAGAAATAGTTTTCAATCAAATTGCCTGTTCGTAGAATAACTTCTCAGATATGAGATTTGATTGTAAATTTCCTGTCAGAGTAGACACTGTATGTAGAAATTTATGGAAAAGCATAGGCTAAAACAATTTGGGAAAAATTGAATTAATTTGAGGAATAACTTTCTCAGAAAATACGGCTGCAACCCAGCACTCTTTAAAAGGGAAGTATTGTGTGTAATGTGAGTAGCATGAGAGAAAGGAGTTATAGAATGTAAGAGCCTGAGTTGTGGCTAAATTATATCTACTCATTATCTATGGAAAAAGAACGGTTAACGGTGCTGTAAAGAGTAAGTTATATATATTGCTTGTTTAAGAACTGTAGATTCGGACATGCATGAACTTCACGTGATTGACTGGCTTTCTAAAGCACTGAACGACATTGCTCAAAATTATTAGTGGTTCACGTAAGATATCATACACAAAATACATATGTATTTTAATTACATTGAGGTTAGGATAAAATATAATTTAAGTGTTCAGTACTTTGCTTTCTCTTTACATGTGATGTATATGGCGTTTTCTTAGAGCGAGAACCATGGAGATAGCATAATAGAATTATTTATCGTTGCCCTCTAATATGCTGTGTGATCATCTCGGCCGGCCAGTACAGTTCCACACCTGCGTGGCATGGACTGTATGAGGTTATCAGTTCTTGAGGGATACTTGGCCTTTCTTCCAGGAGTGTCTTATCAGAAACTGCAACCGTTTTTGGAGGTGCTGGTTTGGCTGCAATGCGTCTGTCAATAGCATCCCAGACATGTCCGATCGGGCTTAGCTCCCCTGAAGAAGCTGGCCACTCCATTCGTTTAATTTCCTTAACTTCAAGCATGTGGTCCACCAGTGCAGCTCTTTAGGGACGAGCGTGTCGTTTACAATAAGGAACCCATCTCAATGGCTCCAGGGTAGGGCACAACAAAAGGCCGAATGATCGTGTCTCTATACCTCGTACAGTGAAAGCGTCATTCTGAATGACAAAGAAGTTCGTACGCCTGCAATACCAAATCCATCCTACACCATTCATCCACCACCATCTTCTTCACATAAGCAGCATTTTTGCGAGATGCACGTTCTGTCGAGATGAGGGAACGAAGATTGTCCTGCTGAACACAAAATATTGACTCACCTTGTGAACAGAATACGGCGCCATTCGTTTCGACTACAATCCTGTTGTTCTTCCGCCGAGTTTCTGCGGGCTAAACTGTAGCCTCCCTGCATAGAGGCCACATCTTCGAAGGCGATTTCGGCCTGTTTGTGTTGATTTTGCGCATCCTGTTGTTGCCTGTAGGGTGCGTTACAGCTCAGTTACATTTAGCCTCCTCTCTCGACGGTCTGTTAACCGTACATACCGGTCATCTCTTGTTGATGTTACCCGTCGATGACGTTCGCCTTGCCTGTTATATGAAATCGGTCCAGAAAATTACACTTTGGGAGACTGCAATAGCAGCAGCCATGTCCCTCTCTGTCAGTCCCGCTTCCAACCTTCCTTTGGCTCTCCATGCCATGGCTTCCGGTAAGTCACATTGTTGTTGCATTGCGTTACCTGCTCATTGCATTACGGTCTGGACCCATCTGCTTATGCAATTCGTTTGGGCAACACCAACCACCTCTGCAGCACGTTACTGTTCATACCACTATCTCGGTTGCCGTAACCTTGTCGTCTCCACTCCGTAGAAACGACTGAAAGACATCGAACCAGTTTAGTTCATTCTGCCGATGACTTCGTCCCCTATTATCTCAACTAATCTCCTAATTGTTTGACCAGTTCCTTTATTTTATTTGCCTATAAACATGGTTAAACTGATTGTGATTTCGAAAATTTGTTATTTTAACACTCTTGCAATTGTTCAGATCGCAAAAGGAATTAAAAACTACGATTAGAAAATCGAAGCTGGTGATCGTGAATTTTAATTTATTTTGCGGCAAAAGCCATTTAAAGAAATTTACAATATTTTTTAAAAGTATTAACTTTTATAATAAGTCTTTCGTTGCTCTTATGACAATGTATAATGTCATAAGCTGTATATTTACGCTGAAGTGAAATTTTCACTCTGCTGTGGAATGTGCGCTATATGAAACTTTCTAGCAGATTAAAACTGTGTGCCACAACCGGGATTCGAATCTGGAAACTGAATGAAATCAAATTTTTGTTAAGCTCTTTGGATTTATGTGTGGGATCATCAGTCCCTAAACTTAAAAAACTACTTACTTGCGTAAATCTTTCAACCCAGAAAACTGACACAGTTTCAACCACCATCACGTGCATTCAGGGAGAATGAGAGAGAAGTAGAGTTAAGGTGAAGGGAGAGAGAGAGAGAGAGAGAGAGAGAGAGAGAGAGAGAGACTGCTTATGACCAATGGCCAAACATGGAGGGAAAGAGAGAGAGAAAGTTGAGGTAATTTCCAACCGCTTTCAACCAAAATAATTCCTGCCTGCCAAAAATAATCCAGGTTGCTGGCAAACTGTCAAGCACCTTAGCTAAATGACAAGATAACTGCCTCCCTGGCTTTGGAAAGGCCAGTAGGCCTGTCGTTGGTGAAGCAGCCACCGGGTATACTAACGTTCTTCTAAAAATAGAGAGAAAAGAATTTTTCACATTACAGGAGAATACTACCAATTATGAGTCGTTATTCAAATCATTTCATCTATTTTTAAAATGGAAAGAAAATTATGGACAGTGATCACATCAGACTAAATGACAAACCAGCGAAATTACACAGACACAGAGAGGCCGGCTTTTTAATAATTTCATCTACATGACATGGACCGGTTGGTCAAGCCATTTTATCTCTGGCGAGCTGAGAGAGAAAAGTATGCGATACACCGAACCAATAAGCCCCGTTAATCAACATAAAAGTCATATGTAAAAACAATTGTAAGAAATTCCCATGATAATCCACAGAATCAAGTCTAATGGCTCCATTTAGTTTTCTAACACGTAAGCTGTTTGTAATTTCAATATATTTTACGTAAAAATCTTTGCATTTGATTAAAATATGAAATTTTTTCATACAGTAAAACACCTGAAGATGCAGCTTTAATGTTTTTCGAAACCGGTTGTGCAGGTCTCCAAGACTCGAAATAAAACACTGACGTGTTTTACGGCGCACTTTAGATTTGCTTATACTATTATAATTTTTTTGCAAACATTTCGGACAAAAATAATGAAAATGTAAACAATAAGAAATTATGTGCGATACGATTACGACTCTACTATTGTGATAATATCTATGCAACCAACACGTAATATTCGTTCTAGACGTATTTTAACAAACAGCCAAAATTATTTGATTAGAATCTACAGTGCCTCAGTGTCTTTTAATTAGTGTGACTCTCACCCACAAAAAAGTGTCATTGCCGCTTTTTTATGTAGTGTCTTCAGTGTTTCTTCGTCTGTTCAATGTTTATGTTGCTAACTGTGGGTTTTTAACTCGATCCCTGTACAAACCTTTTAACGAAATACATGTATTTTATTCATCTTTCGGTGTTATATTTCTGCAAATAAATTCTTTGTGTCAAAGTTTTACGTGATTCGCTTTTTACCACCTTGTCATTGTTTTTTATTATCATGTCCATATTTTAAAACTCGTTCGGCTGAATAGCAGTGCATAACCTGCTGCCAACCTATTGAACGTAATGTTCGGTATTAAAATAACGATAAAGAAAAAGAAAATTGAGTTTAACTTTGACATACATACTCTTGTCTGAACATTTACCTCTTTAAACTGTTATTTTAATATCTCTCCTACAGTTTAATTACATTTTTGCGTTAAAAATTATCAACTGTCTTGCCTTGGTAGTTTGTTCAGAGGTTATTTTCTTTGCCTGTACTGGTTACGAATGACTGTAGCCTTGAAGGAACATAGCGTACATTTGGCGTTCGCGCGAGTTCATTTAGCTTATATTTAGCGTACGGAAATCAGTCGTGTGACATCCCTCGCCCTAAACTTTCTTTGGATTACACCGTCTTGCTTTCTGTATTTAGTAATTTTCTTATTACAACTCAAGCGTTATCATTTCAAAGCAATGACGTACTGAAAATTATCGAAAATACTTCGTTCTTAAGACAATGAATTATAATCTAATTTCTAAAATTGCCATGTTAGCAGTTAACACCTGCCATCGATGGTACGAGAATTACGGATTACTCTCGCGGCTGTTCAGCGTAGAGTAATGGGCAGCTAATCAGTTTGTGATGCACATATTAGACGGTGGTTCGGAACTTGCCGGACGCGGTGGTTCAGAACGCTCGGTCAGAGTGCTCGACGCCCTCTGTATTGAAAAACTGAGTCAACGACGAAACGATCAAAACTAAAGAAAATAAACCACCGTCGACAAAATACCGATCAAACCGAATAACCAATGAAACGAAAGAATACGAAAGAGGGCTCGAAGCCATCTGTAATAAAAAAAATATAAATAAATAAAAATAAAAAAAAATAAAAAAATGAGAAAAATTCTCAATGAAGAATCCAGGACGAACATGAACAAGCGACCGTTAAGCATCGATCTACCTGATGAACAAAGAAATTTAAATAAATAAATTTTTTTCCTAAAAGATTTTCGCAAACTCTTCTTAATTGAACACAACTATATCCCGCAAGTTTCTGAGTTGTTCAAAGGTAAAGTGAATTTTTTCTACCTTGTGAACATACCATTAAATACACACGAACGATTTGTAAACATAGACTTCTTTATCACATGTACACAAACTGGGGAGACAGTTTTACAATGACTGTTGTAATGACGTATATAGATTAAGTACTATAGTTTCGTGGAATACGGTATTATCACACTTATTCCGTTTGTTATTTTAGCTGTACAAGAAAATGTAGTCACAGTTTGAAACAGCATATTGGCTCTTTGATTTAGTGCAGAAGATGAACAACACGAACAATAACATGAACCAAGTCATATCTGAAATAAAGAAATGGTAATACAATGTACGTTAAAAGCCTCAATAGCAACCATGCCAAAGACAAACATTTTATTAGACGCATTGATTCTAATTAAAGACATTCAACGTATTCCATTAATAGTGAATAATTGCTTAGAAAAACAAACACAGGCAATTTGTTGCAATGTATACACTTCCCTTCCGTTTCATTAAGGAACGACCGTTGGCACAGAAATCTACACGTTGTTTAGAATATTCATTATTACAGTGTCCTCTTAGTTGTTGTGCATATGCTTCAGAAGAACAGTGTTCAATTCGTTGTTACGTATTTCACGGCATATTCACGAAATAGAACAAACGCATATTTTTGAGAGAGTACATTTACATCCTCACAACATTGCAGAAGATAGCTCTATTTAATTAATAAGAGTGCCGGAAATGCTTTTACGAACCAAGGCGACAAGTGAAAAAAAATGGTAACGGTGGGTTTCGAACTACGACCACATGCATCACAACGTAACACACTACTTATTATACTACGGCGAACAAATACGGCGTTGTCTCTTATTTATCGTGCTGTTCCTGGCAGTTGGTAACAGCTAAAATGACATTTTTAGACACCAGATTATCATTTATCGTAATATGAACGACGTGCTTGACTTAATTTTTCTGTGCGGCACTGCTTTGAAATGACAACGCTTAAGTTATATTAAGAAAATCATTAAATACACGAAGCCAGATGGCGTATGCCAGAGAGTTCTGGGGAAGGAATGTCACGTGACATTTCTTAACGCCTTGTTTACGTAAATTCAAAAGGCGGTGTCAAATCGTCATTATTTTTGCAAATACCTCTGTAACAGTGCGAGTTACGATTTTTTTTTTATTTTTTAAAGAAGATAGAGGAAAGTTTTAGAGAATTTTCTCCCCTACAAATTTGTTTATTTAATTTTCGTGTGAGATGTGCAATTAAGCCGTTATTTGTATTTAATTTTCGAGCTGTCAAAACACGATCGCGAAGGCTCACGTTTAGTTTTTACTACCGTAACCTAAAGTGGGCCAATACAGCTAATGTGTATCAACGACTTTTCTTCCGGTTATTTTAATTTTAGAATTTTACTTAATTTAAAAAAAATGTTCAAATGTATGTAGCACTTATGGGACTTAACTACGGGGTCATCAGTCCTTAAGCTTACAAACTACTTATGAACTAGCTAAGACTAAGGACGGCACAATTATCCATGCTCGAGGGGGAATCGAACCCCCGACCGTAGTGGCCGTGCAGACCGTGACTGGCGCGCCGCAGTCCCCTCGGCCACCGCGGCCGGCACTTAATTTAACTTCAACAATTCTGACTGTATGGAAGGTCCTTTAATTATGTACTTATTTTTGCTGTGGTTCCCCTTCGTTTAAAATTCTCTGCCATGTAGCACGATTAAACTGCATTGCTTCTACACGCGTTCTAGACATGTGCCAGTTCCACAATGGAAAGTGTTTCCCGTATCGCAAAACATTTCACAAAGCAGGTAGAGTCAGCGCACGATACGGTGGACGATGCGGAAAGATTAGTTTTCGTCCGTAGCGCCGAAGCGTCGTGCGAGTTCATTCCTTCGTTGGACGGGCAGGCCGGGTCAGTCCACTTCGTCTACCGGTCAGTGCACAACGAGTGAGCTCACCGCTATAAAACGGCTTGGCAGCACAGTCTCCGAGCGCTGTAGGTGTAGGAAGAGTTATGCGTAGCCAGGCACGAGAGATTGTTTTCAGTGTAGTTAAATTTACGTCGGAAGAGGCAAAAGGGGATAAAAATACAATTAAAAACGTCCTTGAAAGTGAGCAGGCTGCAACTGTTGTTTCACTTCGGACAATAAAAAAATAAAGAGAGTGGGGGGAGGGGGGGTGAGAATGGCATCCGGTAGTTCTGAAGGTTTCTCTATTCCAAGAAAAAGTGGAATAAAGGGAGAAAAGTCTTAGATGATTTTCATGAACAAGTTATGTGGAGATTAATAAGCAATTTCCACGTGACATAGCACTCCACAATAAAGTAACTTTTTCCGTTAATAAGGTAAAATCCGTCTTTCAAGGGAAGTATTTCTTCATTGCTGTACCTACTTCAAAAGTTAGGTTTCAGGTACATTAGTTGTTTTATTATTATTTAAATGTAATTCTTACATGCTTTATTTTTCGTGCAATTAACACGCTTAATATTTACCATTTGGCGCTAAAACCTGGTTACAGGAAAGTGCTTTGGAACGTTTAGAAATACGCAGTAAACGTGTTGTTTATTTACCGTAAAGAGGGATGACCTCCTATATGTCGATGAAACATACATTAGCAGTTCGCATGCTACGCCAGATGAGTGAACAAATCGATCAAGTAATGGAGTAAAGGCACCACTTTCAAAAGGAAAACGTCTGTTATAGAATACGCAGATAACTGATAAGGACACGCATTTCTGCATACCATAAGGTATTAATGTGTCTAAAGGTTAAAGGAAACATTTGCGCCTTCTAGTGTACAATACTGTAGAACAAGAGAAAGTGAGCATTCCTTTTACATTTAAACACGTTCTATAATGCAGCGACACAAATACCATCGGTTTTATTAACTTGTTTCGTATTGTTTGTGTTTGATTTAGTATTGTTTCTGACTGACTGTTTAAGCTCTATCCAAATGACTGCAGTATATTGAAGACTAATGAAATATTTTTCTTGTTTATAAATAGAAACAGTCACAAATCGCAATAACTATCAGCTTGACATCCACAGAGCAAGCGCTTGTCCCATGCACCTGTTTCGTGGACATCATGCCTACACCACATGGATCTGAAGATATCGCTGTAAACAGGCGAAAGCCGGTTGTCATTTACGTAAAAATCATAGTTTATGCGATTTCTGACTGTTTTTATTTATAAATACTGTACAATTGATTGCTGTTTCCCAAAAATTGTTTTCAAAAATTTACAGTAATTTATCTATTTGCAAGTTAAAGAGAAACACCATACTTCGTGCATGCACACCAGTAATACTAACAAACCAGTCCCTATCCTGTATCGAAAGTGTTACATAACTAATGCTTTAAGTAACATGTATTTCGAAGTTAGATAGGTAATGTTAATAAAACGATAAAAATAATTAAATATTAATAACTTTGAGTTACGAATTTAGAAAAATTAATGATAATATTCATCTCGGGTGTGCAGCCAGATACCGTCATCAACTAAACACGATATTTCGGCAAACCAACTGGCTGCCATCTTCAGGTGAGTACGCTGATACACTTACTCGCTGGAAACTGTTTTCCGGCGAGTAAGTGTATCAGCGAACTCACCTGAAGATGGCAGCCAGTTTGTCTGCCGAAATATCGTGTTTAGTTGATGATGGAATCCGGCTGCACACCCCAGATGAATATTATCAGTTATTACGCCGGGAAAGTCTACGCAACCACCAGAAAAATGTATGCTTGATGGTATGGTTGGGTTGGGAAGAGTGAATTTGTAAAACCCCGGCAGGTATTGTAGCGTAGGCTTCAGTTTAGAGCGGCACTTCCCCTCCAGCACTGGTCACATCCCCTCACTACTCTAGCCACTACCCCCTTCACTACTGCTATCCCCACGGTTGCCCAGCAGTCTGTGCATCTACCGGCCAATTTATCCTGCGTGCGTGCCGGCCGCGGTGGCCGAGAGGATATCTGCCGGCGTAGCTCAGGTGGTAGCGTTCTGGTCTCACAACCGTTGTGTCGCTAGTTCGAATCCCGCTGTGACGAATATTTTGCAGAAGGTCGCCGGTTCAATCCCGCCAACCGGCAAAAATTTATGCCGGGCGCCGTGGCTCAGCGCGCCCGGTCAGAGGGCTGAACGCCTCTCTGCAATAAAAAAGCTGAGCCAAGAACTCATCAAACGACAAGGAACACAGAGGAACAACGACCGCAATGAACTGATCTACCCATAGAACAAAAAAAAAAAAAAAAAAAAAAAAAAAAAGGGGGGGGGGGGACTGAGGCGATCCAGTCACGGTCTGCACGGCCACTACGGTCGGGTGTTCGAATCCCCCCTCGGGCATGGATATTTGTGCCATCCTTAGGATTAGTTAGTTCATAAGTAGTTTGAAAGTTTAGGGACTGATGACCCCCGTAGTTAAGTCCGATAAGCTATACAAACATTTGAACATTTTTTATCCTGCGTGCACCCTATCTGCTGAGTCGGAGTTTCACAAATGTATACTAGTTCCACAATGTGAATCATTGTGTGGAAGAACGTCACCAAAAAATTTTGAATGAATTGGAAAACGCTTTGAGCAAGACTAAATATTATTTCCGGCAGTGCAATATCAGCAGTATATGGACGTTCGTTATATTTTTTAGGATTGGACATTTGTATGAATATTAACGTTTTTATCAATTAAGGTATTTATATTTGGGAAATTATTAGTGTATATATGCAGTTGTCATAGTAGGAAATTAGTTTTGTCGGTCATAAAGAATATTTAAATGAAAAGTAAAGAATGAAGTAACAGCATGGAGGATGCAATAGTCTCTGATACATTCTTCATGTTGGGGTAAATAAGCAAAATTCCGAGAGTGTTACAAAAAATTTGCTATTATTTCGGTCCGGTTCGGAAGTGCGTTTTTGAGAAGTTTATATTAAAGAGTTACTTCAGATAATTTGCGGTTGATGAAGATAGAACAGTTGAAATCAGATGGCGTCTAAGATCGTTACGGAATAGCGTGAGCAATGTGGCAAACATTATAAAACACGGACAGATATTAATCAGATAATTTGTGGAATTGAGTGACTTCAATAGTGATGAGATCTTTAATTTAGATTTTCAAGGATAATTAGGTATCATTTCATCATCATTCATCTAAAGAGACAACTGATAAAATATACGGAAGTGAACTTTTACTTATCAGTACAAACATTATTTCGCAACTGTATCTTCGTTGCGATTATCCGAACATTTCAATTATGGAAATCTCGTGACGAGAATGTATTATTGTGCGGTATTATTAATTTTGAATATGTAGAATATAAAATAACAGTGCACTCCATCAAATGATAGAATTTAAACCGGACAGGAGCGAGAAATATGTTAACAAGTGTACTACTATATGAATGTATTGCCAGGCAACGATAAGTAATCTCTCTGACTAAATAACACAAACGAAATAAGGACTAAAATTTTATTGAATTAAGGCATAAAATTCGCAAAACGGAGAATTCTTATGAACTTTAATTCAGCAAATAATCGTATGCCTCGTCAGTCGAGTGTTATGACCCAAATCCTTGAAAACTACACGGCTGGGCTTAAGCGCAGTGGAAAGGGAGGAGCGTCGTAAGTATTCAGTGCGCCCTGTAAGCACGAGGACACCTAGTCTACTACCGTCGCCAGCCGCGCGGGAGTAGCCGAGCGGTCTGGAGCGCCACGCTGCGCATCGCGCGTCCTCCCGCGTCGCCTCCAAGGAGGTTAGAATAAAGGGAGACGCCCTCAGGCTGAAAAAGTGAAGCCGGCCTCCGGCATATTGCTAAGTTTTGGAGAAGTGTTCGTATTGTAGAGCTAATGTTATTTGTCACTTAAAACAGAAATTAAAAAAAAAAGTTCAAATGTTTGTTAAGCTTATGGGACTTAACTACGGGGTCATCAGTCCCTAAACTTACAAACTACTTACGAACTAAGACGGCACAAATATCCATGCCCGAGGGGGGATTCGAACCCCGACAGTAGTGGCCATGCAGACCGTGACTGTAGCGCCTCAGTCTCCTCGGCCACCGCGGCCGGCAAACAGAAATAAACCGATCGACGGTTTTGTATCGATGTACAACGTGTTAAACGAGTGCAAATTAGGCGTTAAAATGCTGAGTATTTTTTACTATTTATTCAAGAAAGTATATTGTTTGAAAGTACATACTTCGCAGTGACTGTCAGTCCAGTGCATTAGCCGGCCGCGGTGGTCGAGGGAACTGCGGCGCCCCAGTCACGGTCTGCAAGGCCACTACGATCGGAGGTTCGAAATCCCCCTCGGGCATGGATATTTCTGCCGTGCTTAGTGTTAGCTAGTTTCTAAGTAGTTTGTAAGTTTAGGGACTGATGACCGCATTGTTAAGTCCCATAAGCTATACAGACATTTGAACATTTCCAATGCATTAACAGTAAGAGGGTCGACTTAACGCATGGTTGTAACGGAGAAATAGCAACCCAGCGCTGATCTAGATTATTTTGTCAAGTAGGCTCAATCACATAGATCGTGTATAAAATACTAATGTATGACGCTTTTCAAGGGTCAAGCCCTCATCATCAGATAAAATATACAAGAATCTTAAAACCCGAGATAATAAAAATTTAAAACGTAATAAAAGAAAACTTGGTTACTTCCCTTGTAACCGTGTCTCCGCAGAAAGCTCCTCAGCATATTGTGCTTCATCAAGATTTAAAACAGACCCCAGCACTGGCGGCGCATAACTCTTGTGAAATGCACGAAGTCAACAACACTCGTCTCCTCAGAAAGCTCCTCAGCATATTGTGCTTCGTCAAGATTTAAAACAGAGCCCAGCACTGGCGGCGCATAACAGTAGTGAAATGCACGGAGGCAACAACACTCGTGGGGTTTGTTTTAAATCTTGACGAAGCACAGTATGCTGAGGAGCTCTCTGCGGAGACGCGGTTACAATGGAAGAAATTTCGTTTTAGATTTTTATTATCTCGGGCTTCAAGATTCTTGTATATTTAATCTGATGATGAGGGCTTGACCCTTGAAACGTGTCATACTTTAGAGTTTTATACACGATATATGTGTTTGAGCCTATTTGACAAAATAATTAAGTATACAACCGCGACCTCGTATCCATTATGGATATAATTAAGTCTACTGACCAAGATGGCGGACAGGCTTCAATTGACGTATGTGGTCTGCATAGATAATGCCACCTCTCTTTATTCTAACCTCCTGGTTCGCCTCGGAGATGGCTGTTTGTGTCGTCTTTAGAATAAGTTAGTTTATAAGCAGTTTGTAAGCGTTTGACAATGTTGACTGGAATACACTTTCAAATTCTGAAGTCAGCAGGGGTAAAATACAGGGAAATGAGAGTTATTTACAACTTGTGAAAGCCAGACCGCAGTTATTAGGCTCGAAGGGCATGAAAGGGAAGCATCAGTTGGGAAGGGAGTAAGACTGGGTTGTAGCCTTTCTCCGATGTTATTCAATTTGTACATTGAGCAGGCGGTGAAGGAAAGCAAGGAAAATTTTGGAATAGGGATTAAAGTTCAGGGGGAAGAAATAAAAACATTGCGTTTTGCTGATGACATTGTAATTCTGTCAGAGACAGCAAAGGACCCGGAAGAGCAGTTGAATGGAATGGACAGTGTTTTGAAGAGAGTGTATGAAATGAACATTAACAAGAGTAAAACAAAAATAATGGAATGCGGTCTTAGAAAATCAGGCGATGCTGAAGGAATTAGATTAGATAACGAAACAATGAAGGTGGTAGATGAGTTTTATTACTTGGGTAGTAAAATAACATGCGATGGTCGCAGTACAGAGGATATGAAATGCAGAATGGCAATGGGAAGAAAAGCATTTTTGAAAAAGAGAAATTTGCCAACATCGAATATTAATTTAAGTTTAAGGAAGTCTTGTCTGAAGGCATTTGTGTGGAGTGTTGCCTTGTACGGAAGTGAAACATGGACGATAAGCAGTGCACACAGGAAGAAAATAGAGGCTTTTGAAATGTGGTGCTACAGAAGAATGCTAAAGATTAGGTGGGTAGATCGCATAACTAATGAAGAAGTACTGAACAGAATTGGTGAGAAAAGGAATTTTTGGCATACCCTGACTAAAAGAAAGGATCGCTTGGTAGGACTCATTCTTAAGGGCGCAGGATCCATTCCTCCCGCGGTCAGAAAAATAGGACTGAATCCTCCCGAGCCGGCAAGGGTGTGGAAAAGGACGGGACTGAATCCTCCCATAACATGTTTAAGCAGGTAGTTGGTGGCGGCCCGAGACCAGTGTATGTGACCAGAACTTTATGAATATTTCAGACGAGCAAAGCTAGCTAGCATATGTTCCAGTGCATGCTCCTACATTATACAGTAAAGTAAGAGTGAGATATAAGCCCCAGTTAACGTTAGAGTCAGAGTAAATGTACAGTAATATATAAGACAGAAACTTTCCAATTTCATTTCTTTCGTAATAGTCATGTGCAAGTCCCAATGTTTGAATTTTCCCCTACCAGCTCTGGGTCAAATGAAATTTGCATCCTTGGATCCTTATATCACTCCAGACTTCACTTCCAGCCTTCATTATGCTGTCTTCAAAATCTGTAAACATCGTTGATGGTGAAAATTTCAGTCCTAGACCAGCACATTTATTGATGACCGTATCAAAGACATACTGATACGACGAAGTTTTCTTCTCGTTCAATAACGCAAAAACCAATCGAATGTAATGTCCATTAACTGGACCGAGTATAGTAAACAGCTGACAAAAGAATTTTGTACAACACTTGAATGTTCCGTCAATAATGATGTTGCACGCTGATTAAGCACGTTAAGGATTTCAGAGTCACAAAATATTACAACTTTTTTCTCGGCATTGTTGTCCAGCAAGAAATTTTTCCCGTCTGCAGTTTCAACATGTAACGTATTGAGAACTTCATGAAAATCTAAACACTCGTCGGCAATTTCGGCAGAATTTTCGCCTAACATTGTAAATACATTTCCGGAAGCTGTCGACATCTCTTAACTCTTACTTCATGAGTATCTTCTCCTTGTAATTGTGGTAAATCAGCTTAGATGGCCTCTCACAAATGTCTTCTGTGGCTTTTCGCTTCATATTATCAATTCATTTTGGCCTCTGAATTTTCTTGGAAGGACGTCTGCGTGGCTGTGTTCTTCATGAATGTCCACAACATCCAGCTCCTCAAGAGAAATTGTTTTAGTAAAACTTTTGCAATCCTTAATGTTTCACGTCCATCGCGCTACACCACTTTTCAACAATTTCTGAAATCCGAAAGTGTTACCTTTCAGAAGTAACATATTCCCTTCCTTTCTAATTACTGAAACTTCAAGGGCGTCGGAAAACATCTTCACTGTTAACCGATCTGCCGTGCACTGAAGTGACAAGTAAGGCCGGAAACGGCTTGGGGCGGGGGTGGGGGCTGGGAGCTGGTTCCTGCAGGATGCGCCACTGTTCGGGAGGATTCAGTCCTGTCCCCTGTTCGCCTACCAGCCGTTGGGAGGATTCCGTCCTACGCCCATTCTTAGACATCGAGGTATCGTAAAATTAGCATAGGAGGGAAGTGTGTGGGGTAAAAATCGCAGAGGGAGACCAAGAGACGCGTATTGTAAGCAGATTCAAGTAGATGTGGGTTGCCGTTATTATGAGGAGATGAAAAGGCTTGCTCGGGATAGAGTAGGGTGGAGAGCTGCATCAAACCAGTCTCCGGACTGAAGACCACAACACACACAAAGTCGCATAAGCTGAACAAACATTTCCCGTCGCCAGTAGCCACTAGTCGTGGCCGGCCACTGTGGCCGCGGCGCAGCCTTCGGCGTACAGCCGCACGAGTCGCGGTCGTTACTGGCAGCAGTCGTCGCCGCAGCCCGGCTGTGCGGAGCACCGACGCGTTCCTTCTGTCCGGAGACCGCCCCCAAAGCCGCTCGCCGTGAAAGTGCTGAGTGCTGCGGCGGCGGCGGCGGCGCAGCAGACGGCTGAGTGTTTCTTGCAAAGTGCCAGCCAGCGCCCGGGGGCAGATAACTCAGGCGGCTGCTTCCGGCGGAAGCCGCCCCCGCCGCCTCTTAAGAAGCGCCGCTCTGGTCGCCAGTGATTTGTTGCCCCCGGCTGCACGACACGCCCCGCCCCGCCCCACCCCTTGGGGCAGGTGTTCAGTCGGCAGCCGGCGCTCCGCACACTCGCCACCGCCAACGCCTCGCTAGCACCGCAATGCAGCACTGCTCCCGCGGTGCACAGGATTCCATCGCTGCATTACACATCACCGCACAGACGTCATTGAGATTACATCATTAATCAGATGTTGATTATCTATCCGAATGCAGTAAAGCAAGTAATTTGCCTGAAATACGTCCCAAAATTCCAGACGTTTGGGGAATCTTTGTACTTGGCATGGTATTCTTTAATATAGTAAGGACAGTTTACAACTCACCGCAAAGACGTGGCGACGAGCTGCACACACAAAAGACACACACATACAACACATTCAGCTATCGGCCATGGCCTTCTTCAGAAAATAGAACTCTCACGCAATCACACATTAACACAACAGAAGTCATACAACCATCACCTCCAGCTGCCACAAAGCGTGATTCGAAGTGTGCCGGCAGCGGTGGCCGAGGAGACTGAGGCACTTCAGTCACGGTCTGCACGGCCACTACGGTCGGGGGTTTGAATCCCCCCTCGCGCATAGATATTTGTGCCGTCCTTAGTCTTAGCTAGTTCATAAGTAGTTTGTAAGCTTAGGGACTGATGACCCCGTAGTTAAGTCCCATAAGTTCTACAAACATTTGAACATTTGATTCGAAGTGCGGCAGCCGGAGGTGATGGTTGTATGACTTCTGTTGTGTGTCTGTGTGATTGCGAGAGGGTTTATATATATAGTCCACTCCCATGAACCACAGACATTGCCGAGGTGGGGTGGCTGGCGTGCCTCAACGATACAGATAGCCGTACCGTAGGTGCAACCACAGCGGGGGGGATCTGTGGAGAGGCCAGACAAACGTGTGGTTCCTGAAGAGGCACAGCCTTTTCAGTAGTTACAGGGGCAACAGTCTGGATGATTGAGCTGGCCTTGTAACATCAGCTAATGTGGCTTTGCCACACAGCTACTGCGAACGGCTGAAAGCAAGGGGAAACAACAGCCGTTACCTTTCCCGAGGACATGCAGCTCTACTGTATGAACATATGATGATGGCATCCTCTCGGGTAAAATATTCCGGAGGTAAAATAGTCCCCCATTCGGATCTCCGGGCGGGGACTACTCAGGAGGATGTGATCTTCAGGAAAGGCAATACTGGCATTCTACGGGTCGGAGCGTGGAATGTTAGATCCCTTAATAGAGTAGGAAAATTAGAAAATTTAAAAAGGGAAATGGGTAGGTTGAAGTTAGATATAGTGGGGATTAGTGAAGTTCGGTGGCAGGATGAACAGGATTTCTGGTCAGGTGAGTACAGGATTATAAATACAAAATCAGTTGGGGGTATCACAGGAGTAGGATTGATAATGAATAAGAAAATAGGAATGCGGGTAAATTACTATGACCAGCACAGTGATCGCATTATCATTGTCAAGATTGATACGAAGCCAACACCGACAACAGTAGTACAGGTTTATATGCCAACTAGCTCTGCCGATGATGAGGAAATCGAAGAAATATATGAGGAGCTAAAGGAAATTATTCAGACAGTTAAGGAAGAGGAAAACTTAATTGTTATGGGAGACTGGAATTCGGTAGTAGGACAAGGAAGGGAAGGGAAGATAGTAGGTGAATATGGTCTGGGCAAAAGGAATGAAAGAGGAAGCCGCCTGGTAGAATTTTGCACGGAACATAATTTAGTTATAACAAACACCTGGTTCAAGAATCACAAAAGAAGGTTGTATACATGGAAGAGACCACGAGACACTGGGAGATACCAGATAGATTTTATAATGGTAAGACATAGATTTCGGAACCAGGTTTTACAGTGTAAGACATACCCAGGGGCAGATATAGACTCTGACCATAACTTGTTGGTTATGAACTGTAGGCTGAAACTGAAGAAACTACAATAAGGTAGGAAAATAAGGAGATGGGACCTGGATAAATTGAAGGAACCTGAGGTTCTTAAGAATTTCAGAGGGAGCTTTAGGCAACAATTGACAGAAACAATGGAAAATAAAACAGTGGAGGAGGAATGGGTAAAATTGAGAGATGAAACAGTGAAAGTAGCAGAGGACAAAATAGGTAGGAAGGCAAGACCTACAAAAAATCCTTGGATATCACAGGAGATACTAAATTTAATCGATGAAAGGAGAAAATATAAAAATGCAGTAAATGAAACAGGCCAAATGGAATACAGACGACTAATAAATGAGATTGACAGGAAGTGCAAAATGGCTAAACAGGAGTGGCTAGAAGGCAAATGCAAGGATGTAGAAGAATGTATAAATAGGGGAAAAATAGATACAGCCTACAGGAAAATAAAAGAAAGATTTGGAGATAAGAAAAACAGCTCTATGAATATCAAGGACACGGATGGAAAACCATTTCTCAGCAAAGAAGGGAAAGCTGAAAGGTGGAGTATATAGAGGGGCTCTACATAGGAAATGAACTTCGAGACAATATTGTAGGAAAGGGATGTAGATGAAGATGCAATAGGAGATACTGTACTGAGAGACGAATTTGACAGAGCCCTGAAAGACCTAAGTCGAAACAAGGCCCCTGGAGTAGATGATATTCCCTCAGAGCTACTGAAGTCTCTGGGAGAACCAGCCATGACAAACCTGTTTCACCTGGTGTGTAAGATGTATGAGACAGGTGAAGTACCCTCAGACTTTAAGAAAAATATTATAATCCCCATTCCAAAGAAAGCAGGTGCATACAGGTGTGAAAGCTACAGAACCATCAGTTTAATAAGTCATGGTTGCAAAATATTAACACGAAGTATATACAGAAGGATGGAAAAACTGGTAGAAGCCGACCTCGGGGAAGATAATTTTGGGTTCAGGAGAAATTTAGTAACTCGGGAGGCAATACTCACTTTACGGCTTATCCTAGAAGATAGATTAAGAAAAGGCAAACCCACATTTCTAGCTTTTGTAGATTTGGAGAAGGCTTTTGACAATGTTGATTGGAATAAACTCTTTCAAGTTCTGAAGCAAGCAGGAGTAAAATATAGGGAGCGTAAGGTTATTTACAACTTGTACAAAAACCAGACAGCGATTGTCAGAGTTGAAGGGCATGAAAGGGATGCAGTGGTTGGGAAGAGAGTGAGACAGGGTTGTAGCCTTTCTCCAATGTTATTCAATTTGTACATTGAACAGGCTGTGAAGGAAAGCAAGGAGAAATTTGGTGAAGGAATAAAAGTTCAGGGGGAAGAATTAAAAACATTGCGTTTTGTCGACGACATAGTAATTCTGTCAGATACAGCAAAGGACCTGGAAGAGCAATTGATCGGAATGGACAGTGTGCTGAAAGGTGCATATAAGATGAACATTAACAAGAGCAAAACTAGCGTAATGGAGTGCAGTGTAAGAAAATAAGGTGATGCTGAAGGAATTAGATTGGGAAACGTAGCAATAAAGGAGGTAGATGAGTTTTGTTACTTGGGCAGTAAAATAACAAATGATGGTCGCAGTACAGAGGATATAAAATGCAGAATGGCAATGGGTAGAAAAGCATTTTTGAAAAAGAGAAATTTGTTAACATCGAATATCGATTTAAGCCTAAGGAAGTCCTTTCTGAAGGCATTTTTATGGAGTGTTGCCTTGTATGGGAGTGAGACGTGGACGATAAACAGTGCGGACAGGAAGAGGATTGAGGCTTTTGAAATATGATGCTACAGAAGAATGCTGAAGATTAGGTGGGTGGATCGCGTAACTAATGAGGAGGTACTGAACAGAATTGGGGAGAAAAGAAATTTCTGGCATACCTTGACTAAAAGAAGGGATAGATTGGTGGGACACATTCTTAGACATCAAGGAATTGTGAATTTAGCATTAGAGGGAAGTGTGTGGGGAAAAATCGCAGAGGAAGACCAAGAGATGGATACAGTAAGCAGATTCAGACAGATGTAGGTTGCCGTTCTTATGTGGAGATGAAGAGGCTTGCTCAGGATAGGGTATTGTGGAGAGCTGCATCAAACCAGTCTCCGGACTGAAAACCACAACAACAACATATATATAGTCTATGGGGTCATCAGTCCCTTAACGTACAAACTAATTACGAACTAGGTGACTTTGCTGGTGACAAAAAGATACAATTAGCCGTCACTTTGATATATATTGTTACTATTATGTTTACCGTAACTGTTAAAATGTTTGTAAATCTACGGGACTTATCTACTTTCGTCATAAAAAAAAATGTTCAAATGTTTGTTAAGCTTATGTGACTGTAAATGATTGCGAGAAGTCCCTAAGAATGTCGGCTAACTATAGTTATGTCAGTAATAAAATTATATACATGGATAAAACAGCTAATGATTCTATTATTTCTAAAATTAAAAGAGGATAATACATGGGAAATGTTCAAATGTTTGTATAGCATATGGGACGTAACTACGGGGTCATCAGTCCCTAAACTTACAAACTACTTGTTTACTACCTTATACTAAGGACGGCACAAATATCCATGCCCGAGGGGGGATTCGAACCCCCGACCACAGTGGCCGCGCAGACCGTGACTGGAGCGCCTTAGTCCCCTCGGCCACCGCGGACGGCTGATTGTTTGAGTGTTCTATTTTCTGAAGAAGGCCATGGCCGATAGCTGAAAGTGTTGTATGTGTGTGTCTTTTGTATGTGCCTGTTGCAGCTCGTCGCCACGTCTTTGAGTTGAGTTGTAAACTGCCCTTACTATATTATTAATTCCAACTTGGAGTTTCCATTATTATATGATATGGTTTTCAGTTTGATGCAGCTCTCTACCTTCCTCGGTCCTAACTAAGACTGTTCATTTCTTCATAACAATGGCAATCCACATAAATTTGAATTTGCTTACTGTATTCGTTTCTTTGTCTCTCTCTCTGCGATTTTTTACTACACTTTGCTCATATGCAAAAATTACGATTCCTCGTTGCCTAACAAAGTGTCATGCGATTCGATCGCTTCTCTTAGTAAAAAAAAATTCATTTGCGTAAATGAGAAGCAAATTATTTGCCTAAGTGAAGAATGGATAAGAGTAGTGATATTAATGTAGCTGAATTTCGTGGAAACATGAGAGAATCTGACAGAGGGTCTAAGAGAGATTAGATGTCCACGTTGCAAAATACTTGGTCAGACTTCCATGCTACCAAATTTTAGCAACAATTTGTACCATTTATAGACGCTACGGGCACTTGGAAATTGATTGTGGAGAGTGTGCGTGGCTTACGTGCCAAAGGAAGCAATAATTATAAATTATTCTCTCTGTTCTGGTATCATTATTAATTGCTACAGAACATGGCACTGCCTTTAAAGATAATTTGAAACCCTGCGAAGGTACTAGATTGGTCAACGAACTGTATCTGTTGCGTGATTCTACACAAGTGGTGCAATTTATCTGTTCCAGAATATTGTATTTACTTAATAACACAGATCAATTACCAGTGGGGTAGGCAAACGCGCTGTATAATCTTTTCAAGGGAAATCATTATGGCCGGCCGCGGTGTCCGAGGGGACTGAGGCGCTTCAGTCACGGTCTGCACGGCCACTACGGTCGGGGGTCGAATCCCCCCTAGGGCATGGATATTTGTGCCGTCCTTAGTCTTAGTTAGTTCATAAGTAGTTTGTAAGTTTAGGGACTGATAACCCCGTAGTTAAGTCCCAAAAGCTATACAAACATTTGAAACATTTTGGAAATCATTATGTCTGATACGGAACAGCATTCCAAAACAAATGCTGGCAGCCGCTGGAGTAGCCGAGCGGTCTAAAGCGCCTCGCTGCGGAGCGCGCGATTGCTCGCCGTGGAGATTCGAGTCCTCCCTGGGGCATGGGTATGTGTGTTGTCATAAGGTTAGTTTACCTAGGTTTAAGTAGTTTGTAAGCTACGGACTGATGAATGTTCAAATTCAAATGTTTCTATAGTTTATGGGACTTAAGTACGGGGTCATCAGTCCATAACTTACAAACTACTTATGAACTACTTACGAACTAGGACGGCACAAATATCCATGCCCGAGGGGGGATTCGAACCCCCGACCGTAGTGGCCGTTCAGACTGTGACTGGAGCGCCTCAGTCCTCTCGGCCACCGCGGCCGGCCGGACTGATGACCACACAGTTTGGTCCGATAGATTTACAAACATTTGAACATTTTGAAATGCTGGCAACAGTTCGTGAACAGACAGTGTTGCAGGCTGCTCAACAAGTTACTGATGTTAGTCGTCTTACCGTCAAACACACAAAAATCGTGCGACACAATGAGTGTCAACAGATATCGCGTAGCGGACTCGGACATCTCATTGCAACGTGATTATAGTCAGAAAAGCTACATAAGTTGCCAACTAGGTAGTTTTGCTATGGAAGAATCTTTCCAAAATAATTCAACTGACGACGATAGTAACAGTGGAATAGACACTACTTCATCTGGTGAGAATGATGAATCATCTGATGAAATAAATGAGGATCATGAGTATAATCCTGGAAGTACGAGTGAAAGTACTATCGAATATGAACAAACGGTCAGGGGTTCGAATCCCCCCTTGGGCATGGATATTTGTGCCGCCCTAGTTAGTAAGTAGTTCATAAGTAGTTTGTAAGTTTAGGGACTGATGACCTCGTAGTAAAGTCCCATAAGCTTAACAAACATTTGAACATTTTGAATATGAACACATGTCGGATTCTGAAGGCTCTACACAACAAGTTTTCTACACAATACGCGACAGGGAGAAATCTATCCAGAGTAATTCTATTCATGACAATAGCGATAGCAGGATAGCTATTCCTTCCTCTGCTGATAGAAATGAGTCAGCCAAACACGAAGGTAATGAATCTCGGGAGTGTCTTTATCAAGGTTTGTGTGAAACTACGGTTGCAATTGATTGTATGTCGGACTCTGAGGATTCATTTCGACAAGTCTCGAATAGGAGACAGTCGATCATGAACCCAATAGTACTGTCCGAGATAAATCTAGTCAATATTATTCATCACGTGATTCTAGCAATACCAATGATAGCATTTCCACCAACGCTTGAAATTACGACTCATCTGCACACAGTAGTTCGAAGTCTGATGACTACCGCCCAAAAAGTCAAAAGAATAGAGTTACGGAACACGTTTGCCTAGGGAGGAATCTAATAATATCCAGGATTTAATGGACTTCTTCAAATGTCAGCAGGAAGAGAATGCAAGGAAGCGGAAGGAGTTGCAGGAGTTAGAAAAAATGAGGCGAAAACTGAAGCAGTTAGACGGAGAGGTGGGCACAAATCGGCTCAATGAGCAGCGCTCCGGCTCAGGCCGAAAAAAAGAGTAGCGTTCGCGCTCGGCCGGTAGTTATCCTAGTTGCCGCTAGAGGTCTGCATGCTTGCTGGCGCACGTAGTTCGCTCTTATCTTTATAAGGTATTTGCCGGCTCGACTGCACGCGCTGGACATTTTAGAGAAGAGTTTCCAGTATTATGTTTATAAGTTACTTGCTTATAAACATAATAGCATTTTTCAGGAGATACCCCTAGCAATGGAATCTGTTCATTCGAGTTGGATACTGAAGAGTTGCACTATTATCTTTATAAGTTATTTTATAACGTACTCCGCCAGGTGAATTTCTGCGGCTACGTTAGCGAGTTGGCTGCGCATAACGCCATCTAGTCTTTTCAACAGGAACTACGTGATGGATGACAGCTGCTCACGGCTCTGCTCCCGCTCAGGCAGGCGGCTCCGAGAGCGCGGCTCGCTCATTGCCCACCTCTGAGTTAAGGGGAAAAAATAGGATACGGGAATTAGAGGAAAAGAGGGATTGTGATAGTCAGCAATAGACTGAAATACTCCTAGGGCGTCTTGAAAATGTTAGTGAAGATATTGTAGAGGTTAAAGAGGAAGTAGGTAAGGTGCACAAAACTGCAGCTGAGGAGAAACAGACTGCAACTGAAGCGAAACAGTGCGAACAATGGACCAATTCATTGGCGCTCTTAGAGAGGCCGAGTTAGTTGCGAGTCGGCAGGGATGACGGAACCCGGAAGAGAGAGCCAAAGCTCCCGAAATCAAGAAAGCGGGGATAGTTGGAATGATACTTCCGACCGTGGGCGTAAAAGTAACCGTAATAGAGGTTCAAATTGAAACAACACTTGGTCAAGAGACAACCAGAACCTAGTTAACTGTCACAATCAAGACAATGAGTGGCGTCAGAAAAAATGTGATCAAAATAATTACGGGCCGCCTCCGAATAACAGATTCCAAAATCATTCGGGTGGTGCGCCACTGAATCAGCAGGGACCTAGCAACCAAGGTAACGCTGGATCTTGGGGCAATCAGACAGGACAACATTTCCCACGACAAGGGGTCGAAATAGTGGAACTTCGGCCACCAAACCCCGCGGGAAATGGTAATTCCCGCCGTGGCAACCGTAAATGACAGAAGGGGTCTACGGAATGCGCGCAATTAATAACTGTAGAAAATATGGGAAGAGGCGCGCTATATCTCCTGGACTACGAGGATATCCGGTAGATACTCAAGGAAGAAATGCAAAATAGGACAAGACATGAGATACACCCGATAGTCACTGTTAAGGTCGGAACCATTGGGCTGAACGGTATAATTGATATCGGGAGCCAGATTACCATTTAACCGGAAGCGGCTTTCCATCGGTGTATGGTGAACCACGCTTGGTACACTCTAAAGTCGAAGAAAGCCATAGTGAAAGGGGCCCTGCTAGGGAAGCAAGACATTCAAATGTAAACCCGTATGACACTGAAATGCCTGGGTCATGAGTGGGACTTGAATTTAATCGTTGTGCCTCCTGGGGCGTCCAGACACGTGGCTCGCATGCCGCCAGGTGGACGTCAAGGGGCCACAGCCACCCAGCCAGTTCCGTGATGGATCATGGAACTACTTGCGTCTGCGGGCACCACAATTCTCTCACATGATTCAACCACCGAAAGGACACAGTTATTTTTTGCACCCACCAGACAATATTGTGTCACAAGTGTTGTTTTTCCATCATTCATTCAGTGTCAACCCAGTGGTATTTATCCTACAATACATACTATTTTATATTGTTATGTCTTTAAGGTTTTAGACTTGGGAACAAAGCCAAAATATTCAAATGTTTGTAAAGCTTAAGGGACTTAACTGCGGGGTCAGCAGTACCTAAACTTACAAACTACTTACGAATTAGCTTTTACTAAAGACGGCACAAACGTCCATGCCCTAGGGGCATTCGAACCCCCGATGGGGAACGTCCTCGTACATCATAGCATAGCGCCTCAACGCGCTCGGCCACTCAGCCGCGGCGGGGAACATAGCCCATTATGCTATTGTAATATCACTTGTGTTTTTTCATTTGATTCACACCTTTCTATAGTAGTGAAAAATAATTACTAGTAAATGTTTCTATCAGGGATTTCGTTGTAACCATTTGTTGTTTTTCTTATTTTTAATGTTTTTTATGATTTCTATAGCTATAATCATGGCCATAAGGACCAGCTGTGTCTCCGAATGCCCTGTACTGATTTATAAAATGTCTAAGGGAAAAAATTTTATCTGTAGAATCACATTTAGAATAGTTATTGTTCAACGCAGGGCACATATATGTTTAGTAGGCCCTGATGTTATAGGATTAGAAAAGTTTTTCATAAAAAATTTAAGATTATATACTGATGTTTACAGCATTATGACACAGCGGTATTGCGTGCGAGCGCTTTAGGCTAACTTCACCCATCTCCGGACTTCGCGATAGCCTTGAATGTAAACTGACGAAATTGAATTAATTTTAAAGTCAAGAAGGCACGGTTATTCAGCCATTTTACTAACTTTATTTTATTTTGAAATTTCTTGTACGTTTCATCCATCCTGTCAACCTCTCCGGAATGTGAATATTGAAATATATAATTTATTGCTTTTATAAATCTGCGTTTTCCAAAAAGGTTAAATAATGAAAGGCGTATTCACAATCAGTTTCTCATTTCAGTAACTAGCGACATAACTTTAGTACCCGAACTGATCTTCACAAGTTACACTTTGTTAATTTTAAGATTGTCACCTACGTCTATCTTTACATAAGTGATAACGTTTTTTACCGATTGTGGGCAGACAAGGATCATCTTTCTGACTTCCACGTGACATGCTGTTGATGTCTTCCTGGCAGGAGCCACGGGTACAATAGGTCAGGTCCATTGCGGACAATAAATACTTGGAAGAGTAGAATAAAAATCTCAACAGCATAGGTTTCACGTCAGAAAATGGCGATCCTTCCAGGATAGAAATTGTCATTATAGGTAATCGGCAGTATAAATAGATAGCAGAGTAGGTATTTATCAGTTTTAGCTAGGGTCCCATATATATATATATATATATATATATATATATATATATATTGTTGTTGTTTGAAAAATTTTCGTGATAAAGTAGACAAGCAAGCAGGAATCTAGTATAAATTAAGAAATATTTTTGTGCTGATTATCAAGTTTTTGTGTATATTTATATACTGTTAGGTTAGTTAAAGAGATTGAGTGAAATGTTTGTAAAATGTAAAGTAGTTGAAGAGCAGTTTGTAAAATTTGTATTTCGAAGATTAGAATTTAAAAAAATAATAGAAGGTCAAAGATAAAGAGTTCATGGAAAAACGCCTTTTCCCGCACCAAGTTTTAATCCATTTCTTTTTTACTATTAATTGTATTTCCAAGAGATTTTACAGACATACAGCCCCTATCCAAATGAATATATACGTGAAAAATGGCAGGAATAAATAAATAAACGCTGGGTTTTCAGCTAGTAACAAATAAGAAAAGACAGAAAACTTATAAAAGTGAATGCCTCACCTAGTCATTCTAAAAACAGAGAAGAATTTAGTTAATTCTTGCCGTAATGAACCACAGGAACACGTACTGTGAAAGCACAAAAACAAAGAGGAAATATTCCCGCTGCTCTGATGAAGGATGTAAGAGTGGGTATAACAACTGCGATCGTAAGAGCTTTTTCTGAACCTCCGCCTCTTCCGCCCAGTCTGTGAGAAAATGACGGAGGAAAAAAATTCGTCTCTCATTTTCGCGGCGAGCATGAACGCAGAAGTTCCTGGTCGGCGGCGATTTTCCTTTTCCTTTTTTTTTTCCCCTCTACTCCGCAGCTCCGCAGACTGCGGGGTGGCCTAAGTTCTGTAGAAGGCGCAGGTATCCCAGGGACGGAGGGAGGGAGGGAGGCAGCGGCCGACTGCGCGCTAGCCGAGGAGCAAAACCCGATTACTCCCTCCTGACAGCTTGACTTTAAATCCAACAGGGGCCTCCCTGCTGCAGAAAAACAAATAACTTTATGGATTGTGGACTTTCGCTCAGAGCCGGCTTAAACAACTTGGCGAGTTTATCCCGACGGAGGCAAACAGACGGAGGAGACTAGCAACAGGCCGGCGCGAGTGCGTGAACTTGAAGCCGGGCGCCAGGCACAAGTTTAAATAGCTCCGGCGCACCGCGCGCGTGGGGGACCGGCCACTGTGCGGGGGTCGCAGCACGGGTGGCTTGTGGCTTCTCCGAGGATACGTGCTATGCCGCTAAATAGTATTGACTAACTTTTTGTTCTAAATGTTCAAATGTTTGTTAAGCTTATGGGACTTAACTACGGGGTCATCAGTCCCTAAACTTACAAACTACTTATGAACTACTTACGAACTAGGACGGCACAAATATCCATGCCCGAGGGGGGATTCGAACCCCCGACTGTAGTGGCCGTGCTGACCGTGACTGGAGCGCCTCAGTCACCTCGGCCACCGCGGCCGGCGACAAACTTTTTACCAGAGGTTAAGTCATTTATCCGTTCTTTCTTGGTAGAACAAATTCATTATGAAAATTAAAATATAAAATTTTCTAGGGTAAGGTGGTACAAATTCGATATAGGTACAATTCCGATCAACATAATTTGTCAGTCTCGTAGTGTTGGTAGCACTTGACTTTGTGTGGCGTTGTAGTGTAGCAGGTTTCTACAGCTCCTCCATTCTTTTCCAAGAATACACAACTTTGCGCTGCGGAGATATAAATGTTTTTCCTGATAAGACGTACGTGGAGCAACTTCATCGAACGCGCTCTTATAAATTATCTAGTTTCCACGCGATTGCAAATTCTATATTATGCAATGTTTGTTACCTCGAAGTATGCGTTGGTGCCCAAGGGAAAAGTGCTTTTCATGTGGAAGGAGCCAGTGATCAAAATTTTTAGGAGGAAGTGATCATAATTGTACCTAGTGTGGTATATTTTCGATCGATTTTTCGCACTTCTGTAACCTTTCTTTGTGTTTATACCAACATTTGTAATGGTCTAGTATTTGTGTTACATTTTCGTTAAACATCTAAGAGCAAGTTCCTTAGTTAATATTATCTCTTTTCTCGATATATTTCCAGTACCAACAACATTTGTCCGAAATGATCGGAATTGTACCACCTTACCCTATGCTTTGGTGAGGCGAGTGTCAACAGCAGTAATATGTTTCATAAAATGCATTTTTTTAAACCATCAGCTGTTTATACTAGACCTTATATATCTAGCAGTTTCGGTCAATAGACGATCTTCATGGATAAAAAGGTGTTAAAACTGAATGTAAAATTCATCAAATAAAATACCATCTGGCTGAGACAAACAGAGTCAGTATAAAACTTTTAGTTATACTGACTCCTGTTTGTCTCAGCCAGATGTATTTTATTTGATGAATTTTAGCATTCAGTTCCATCTTCATGGATAAAAAGGTGTTAAAACTGAGTGGTAAAATTCATCAAATAAAATACATCTGACTGAGACAAAAAGGAGTCAGTATAACACTTTTAGTTATACTGAACTCCTGTTTGTCTCAGCCAGATGTATTTTATTTGATGAATTTTACCATTCAAACACCTTTTTATCCATGAAGATGGTCTATTGACCGAAACTGGTACAAATATAAGGTGTTGAATAAACAGATGATGGTTTTTAAAAATGCATTTTATGAAACAAAATTTTGTGTTTGTTTTACGAGTTTCTTTATCTTGTCAATCGATTTTTTGCTTCTTGGACCATCATCAGACATCTACTGAAGTTTAGTCGAAGAACTAAGTTATAAACAAACCGTAAGAGGTTGTTACAAGCAGAGAAATAAATTATCAATTTTGATGGGACAGTTACATTGAAAAGTAAATGCAAATGGTTTGATCACTTGGTATTAAAGGATTAAACATGGGTGACCCACCATCGAACATTTAATTAATTTATCCTCCAGTTTCCAAGTAATAAAATCCGTCCTAAATTGTGGAAGGGGGGGTTAACTAATTTGAATGATCTGAGTAAAGAAACTTTTTTTTTTACTCATTTTATTCTCTGAAGTCAAATGAAAGCAAGATACTCATAGAACAAATTATTCGAATTTACAAAACAATATAAACACTCCTGCAGCAAGTGACTGGTAAGTCGTAGATAATTGTATTTGATTCTATACACTTGTGACAACCGACATTTAACTGGAAACCTTGGCGAAATCGAGAGGAATATTCCGTTGCCAGATTTCTGTGAGTTTACTTAACGTTTCCAACAGTCCGAAAACATGAATACTCCTTGAAACATTATCCAATGCACGCAATACTGTATGTGCTGGCTGGCGATGTCAGCAACACGACGGCTGGCCGGCGGCTGCGAGTGTCGATAGCTTCAAGTCGCGGAGCGGGAGATAATTCAGCTTCGTATTCCAGAAGCGATATTTATCTAATATCAGCCAACTTCGACCCCGGCGGATCTTAGTGCCTACGATCTCACTCGCTCGGCTATGTTGTGCCACTACAGACATTTTACGCGTGAAACACGAATGTACTGTAGGCAGAGATGACACCAGAACTGTGACAATGCGGTGCGTCTGATATCAGGCAGGCTGACCTTGCTCTCGGCTTGCCAATACTCAGCGCTGTTACTACAACTTCTGGAGCAACTCCAAAAATTGTTCCACGAACTCCAAGTACAGCTGCTCGAAGACAAGTAGAAAACTGCTCTCCTCGGCTGCCCAAACACCAGTCTTCCTCTCTCCACTTCTAAAATATCCGTCTCCTCTCTGCAAAGCCTCAAGGCTCCGCCTATTACTGAAACGCCAATCCACAGGTAGGTGCCAAAGTACAGCCAATCATGGCTTGCGTTTGGGAGTCGGACAGTCCAAAACCTTACTATAAAACAACAGCGAATGGTCAGCTCTCTCGCGTTTCCACCGGTCGAGCCTCGTCCTTATGTCCAGCGTTCTAACAGTAGCGGCGGATGGCCTTCAGGCACCTTAGAAATCACGGCCAGCAAGTTGTTCCCAGCAAACGGCCAACTCCCTCGCTATTGTATAATTGCGGCGCCTGACAGCTTGGCGCCAGAGACGTACAATGTCCTAGCAGGTGCCACTTTGGCGTTCGCCAACTCGGCGCCAGACGTCTCAGCTCTCCCTTCGCAAAGCACCGTACATTGCCCATGGAGATGTATTGTATTGCTCCAGACACTCCCGCCTAGACTACGCTAGCGTCGGTGGCGCCAGCCAGATATTTGGAAGGCTCACGCCTCAGTCCTACCTGCCTTCGGCCGTAAGGCGTCTTCCAGGAACCGCTGACCCTCCGAATAACAAGAGCCACCCTCGTGCTCGCCACCGGTCGCCTTTAGCTCTGAATAAGTGTTTCTTCCCCCTGCTACAGGCCACACAACCAAGTAACAGAATATTTCTCTTTCGCCACCCGTTATTAAATCTTTAACCTACGAATAATCTAATAAAATTAACAAGGTTGTGCTGTCCTTTTACTGTTGGAAAGCAACCTGTCAGTACTGAAATCTAACAATATTGTAAATAAATATTTAAATTAAGTTTGTAAACTAAACAGTACTGCACAAAGGAAACATCGACACTATACCTCGAGAAATAGTGCAAACATAACATTTTAAATTCTCTCCATAATTAATGGATTGGGCCACAGCTGATCAGATTCTGTAGGTGGATGGAAGTACCAGCAGCTGTATAGAAATTATTTATTTAATTTTTCGTTACCGGTTTCGGTGTTTCGATTACATTATTTTCAGGTCCCCGTTGTGGAACTATCATTAATGGCCAGAAGATGGTGTAATTGAAGCACCGAAACCGGAAGCGCAAAACTGAATAACATATTTCTAAACAACTGCTAGTACTTACATCCACCTACAAAAAGAATAACATTTTCATGTCAATAATGAACACATTGAATAAAATAAAATTTAACAAGAACCTAAAGTTTTAGGGTTGTTCAAAACATAAGGTGGTACAAAACCTAAGAAATACAGAATAAATATTAGAAATCTGGGACACTATTATAACTAAATAAACAAACTGACAAAAATAGAGGGATGGGATGGACGGTTTAGGTGGAGTACATTGGAGAACTAAACAGGTGCACTACATTGGAAACCTGCGCTGGTACTAATACAAAAGTAGATAACAGTGGCTGTACCAAATTTAAATTAGATTTACAACTAAAAACCAGTGAAGTAACTTTATGACCAAGTCCTGAAACCTATTATATATATGCGCTGACTCAAAAACAGAGTAAGGTAAAATAAGAAGATACAAAATTTGCAGGAGTAAAATGGAACAGGCTTGGTGAGCTGTAATGGAAATTCTGAGGATTAGGGTGGGTTCTGAGGTGGTGATGAGTTGAGTGCTGTTTGATCATTTATTATCAAGCGTTGACTGTGAGCAAGCTTTTGTTTATTTTTAAGGCCTCTAGTAGCATGAGATTCTGGCCTTATACCAAAGGGTTCAGTCGTTGTTCCTCTCCAGTTTACATATTTGTGGAAAAAAAATCCAGAAACGTTGGCTATGCAGCTACTCACCACAAAGCTTCCGAAACAACTGACGGAATCCTACCTGATGATGCAGACGTCCTAAACGATTACTTCTGCAAATTAAGCCTACAACCCAACACAAAAGTGGCATGTTTCCATTTAGCAGATTGGCACATAGAAGTTTTATTTTAGAGGGAGACAAACTCCAGCATAACAAGCTAAGTGGTCGTTAAAGGAAAGCGTCCAGTCAAGGTATTCTGATACCTTGACTGGACGCTTTCCTTTAACGACCACTTCGCACAATCATCTGCTAAACTCAGAAGCAGAAATAATATCCTCAATAAACTCTGCGGTACTAGCTAGGGATCACCTGCAGACACACGCCGAATATCAGCCCTCTGAATGGTGGACTCCACAGTTGGGTACCGCTTAACAGCCCATATATAAACGACTAACTTAACTATGGCATGTTCATTGTTAGTACACACACTGGTTACCCTTCTTGAGCCACTTGAGCATGCTATTACGAGAATACCAGAAGATTATTGATAATACCGACCTCTCAGTACTGAATTATGTGTTTCCTGCGATGCGATAAAGATTAAGGCCGAGACAACCACCCTTCATTACAGCAAGAACTCTGGGAACAAATGGATGCATCGATGAATAGCAACTGGCAAGAAATTGACCTCAACAGTGCACGAAACTACCCTTCATCCAGGAGAATTTGATGAACTTCTGGCAGTTTAGACTACCCGGAGCCGCGACCGAATAGGTTAAGGAAGATGTCCAAACGATCTCCTCAAGTGGAAAAAATCTTCATCTTGTGACTGGTGTGGAACTACAGACAGTTGAGCGTATGGTATCAACATTCCCCGCAGGTGCCTATAATGGTCGTTTTGAAACCTACATGACAGCGACGGGTGATGCAATACGTTAAATAAACCGCTAGAAACAACGGGGTTTTCCAAAGCCTTAGAGGCTCCGTATTCTCAGAGCTATGCTTTAATGAATGTTGCATTACATTTGGTGTAACTAAACTGTTATTCTTCTATAAACAGTGGTTTGACCATCTAACTCCCACTGTCACTACACCCCCTTAGAGAATCGTAATCACAGGTATAAAGGACCGTGTAACGACGTTATAACTGAAATTGTGTAATATAAAATAAACTTGTAATAAATATATGAAGACTTAGAAGCCGGCTGCGGTGGCCATGCGGATTGCGGTGCGAAGTCATGGTCTGCCCGGCCACTACGGTCGGGGGTTATAATCCCCCCTCGGGCATGGATATTTGTGCCGTCCTTAGTAGTAGCTAGTTCATAAGTAGTTTGTAAGTTTAGGGACTGATGACCCCGTAGTTAAGTCCCATAAGCTTTACAAACATTAGAACATCTTTGATTTTTTGAACTTACAAGGAACATCAAACTATTATTGCTCTCGGACTTTATACGATAATACACGTAGTGGTGTCGCTAAGATATATTCACGACTTGTGTTGTTGAGGCATTGCTTGGTGTGTGTTGGAATCTATGATTTACATTGAAGGTGCCCTGTTAATGTATGTCGGCAATAGCTTAATTTTTAAAATGTGCACTAAACACTGGAGTTATACTTGACAAAAATACTGAACAATGTGAAAGCTAAGTTCTTCACTGGCTATCTTACGATGGTAGCTGTTTGGGAATATTTCGGCCCCATCAGAAACAGCGTGATCACAGCAAACGTCACAAATTACATTGCGGGGGCAACACACAAATTATTCTGTTTGCTGGGGTATAAAGTATCGCACAGATTACTGAAAAGTTCTATAATTTATTAATTAATCTGTTTCAAGTTTCTTTATAGGGTGTAAACTGTAAATGTTATTTACTGTGTAGAATTTTAAAGAAGATGTGTTATAACGACTGAGAAGAATTACCTGTCGAGTACTACAGTTAGATCTGATTTCGTTGATGCAATATGACAAAGTTTTCTTTTTCATATTTCAAAGCTGGCATTTAAATTTCAATCTTAATGAGGGCATTTATATTGAGAAGTTTGGTGTCTAATCCAGTCCTTGTAATTGTTTTCTTAATTTTCTAATTAAGTTGTGATAATTTTTTTGAATATATAAGTTAAATGAATTATGGAGTGTCGGTCCACCTTTATTGTATCCAGTCTTTTCTCTGTGTTATTTAAATTGGAAAATCAACGTTAGGACATTTACCTGGTCTTGTCATTTATACATTTTATTTAAATATACCACTTAGGTATGCTACTGATAATTGTTGCTGAACGTGTTCCCTGAAACAATGAACAAACACATATATCCTTTAAGGTGGCATAAGAAATGGATGGACGTTTTTTTAGTGAATGTAGGAAAGCTTATACAAATTCTTATCGAACACGCACGTTAGATCTCGAGGTTCCCTTTCCAAGATACCAATCACAGTATGAGTTGATGTAAAGTATTTACGCACGCCAAATGTGAACCAAAATGTGGATTTTCGGAAGGAGATCCTAACCATTCTCCACAGAATAAGACCTCAGTTTCTTAAAATAAATCACAGTTAACCCGAGTGACCACTGTTGTGAAATACTTGTGTGATAAGTTTGTTATCATAATCATTATGTCTGGTGATGACGACTTTGTTTGTCTATACTTTACACAATGGTTTTCACGAAAACATTAATTGGTTCTCTGCAAACGGACTCTCATTAAATTTTGATAAAACACATTATATCCAGTTATGCACTGTAAATGACAGAACTCCAGTAATAAATATAGACTTTGAACAGAAGTCTATAACTAAGGAAGAATTTTCCAAATTTTTAGGTGTGTGCATTGATGACAGATTAAACTGGAAGCAACACATAGACAGTCTGCTGAAACGTTTGAGTTCAGCTACGTTTGCTGTTAGGATTATTGCAAATTTTGGCGATCTCAGTAAATTAGCTTACTATGTCTATTTCCATTCACTTAATTGTATCCATAATGGACGCAAGACAATAAAAATCTAAAACGTAATAAAAGATTTGTATTGTCTCAGGTTTTAAGATTCTTGAACAGATTATCTCATGATGAGGGCTTGAACTTTGAAACGCGTCATATTTTAGTGTTTTTACACGATTTCTGTGGTTGAGACTACTTGATAAAATAATTATTTTCATTCACTTCTTTCATATTGCATCATATTCAGGGGTAATTCATCATTGAATAAAAAAGTATTCATTGTACAAAAGCGCGTAATCAGAATAATTGCTAGATCCCACCCACGATCATCTATTCAAGGATTTAGGTATCCTCACAGTATCTCCACAGTATATATATATATATATATATATATATATATATATATATATATATATATATATATATATATATATATTCACTTATGTAATTTGTTGTTAATAATCCAATCCATTTCAAAAGCAATATCAGTGTGCACAGCTGTAACACCAGGAGAAAGGATGATCTTCACTATGTAGTTTGACACAGAAAGGGGTAAATTATGATGCCAGAATAGTCTTTGGTCACATTCCGAGCAGCATCAGAAGCCTGACAGATAGCCAACGAGCATTTAAAAATAAATTAAAAGAATATCTGAACTAACTCTGATTCCAGCAAAATCAAAAGGAGTCCGTTCAGTTTCTGCTAAACAAGAACCAAAAAAAGACAAAGCTAAAGGGAAAGGAAAGACAATAAATCAACTATAAAACTGAAAATTCATGAAATCAGATATATTAAAACTGCCAACTAAAATAATTAATGATAATAAAATCAACGAGTTTTTAGATATAATTTAGAAAACCTAAGAAAATTAAATAAATAAAATAAATAAATAAAAGAAAAATAAAAACAAAAAAATTAAAAAGATTGTTATGTAATATTTTGTGAAATGTAAGGTCTTGTACAGACACCCTTCATTAACCTGACACGTTCCACATAATTACGAACTGTCTTATTCATGATCTATGGAACAAGTATCAATCTAATCTAATCTAATTACTTTATCTTCAAGTCCCTGTTTACTGGCAAACCGTTAGTCGTGATCGATAAAAGATTACGAAGTTTACTGAAAAATACGCTCCACCATGTGCCATACAGTGACTTACAGAGTATAAATTCAGTGAAATCACGCAAAAAAGTGTCAACAGTAACAGTGACACGTCTAACGATTGTAAGGTAACCCTTAAGGTAAGCCCTATAATGTAACGCTTACCTTACCTTCATTTTAAAACATATTATTAGTTTTAACCTTTTTATAGTGAATATGAAGTAATTAAATTCTTATGTGACTTAATTAATTACTGTGATGCACAATGTATGTAGCTAATGTGACTGCGAACCTTTCATCTTATTTATTTATTATCTGTATTGTAATTGTGTGTATATATATATATATATATATATATATATATATATATATATATATATATATATATATAAAATTTAATTTGTACTTTGTATATTTTGTATATGAATGTGATTATATGTTATGTTTAATTTGTGAATGTAAAATACTTATCTGTAAACGAGATCAAAAATCGATCTGAATAGTAATCGACGTGGCTCCTTAGGTCAGACACTTTATGGTATAGTAGCGCTCGCCTGGGAGAGAGCAGGCAAGCAGCAGTATCTGCCGCCCCGTGACGTAGATCAGACGTCCGTACGCGGTCCGCGGAGTGCTCAAACAATATAAGTAATAAAGTTAAAACAAAGTGAAAGTTATAATTTGTTATAAGTGCAACTATGTGAAAGTTTATGTGAAACCAGTGAACATAAGTAAGAATTGATCTTAATGAAACATTTATTTGTTCGTTCTGCTGAGGCAGAAATTCGTTACGTGTTTGGTAACCGTCACAGACGTCCGAAACGCGGTAGCGTCATCGCGGACGCTAACGGTCGCGATTAATTACGCGATTCGCGAAGCATCAGGCCGAACTGCTAGCAAGCTGCCATAGGAGGAGCCACCATCAAAATGATTTCTGTATGAATTTATGTACCATTTATACGACTGCAGAGTACCACGTCGCTGGACTGATAAATAAGTTAAATGCTATTGGTTGTAATTTACTGTGAATGCATGTTTAAGTTTTGTTTAAATACAAGAACATTAGACAGTACTTTTGCTATCTTATTTGGACAACTAATTAATCACTCATGATTAGTATGACAATTCTCAATAATGCATGAATAATATTTCTACACAATTTTACAATCAAGTGAGTGTCATTAATTATTAGAAACCGTGATAATCATTCAGTTGAGACAATTTTGCTAAAACTGATGATAGAAGATAACAGACAGTTGCATGCCAGTGTTACGTTACCAATCCTAACAATTAGCAAAGAATCGGATTAGGTCAGTAATTGATTATCATCATATTACTTATTGCAGATTAATGAATAATTTTTCTATTTCATTTTGCACTAAGTTCAACAATAATAGCCACCGCCACATCTATCATATAAAGAATCAAACTCGTACTAATGTCGTATGCATAGCATTAATTACAACTGATTTACTTAAATTTTCTATTTACTTGGTTGAATTAATTTTATCAGATACTGACTTTACTGGTTGGACTGCACCCTCTTGCCAACCACATGGTGTTAAATATCCCACTGTTTATAATTTTATAAATTATCATTACCATTGGCGTACTAATTGAGCCGTACGCATTGCACAGACGGAGTAGTTTAATTTCTGCTATCTGATTGTGCTCAGTCTCCGTAGGAGATTTTGTAGGGAAAGGAAAGGTGAGTGATCTTTTGAATTGTCAGATAGGGCCATAGTATTTGTTAATTACACTAATAGTCTTGCTAATTATTTTCAAAATTTAAATTACACCACTTGCATTAATGACGAGTTTAACGTACCTAACCACGATATTAAGGTCAGGTCACCGCAGTTAATAATACGTATATCGAAAAAAAAATTTTTTTTTTTACCTCCACTCACACTTTTCATCAATAAAATAAGCACCTTTCACCCAATATCCCAACCAATATTTTCTTCCCTTACACGGTGTCGACATCTGTAGTAAGGTACCGTGAAAATCCCATGTACTCTTTCCTCAACTTTGAAGCTCAAGTGGTCATGTTTGAAAAATATCATTCGACAGTAAATTTGTATGAATGAAGAACGAAACAAAATACAAAAAAAGAAACTTTTCTGTACATATACAGATAAGAGTAAACTGTATAAACTACTTAATCTGCTTTGCGTAACGAAGGCCGCTAGGGAGTGACTTACCTATAAATGGGCGTGGCTTCTTCCTTAAACCAGATGACCAGCGTGAACGAGTCGTTGTCTGCCGGTGGCGAGATGTCACACGGCAAGCGCGCCGTCCCGCCCAGTACCGCCTCCACAATCGGGTAGTTGCCCCCTGCAAGGGAACACAAGTGCAAAATTAACGTTTTGTCAATAGTGTTGTAGATGAATCTTGCCGAGCTAGAAAACAAAACGTTAAGGAAATAATTAATTAAATGATTAGCCTTTCCGGGATCAATGATTGTCGACGTTCATCTTGTAGACGAAAGTAACTGATATTTCAGGCAGCCAATCGCGTCCACGAAGTTTCGGCCGAGATCTTCTCGGCCATTCTCAAGTGGTGACTGCCGCTGTCCTCATAGGACTGTACGGCTTCCTGTGACGTCACTGGTGCTCTCGTCATAAACTGATTGTCCTATTGAGGACATAGCTCTGCAAAGCCTAGTGGTTTTTTTTTATGTTGAAGATACGTTCGTCTTCTGGCGTCATGGACATGTGAAACAAGGAGACTACTTGACCAAATGAACAGCATCCGTGAAGAGATAAAATTCGCGGTGGAGGTTAGAGAGAGGGAGTCATTCTTTGACGTACTTGTAAGGCGCCGGAAGGCCGGGATATACGGGTTGCAGCCAAGACTGGAGGGCATCATCTCTCTAGGGAAACTGGCCTCAGTATTCCAGGCCGAAATCACTGCCATCAGGGCGTGTGTGGAGGAGAATTTGCGTAGGTGCTACTAAGACCGTAGCATCTATATCTATTCATACAGCCAGGCAGCATTGAGATCACTGGCAGCTACTGCAACAAGGTCTAAAATCATTGCATAATGTCACAGGTTTCTGGCGGAGCTAGGGGAGAGTAATACAGTAAACCTATTGTGGATCCCTCGCCACTCGGGGATCAGTGGCAACGAACATGCCGAATGAGTAGCCAGGAGGGGCCAGAGACTCCATTTATTGGACCGGAACCTGTCCTGACAATCACCAAATCATTGATCAAATTGGAGCTACGTAACTGGCTCAGAAGGCAGCTCGTAGAATTTGGACCAAAGTCTATCAACAAAAACATGGCAAGGTAATGATGCCAAAGCCATACTTTAAAATAAGCTCTACAATCCTGGGTCTGAACAGGAGAGAGAGATTAGACTTATGGTTGGATTGCTGACAGGCCATTGGAATTTCAAAAAACACCTACATACAATGGAAATAACAGAAGAGAACCCTAAATGTAGGATCTGTGATGACGGTGATGAAACTGCATCACATCTAATCTTCGAATGCATTTCACTGGAAAGTAAAAGGCACAGAACATTTGGGACAACCAGATCCGAAGAAATTGTGTCTAATAAATAACTGGTAAAGGGATTCCTTGCACTGTTCAAGGGCGTTGGTTAGCTTTACTAGATATATAGGGAGCGATACCTCACAATAAACTTAGTTTCAGTGCGGGCAGTGGCGGGTTGGACCGAGACTGTTTTGGCTTCCCCGAGAAAATCAATCAATCAATCAAAGCGCCGGAAACCAACCCATATACATCCGTATCTGCAAGCTACGAGCCACCAACATCCAAACGAACTGTGGTACTTTGGTGCACCGAGCGGAAGTTGTCTCAGACGCTGAAAATCTACAAAATGTACTGAGCCACTTGGGGATAGTATTTCGGAAAATTGGCTACAGTAACGTCAGATTTCAGAAACTATCCATCCGAAGACACGCAAGAGGAAGACCGCCGAGAAGAAGACAAGAGCTTTTATTTTTGCCGTTTTGTGACTCGATAACTGGAAAAATTAGCCAGATCCTTATGAGACAAAAGATCGACTCGGTCTTCAGGCCTCCTACAAACTTATGACGGCTGACAAGAACTGTGAAAAATAGTATAGGATTTCGAACGCCAGATGTGTACCAGATACTTTGTGCGTGTGGACAAAAATGTTCAAATGTTTGTAGAGCTTATGGAACTCAACTACGGGGCCATCAGTCCCTAAACTTGCAAACTACTTATGAACTAGCTAATACTAAGAACGGCACAAATATCCATGCCCGAGGGAGGATTCGAACCCCCGACCGTAGTGGCTGTGCAGACTGTGACGCGCCGCAGAACGCTCGGTCAACGCGGCCGGTTGCGTGTGGATAGTTACACATCGAGCAGAGAGTGCGTACTATTGAACTGTGCTGTGTCGGACACCAAATATATTTCCGTTTACGTACTTCCAGGAAATTAGAAACTGAAGAGCATGCTATGGAAATCAATCATCGCAGTGCGTTCAGCAAGACATCAGATACTACGAGAACAAATAAATCGGTGATAGCGTAATAAAAGAAGCGATAAAAATTAAAATATGTGAAAAAACTAAAGACGGCGGCTTGTACCTGAGCACAACTTGCGACCCAGCCATCGGCTGGTTGAAGCGGGAGCGGTAGGCACGCGACCTTATCATATTGTGATGCCGCGAGCACAAATGACGTCACAGGATGCCGCGTAGCTTTATAAGGGGGGCGGCAGCAATCATTCGACAATTACCAATTGACAATGACCGAGGAAATCACGGCCGAAAGCTAGTGGATTCCAAGGCACATGTCTGAACTGGAAGCAAAAAATGTTCAAATGTTCAAATGTTTGTATAATCTATGTTACTTAACTACGGGGTCATCAGTCCCTAAACTTACAAGCTACTTATGAACTACCTTACATTAAAGACGACACAAACATCCATGTCCGAGGGGGGATTCGAACGCCTGACCGTAGCGGCCGTGCAGACTGTGACTGGCGCGCCGCAGACCGCTCGGCCACTGCGGCCGGCGAACTGGAAGCGAAAGAGAATTGTATAAGGTGACTGAAGTTTAGTTTGTTTTTTTAACGAGATGTAAAATTACACTCATGAGCAACAACATTAGAAGCTTCTAATTAGCCTTGCAGATGATCTCCCGCGTAATCCATGAAAGCGCTGCGAAATTATTCCGAACCCCATAATTCGAGTTTAGACCAAGGCTAGCGAATCATACGACACCCAAAAGAGTATAAAAGGGGGAAAGGTTGTAAGCCTCTCACCTGTCACATGTTCTTAAAACATTCTCTGGAAGGTTGGTGTTAACGATGCGCACGATCGGCCCACATACTGACAGTACTGAACGCCAGTGAGGCACAATAGATTACATTTCAGTGCCCTAATACTATCGCTACGTTACTGAACTATTAATTGTCATCAGCTCTATTAAATCGTCCTAAGTCATTTCCAGCGGGCCGCGGTAGTCGAACGGTCTGCGTCGTGCTAGTCATGGTCTGCACGGCCGCTGCGGTTGGGGATTCGAATCCCCCCTCGGCCATAGATATTTGTGCCGTCCTTAGTGTTAGTTATTTTATAAGTAGTTTCTAAGTTTAGGGACTGATGACCGCGTAGTTAAGTCCCATAACTTCTACAAACATTCGAACATCTTTTAAAGTAATTTCCGATTGTAAAATTGTCATGTTTACTTACGTACATAGTCCTATAATGTATTAGAGATCAAATATTTACCATGTTGACGTTTGTTGAATTTCTTTGTTCAACATTCTCACAATTTTGATAGTCTGACTGCTTGAAGATCAGTTCAACTACGAGTACAGGTAGTTTTTAAAGTCATTATACATAGGGTGCATCAAAAAGGAAGGTACAAACATACAAGGTTGAAAGTACACAATAGCAGAAGCAAAAATGTCCAGGTAAACATGGATCCGAAAACGTGCCCCTTGCAAGATAATTTTGTTTGTTTGTTAAGCTTGTGGGACTTAACTACGAGGTTATTAGTCCCTAAACTTACAAAATACTTATCAACTACCTTATACTAAGGACAGCACAAATATCCATGCCCGAGGGGGGATTCGAACCCCCGACCGTAGTGGCCGTGCAGACCGTGACTGGAGCGCCTCAGTCCCCTCGGCCACCGCGGCCGGCTGCAAGATAATTAGGAACATACGTTTCAAAGCCGCCATTTGCTGTAAACATCGTCCTAGTTGGTACACATTAATTTGAAATGTAGCGTTTACATGGCATTTAGTTGAGACTGAATGTACGATATATCTGTTAAAGAAAGTGTTCGAAGTGTCTTCCTTGCATCTTGATGCAATAATGTGCTCGTCTATGCAATGAATTTCTAATTCTTTCGAAAATCGATGGATCATTTCTGAATTATTGACAAGCATGCATTCTCCTCCGCTCCACGTCTTCAACCGTGTTAACGGGCGTGGGGTACACTTCGATTTTGAGGTGACCCAGACACAAAAACCCAAAGGATTTGGATTAGGTGATCTAGGATGCGAAGGTACAGCTCGGCCTCGACCTATCCACCTTTGGCCGTATCTGTGCGTTACATACCGTCTAACAGCATCAGCAAAATGTGCCCTAGTTCCATCATGCAATGCCGGTAAACGCGACCATACTGACAATTCATGTAAGTGGACGTGGATGGATATCGTTGTATGGCCGGAAGCTGATCAAATCGAAATATCGAAACCGGTAGCATAATAAAAGAATGAAGATCGTTCACCATTTACGGCTGTTGGAGACTATATAAATATTTTGATTCAGAGATAGTCTGAAGATGACCTGTATTGATCGAAATCGGTCACCCAAAAAAAGTGATAATAATTATTATTATAATAATAAAGTAAATAAACTAAAAATAAAAAAAGAAGTCAGAAATTGTGCGATCTAGACAGGTTATTTGCAAGTGATAAGAGATAACTTTATTAGAGAATTTCAAGGTCTCCTATTTTATCGAAGAGGAGAGAGTAATACTGTATGGTGCCGTCTTACATCCCGATCCATCACACAGATTTAATCTGCTAGGAAATTTCAATGCTGTGTTAATGGGCTATACCACTCTACAACAACACGTTGGCTGTTGTACGAGGCCAACGGTTGTTAACCTGCGAAGCCGATTTGATCTGACAAGTAAACCTATGGAACTGTCACTCTCCGATTTTTCTGAAATTTGGATGTGTTGTAATACTTTAAGAACTAAGGTTTTCTTTCAGCTGCGGTAAAACTGACATTGCGGAAAGCGTGGCTGTGGTGTTGTAAGGTTTATAATTAAACCCGACCTGCCACAAGTACGGTAGAAAAAATTTTCCTTATTTCAAACAGACCAGTTTCGAATTTTCTTACGAATCCATCTTCGGATGGATTAGAAGCTTTCCAGACATAAATCCATGCTCCAGCTGGAAAGCATGTCAACCACCTGATGATGGATTGGTAAGAAAATTCGGAACCGGTCATTATTTAAATAAATAAACATTTTTATATCATACTTGTGGCTGGTCGCTATTTTAATTATCAATATTAGATATGTAAAGGGTGGAACGATGCTTCCGAAATGGGGGATAAAATGGAAAAATTGTCCAAACTTAGAAATTAGTGAAGTGATTTTAATAATTTTCATTATGAAAGTATATTTCGGTAAAATTTAAGTAGAATCTATGAACTTATATTACCGGGCTCGTATAATACGCCCATACAACACCTTGTGAATCTATGCTTTTTAACTGTTTCATCACTTTAACATGTCGGTATTTATAGTCACTGCATCCGAATCTGCAATCATATCGTCAATATTGAATATGGCTGATACAGTATAGCGGACGAAAACTCGAAATGAAGCATGAATGGAGAGTAAATCGACATCCGAATTTCAAAATACTGTATAATCTACTTCTGAAATAATAGCGAATAGAAGTGAATAAAACATGTGACCATTGTTTATTGGCTTTAGCCGGCGGCTTTAGCGGTGCCCGTGGGACGTGATGTAGCGCGTGGAGGTCATACGGGCAGAGTTAACATCTCTGCCCGCTGCCTGATTAGGGTCAGTCCCCTTGCCTCACACATGCTTTCTTTCCTTGTGTCAGAATACGATTCATTGTTTGTACGCATACCTAGATGCAATGACAATTTTTTATGTACTCTATTATTTTAATAACGTATTAGTCATTCTAATTTTATTTTTGTGTATGTTCTTTTCGTTTATATTATATACTAGCTGAAAACCCGGCGCCGGCCGCGGTGGTCGAGGGGACTGAGGCGCTTCAGTCACGGTCTGCACTGCCACTACGGTCGGGGGTTCGAATCCCCCATCGGGCATGGACATTTGTGCCGTGCTAGTTCGTATCGTAAGTAGTTTGTAAGTTTAGGGACTGATGACCCCGTAGTGAAGTCCCATAGACTATACAAACATTTGAACTTTTTTTTTTTTTTTTTTTTTTTTTTTTTTTTTTTTTTTTTTTTTTTTTTACGTGTCGTACTGTAATACACTTTGGAAAGCACACTCAACTATATGCGTGTATACTGTCTGAAAAATTTCCTGTGGCTTCAATCTATAGTGTAGAAATTAAGAATTATAACGTCATACTGAATGCCGCAGTTTTAGTCCATGAACAGCGAAACGTTACTGTTTACGTGCTGATATCTTATGCACTACGTGTCGAAATTTGATACAATTTAGAAGATACATTCAACTATATATGTGTATACTGTCTGTGAAATTTCCTGTCGCTACAATATGTAGTGTTCAAATTATAAATTGTAACGTCATATCGAGAGCCGTAGTTTTACTCCATAAACTGCGGAAAAGTAGTAAGCGAGAAACTGTTTTCCTTTCATCATTTTACTATAGTTGTCAGCGAGAAAATGTAAAATAAAGGTTTGAAATTATGTTTACAGTTTGTTGCATGTGGCTAAGTAGTCATTCTCATACAGTGTATTTCGAAAGTCTCGCCGCTTTATATGGCATTTTTTTTACGATTTCTATTGGTTATGACGTAATATCTTTTGAACCATTTGCCGTATGTGATTCTTAACCATGCAGCAATTGTTACCTCACGGTAAGGAATGTGTGTACCAAGGTTGGTTGAAATCGGTCCAATGGTTTAGGAGAAAATGAGCAGCATTGTCGCAAAATGGAGCAGTGTTTCGCACATCTCATTGTTTATGACGTCATATCTCGTGAACTATATATCATATGTTCAAATGTTCAAATGTTTGTAGAGTCTATGGGACTTAACTACCGGGTCATCAGTCCCTAAACTTACAAACTACTTATGAACTACTTACAACTAAGGACGGCACAAATATCCATGCCCGAGAGGGGATTCGAACCCCCGACCGTAGTGGCCGTGCGGACCGTGACTGGAGCGCCTCAATCCCCTCGGCCACCGCGGCCGGCTATATATCATATGTAATTCTTACACTAACGGCGTTCGTCCCCATGGATTGAAGCTTACGTGTACAAAATTTCATAAAGATTGGAACAAAACTGTAGATTTGTATGCAACAAGTACAAACATACGGACACTCTGCTTTATATATTAGATTATTATTACATTAAATTACTTTAAAAATTACTCATTTGATGATTATATATATATATATATATATATATATATATATATATATATATATATATATATATTCTTTTTTTACTTTTCCGCATACATGATATCCGTTAAAAATATAACCCGCTGGGTTAGCCGTGTGTATGGTCCAACGCACCGCTTTCCTAGACGGGGAGGCGTACTGGCCCCGGTTCGAATCCGCCCGGATGATTAACGAAGGGTCGGAGAGCCGGCCAGCCTGGATGTGGTTTTTAGGCGGTTTTCCATATCTCCCTAGGTGAATACCGGACTGGTATCCAAGGTCTGCCTCAGTTGCACGATTCGCAAACATTTCGTAATATTTTACACTTTCACACATATAATACTATACTCAGACATATGAAGTACACATATCCTCCCAGGGGGCATGTGGTGGTGACAGGAACGGCATCCGGGCACCCAGTGAATATAAAGGCGTCAAATCCGAATTTCACAAAGCTGACGCTGCAAGTGCAGAAACATGAGCAAAGAGAAAGAAAGATATTCCTTAACCTGTACCCCGTACACCGTGTCTCGGACTAGGGCGCATCCTTTTCTCCCCTCCCCTCTGAGTTCGTATCAGCGCTCTGCCATCCACAGTAGCCTCAAGGCCGCTGTAGAGGAAGTGGAAGTATTTCTCCGTTGTCCATCTGTCTGAATTTCTGTAATTAACGAATTGCACTCTCCGCACCCGGTCAAGAAACACCGGGATTTACCCTGAATGTCTTAATTTTCCCTGGTCCATTGTACCCCCTGTATCCTCAAGTTATAAGTTTTTCCTTTCAAAGACAACTGCTAGTCTGTAAAATCTACAGCCGGCCGCGGTGGCCGGAGGACTGAGGCGCTCTAGTCACGGTCTTCACGGCCACTACGGTCGGGCGTTTGAATCCGCCCTCGGGCATGAATATTTGTGCCATCCTTAGGATAAGCTAGTTCATAAGTAGTTTGTAAGTTTAGGGACTGATGACCCCGTAGTTAAGTCCCTTAAGCTATTCAAACATTTGAACATTTGAAAAATCTACATATCAAATCTGTGTATGGTGGGGAAGGAGAAGAACGAATAGTGCACTAAATGGATTTTAGGACAACTGGATGGTAAAAATGTCGAAAGAAACTGGAAGGAACGGCACCCCGCTCTTAAAGACCGAGTGTACGCTTTGTGTACCGTAAGTGGGTGTACGGACTGAAGGTTAAAAATACTTCACGTACAAATATTGAATGCGCCAATCAGAGAAGACGGAAAATCATACTGCAGTTGATCGACCGCTGCTTGCAAAAGTCGAATCAAATGTTCAAAATGTTCAAATGTTTGTTAAGCTTAAGGGGACTTAACTACGGGGTCATCAGTCCCTAAACTTACAAACTACTTATGAACTACCTACAACTAAGGACGGCACAAATATCCATGCCCGAGGGGGGATTCGAACCCCCGACCGCAGCGGCCGTGCAGACCGTGACTGAAGCGCCTCAGTCTCCTCGGCCACCGCGGCCGGCGAAAGTCAAATAATATTTTTAGTATTCATCAATATTTTTTTCGCAATAGCGAATTTCACTTTACTTCACTGAATAAGGTATAGATGTTCTACCCGGGTTTGCCGCTTTTCGCGAGCGCCTGCCTTAATCACTAGTCTACCCGAACACTACTCCAGTACCGACCCAAACTTCCATATGCCACATTGACTGCACTTATGAGTCAACTACATTCATCCCTTAGCACTCGCAGCTTAATCAGTATTCGCGCACCAGGGAGAATGAGCCATTAACCTACGCTATTGCGAAGAAATATTGGTAAATATATCAACACTGTAAATCGTCACCATACAGTAATTTAACAGATGCCCAACAGATGACGGTAACAGCGTAGGTTATTGCCTCGTTGTTTTCATTCTCCTTGGTGCAGGAATACAGATTAAGCTGCGAGTGCTAAGGGATGAATGTAGCTGACTCATAAGTGCAGTCAGTGTGGCATATTGAAGTTTGCGACGATCCTGGAATCGTGTTCGGGTAGCCTAGTGGTTAAAGCGATCCTAGCGAAAAGCGGGAAACCCGGGTTCGAGTCCCGGCCCGGCACAAATTTTCATATGTCACCATTTGGTTGTACATCTATAACTTATACAGTGACGGAAAGTGAAATTCGCTACTGCGAAAAAATATTGATAAATATAGCAACACTGTAAATCGTCACCATCCAGTAATTTTTAGTATTCATTTATAAATAACTGGACAGCGAGGTAGGTTGCCCGGTCGGGTCGGACATTTTCTCCACTCGGAGGCTGATCTTATCATCATCATCAACGCGCAAGTCGCCCGATCGGCGTAACCTATAAACTTGCTCAGACAGGCAGAACACGACCCCAGCTGGGGTTAACGGCCAAATATGGCCTACAGCATTTCCCTTTCCATCAATTACGCCGCGTGGAAGTACACAAACCGATACGACGTATTCGTCCAATACAGCGGTCGCATCGTGCATGGTCGTACCCCACAAGCGGCTTCTAATGAAATTGCGTGCTTATGGAATATCTCCCCAATTGTGAGATTGGATACACGACTTCCTATCAGAAAGGACACAGTTCGTTGAAATTACGGTAAGCCATCGAGTAAAACAGAAGTGATATCTGGCGTTCCCCAGGGAAGCGTTATAAGTCCCCTACTCTTCCTTGTGTTTATAAACGATTTAGGAGACAATCTGAATAGCTTCCTTACACTGTTCGCGGATGATGTCGTTTATCGATTAGTGAAGTCAACGGGGGTTCAAAAGCAATTGCAAAACGATTTAGACAAAATTTGTACATGGTGCCAAAATTGGCAATTGACACTAAATAAAGAAAAGTATTAAGTAATACACATGACCACTAAAAGAAATCCGCTGAACTTCAATTACGCGATAAATCAGTCAAACTTTAAGGTCGTAAATTCTACCAAATAGGTAGGAGTTACAATTACGAACAACTTTGACTGGAGAGATCACGCAGAAAATATTGTGGGGAAGGCGAACCAAAGGTTACGTTTCGTTGGGAGAACGCTTCGAAGATACACCAGCTCCACCAAAGAGATTGCCTACATCACACTTGTGCGTCCTTTCCTGGAGTACTGTTGCCCCTTGTGGGACCCTCACCAGGTGGTACTGACGGAAAATATTGAGAAGGTTCAGAGAAGGGCAGCTCGTTTTGTATTATCAGGTTACGGGATTTTGGAGGGGGGGGGGGTGAGCGTCGCAGATGTGTTGCACGAATTGGGGTGGAAATCATTAATCATTCAAAGATAGACGTTAGGTGTGATCTGTTTGCGAAATATCAATCACCGACTTTTACTTCTGAATGTGAAAATATTTTGCTAGCAGCCACCTGCTTATGGAGACATGACCATCGCAATAAAATAGAAGAAATGAGAAAGAAAACGGAACTATATAGGTGTTCTTTCTTCCCGCGCGCTATTAGAGAATGGAACGGTAAAGAAAAGTTATGAAAGTGGTTAATGAACCCTCTGCCAGGCACTTAAATGTGATTTGCAGTGTTTCGATGTAGATGTAGAATAGATGGAGATGGAGGTTAATTAGATATACATTGCTAGCCGACCTGTGGCTGCAACGTTACCCAGAGATAGACGAAAATAACTGTGGTGGCCTCTGTTCTGGAGCGCGGTGTGTTGCAGACCCGCCGTTCACACGCCCCTTGACACGGTTTTCCAGACGGCGCGCCTGAGGTCTCTTTCTGGCAGCAGACAGCCGCGGGGTCAGGCGGGCTGGGTCGTACGTGCTCGTGGCTCCCCTCGCCGCCGCCTGCCGTCCCGGGCACTGCTGCCGCTGCTGCTACGAGCTTGTAATTGCCCGTGGGACGGAGCGGAGGAATGCCGGGGTCGCTCGCGTCGCGTCTTCCACCGCCAACTGGGGACAATTAGGTCAACAGGCGGCCGGCCGCTGCTGTCCTCCACAACTCTGCTCCCTCCCTCCACCGTCTGCCCGCCGTGAGGTGCCACTCGTGTGTCGTGCACAGATTGTGGCACCGTAATCTCCGTGTGTGGTCACCGTAAAAAGGTCGAATGCTTACAATGTACAAGGAAACGTTATTAGGTAGCGGATCTTCATGCAAGTTTTTTTCGATTATTGCAGAAGTGCGCTCTTTGTACGAGGTTCGTTCAATAAGTAATGTCACAATTTTTTCTTTTCTAAAAGCCATTAACCTTAGTATGCATACCTTGGGTCCAATGAGCCTAGTGACAGTATTAATTGATGTATGAAAAACCCTTCAATGCATAGTGTAGCTGATCAGCTGCATACCTTATTTTTCCATTGTCTCTCAAACTGAACAACATTTTACCACAAATTCATTTGTAGCTGCTTATAAATAGTGTTACATATGCTAGTAGCTCCTCCCAGAAACTCTAAATTCCAGAGTGTTACTGAATCAGAATGAAATTTTTCACTCGGCAGCGGAGTGTGCGCTGATATGAAACTTCCTGGCAAATTAAAATTGGGTGCCGGAACCGGTACTCGAACCTGGGACCTTTGCCTTTCGCGGGCAAGAGCTTTATCGACTGAGCTATCCCGACACAACTCACGATGCCGCCACACAACTGTACTTCCGCCAGTACCTCGCCTCCTACTTTCCAAACTTCACAGAAGCTCTCCAGCGAAACATGCAAAACTAGCACTCCTGGAAGAAAGGATATGTTGGAGACATGGCAAGCCACAGCGTAAGGGATATTTCCAGAATGAAATCATTTCGAAAATATACATTAGTATACCTCCTTTGTCATGTAAAGGTAGTCAATCACACACTAATATTGAATCATGAGATACTTTCTGATAATATGAGAGGCATAATTGTCGTAATGTCACTATGGTCCAGACATAAGTCAGTTTTCTGCAATATTTTGTACGTATGTAAACTAGCCACAGATTTATATTGTGAGTGGCACAGTAATCTTTGGAAGAACGATTGTAGAGTAAGCGCTCTGGCTGTTGCCAGCTGTGTTGTGGAGAGTTATCTGTTGGGTGAGGTAGCGCGAGGACGCTGTTGGAGAAGGCAGTTGTTAAGTCTTATGTTGCAGTATGCTATTATTGTAATGCATGATGTTAATTTAATTTTCTGTAATATTTTTCTATTTCATAACTATTTTTTTAAATATATAATTTCTAATATTCAATTTGCGTTCTGCGTCCTTATTTGGCAGTTAGTTTCCCCTTCTTTTCATTTATGATTATTGTTGAACTTAATTACTACCCACATATCAATTTTTGAAAATTTGTAATACTAAAATACTGCGCATAAAGCGAGATGCTTGTTGTTTTCTGTTTCCAGTTTTGTAATAAGAAGATACGAGGTAGGTCAAACTTTATATATTTTTTATTTTATCTGTGTCGCAGTCAGATTGTGTCCCCCCTTTTCATTATTCAAGTTAATCAGTTTCATTGTACCCTTCGGGAGAACTTTAGACAGGGCTTTAAATTCTAGTGTTTGAGTTTCTCCATTTTCTGGGCGTGTCCGTTGCGCATATTAATGTTTTCTTGGGCTGACCTCGGTGGTCGTAGTCACCACATTGTTCGGTTTTTAACAGTTCAGTTTTTTTCACGTATGTATTACGCACTATTGATCAATTACCATTAAACATTAATCTTCGGGATACCTTGTAAATTTCTATTAAAATAATTTATTTGTTTAATTCATTCGGGATTCCTTGCATAGTGACATTTACTACATCGTGTACATAATGGAATCTCTGTATAGCTGACCAACTATAAAATTTTTGTTGCTGGTAGTGCATAGTAATTTTAAGGAATATTTCTTTCAATATTTTTCTCAGTACATACAGGAGTTGCAAAAAGATGTCAGCTTGGGGGAACCCTGAGAAGTATACTTGGTACAGCCACAGTTCTAATGACACCCTGAACAGACTCGTCACAAACGACATCAAGTACTGTTCATAGATGCCAGTGTGAGAGCGCAAGAAAATAATAGAGATAAAAAGGAAATATATATATATATATATATATATATATATATATATATATATATATATATATATATATATAATAAAATAAAGATATTAAATAAGTAGGTATATGATAACCTTCTTGTATTAAATACAATGTTGTGTAACACTTTGCACAGCAATCGGTCGAGAACTTTTAGAGATTAACTGCTTTCCACAAACTAAAATTCATTTTTTTATTTGTATATCTCATTTAACTTTCCTCCTCATTTTCCAAAGTTGATTATTGTAATGATATACGAATAAAACCTGAGTCCCTGTAAAATATAAATTCAAGTAATGAGGTTAAGAGACGAATAATATTCAAATCTGATGGAATTCACCCGTGCTTTAATAACTTAGCTCTAAATTTACTGAATTCCGTTTGAGTTCTGCCTTAATTCTGTCTACAAAATTGATACTGCTTACGAAAGCGGAAATTAGTTAGAGTTAATCATCAATGTAAGGACCTGGTCTGTTTAATAAAACTGCTACTGTGCTTCACATTCAATGATCCACCGTTTATTGTCCATACAAATGAGTGATGACAACTTCCAGACAGAACTGAAAACTATCAAATTTTATCAAATAATCTTTACACTGCTCCTTTCAAATGTTCAGATGTTCGTAGAGCTTATGGGACTTAACTACGGGATCATCAGTCCCTAAACTTACAAACTACTTTATGAACTAGCTAGTACTAAGAACGGCACAAATATCCATGCCCGAGGGGGGATTAAAACCCCCGACCGTAGTGGCCGTGCAGACCGCTGGGCCACCTCGGCGGCCACTGCTCCATTAGTGGACTCCATATTGCACAAAGAAACAAAAACAAGAGATCATTCACTTCTTCACCCCGTCCTTGACACCACCCCAAGACCGTAACAAATGGTGCATGATCCTATATTTAGGAAGAGCCTCTACATATTTCAAGAAATCTAAAATCCAGGACCCAAAAAATATCATTCTATGTAAATAACACTTTCTCACACAACTTGAGTGAGTACAGCACTGCAGCCATAGAAATGAGTGTATAAAATCACTCGTGGCAGTGGTAAATTCTACATAGTTCAGCCCGGCAGGGCTATTTCACCACACCTAAAAGAAAACCACAGAAGTTGGAGACTCAGAAAGGGTGACTCCACTTTTGAATACCACTTGCTTAAAGAGGGTCACAGTTATGAAGTCCAACATGAAGTTTTACACCTCATTCACAAAGACAAGAAGATGAACTACCTAGAAAGACTGGAAATTAATAATATCTGGTACTCAATGAGGAAAGCGAATTCTCTTATTCTCCACCTCTAACTGTAGATAATACCAATACCATCCCCCCCCCCCCGCCCAGGAGCCGCACGGTTCTTTCGCAAGTATGTGCGTGACGAGCACGGGGCCCCGAGCTAATGCAGTCTTCCTTCCATCTTAACTTCCCCTCCCCTCGTTTCCTATCCTCACTCCTTCCCCTCCCCACGGGAGGACTGATAACCTCAGTAGTTTAATCCCCCTATTCCAACGAAACAACCCAACTTGTTTTGTAATAGTTTTACGAGTGACCCACTTTATTTTTCTTCTTTCAAAATTTTTACCGAAGTCACTTTAATTATTCCGCGTGATCTCCTTTTTGGCAAACAAAGAAAGTAATTTTTTTTCTTTCTCTTCTTCTTTTTTTTTTTTTTTTTTTTTTTTTTTTTTTGTGAAACTGTCGCTTACATTTTGTAACAGTTGTCATGTAATTAAATATTTCAAATTATCGCATATCTTTCTTAGCTACTTAGTGCAATACTTAACACTTTCGCATCACTTCTTCGTACACCTTCCCATAGTATATTTTACCTATTTATGTAATTCTTTGATGCACATTTTGTAAAATCTTTCTCATAACACTTGATTACAATAATATTTGTACATGATGATGGCCTAGCAGCGGAAAACTGGTTTGTGGAAAACAGTAAACGTAGAATATTAGTATGTCGAAAATCGTTTGTTTTAGACTGCAGGTGGTCTCTCTTTCGAGTTAAGTAAAGTGTTGCATCTGCTGCTTTTCAGACCTAGTCGCCCTCGGTGCTTCTCAGGAACCAGTGATTCTAAGAGAATCATTGTTTAAAAATGTTGTTTATAATCATATGGGATTAAATGGCTGACGTCATCGGTTCTCTATACTTAAAACTAGTTAAACTAACGTACGTTAGGAAAAACACGCATACCCATGCCAGAGGGAGGAACTTCTCACGGAAAGGGCCGTCGTATCCGTGGCAAGACGCCTTAGACCGCACAGCCACTGACACCCGTAGCCTGGGCGTTGATTAAAATATATCTCACTTCATTTCCTTCGTTCCACGACAAAATTATCTCTCTCAATGATTTTACAATACCGTAAAATCTACAATTTGTCACCTTTTTCTCATTGGAGACTTGCAAATGCTGACTTACTGGTTTGCACGTTTCAACATCAGAATTAGCCTGTTTTACTTCTCGAATTAGGCAGTCAGAAACTCCTTTTACTACTGCTACGGCTTTTATTTACGGTAACGTCTTGGGTGTACTTTCCCATGACTTCAGAGGAACTTGCTTCTCTTTCGATTCCAATTTCAAGAAGTTTCGCTGTACATTTTTGTTCACTGCTCCAGTCTGGCTGGCGCTGACGTGTTTTCGATGCGGTACTCTGAGCGTGGGGTGCGAAACACTTTGTTCCCCGTAATGCTGTTCACAGGACAGTCGGAATGGGACGGGGAACGCTGTCCTTCGCTTCATTAAGCTTACAAAGAGACACCGCCGACCACTTCACCGGCTGGGGTAGGAGAGCGACAACCCACCTCACTGCCACCTGCTGCCTGTGATTTGAATACAGTTTTCCTCTTCGATTCTTAAACAGAGTTACTGAAAACAAATTCCATCAGGAACGTTACATTCTAAATTATTCATATTAAGGTTTAGTGAATTGAAAATAACCACATAATTACACCTTTAACGCTTGTGTCCACATTCAACAAGTTTGTTCTACAGGGTGAGCGAGGAGGAAATGGACATGCTTTGACCCGTGATAAAAAATGTTCAAACGGTTGTTTTTCTAAGGGACTTGACTACGTTGGTCATCAGTCTCTACGCTTACAAACTACTTAAACAAACTTAAAGTAACCTATGCTAGTGACCACACAAACAACCACGCCCGAGGGGGGACTCGAAACCCCGACTGCGAGCAACCGCGCGCTCCGCAGCAAGGCGCCTTAGAATGCTCGGCCACTTCATCACGACGACGCGTGGTACTACTAGTGATTATGAACAAAAACGTAATATCTGTGAACAGAAAAAGTGCCAGTGACAGTAAACCAAAATGCTTTTAAGTTATCGTTTGTTTAATTGTGTAAGTATCCTCACAGAAAATTTCCAATCAGTTCACCGTCTGTTAACTTCAATGCACTTCGCTGCTCTTGTAGACTGGTGTTGTGTTGCCAATCGGAGCTCAGTTCTTTATTCCCTGACTTAAGAAGAAGCATGAAAAATACGAGCAACAGTTTCCTTTCTTGTATCCATTCTGCGCTTGTGCATTTCGCTCTATTGCTACCTTCACAAGCAGTATTCGTCTGTGGTAAGATCGAGTGACATTGGTGGCTAACGACCTATCCAACGAATAGGGTACGTTGTGTTGAGATAGTGTCACTGGTCGTACGGAATGTGTTAAAACTCCGCCATGCTGAAAGGATATAAGACTTCATGTTACCAAAGGAACATCCTTCACTTATTCTAGTAACAAATGTTCAAATATTTGTAGAGCTTATGGGTCTTAACTGCGGGGTCATCAGTCCCTAAACTTACAAACAACTTATGAACTAGGTACAACTAAGGACGGCACAAATATCCATGCCCGAGGGGGGATTCGAACCCCCGGCCGTAGTGGCCGTGCAGACCGTGACTGAAGCGCCACAGTCCCCTCGGCCACCACGGCCAGCTTGAGCTGTTGGACTGTCCCCATTCTGAGCGAGGCTCTCAAGCCTCTGGAACAATACACTGATAACAACTGGAGTAAGATTCTCTAACAATGAACTCGAATTTAATGTGGAAAACTAAGGCATTCTCCATTTGCAACATTCTCCCTTTGCAACATGCAAGCTTATATCTAAACAGTTTTTGGTAGGTAAGACCATTTTTGATATTTGGCAATGTGAACACTATTGCTGAGCTTTGGACAGTGAAAAAGCTTGCCCCACTGTTTTTGAACAGCTTTTTCCTTACAGAGGAAAGGCCAGATTTACTCAATACGTGCCGTCAAAGCCAGCTAAATAGTTATTTAAGGTAGGTGGGTTTGTGATTAGCGGTATTCTAATCCAATAACTAGATAATTGAGACTTATGTAATAGCTCTTCACAACAGTTCGACAAAAAAGATGCTTCTGGATGCCTGAAAATCGTTGGAGAATATTTTATATCCAAATCTTAACCAAACAAAGGAAAAAAAAAAGAGGAAGTTGTAAGAAATATATATAAAAACTACGAATTACAAAAACTGTGAATAATTAATAATTCCTACTTAATCTGTTTATTGTGGTTTTAATAGCTATACAGAATGAAGCGAAATTCGCGCACTCGGTCTTCGCAGCTTCGAAGTTGCTGGAGGGAATTTCTAGCGTCAGGCGTCGGTGCCTGTAACTTCGATTCTTCGTAGCGTCTTTGAATGGCGTTCTGGGAATAGGCAGATATGTTCATTTTGTTTCTCAAGACGCCTTCTACATCTACTAGAAGTTGTTGGTGTAATAGTGTAATTCTGCAACAGACTGACGTATGGAACACAAACATTCTTCGACGTCCATTTACTGACGGAAATACACTCCAGGAAAATGAAAAAAGAACACAATGAATGTGTCGACTCAGTAAAAGGGAATTTTACTAACACAGTCTTGTGGATTTATACAACACACGATCATAGAGCCATAAGCACGTGAGTACAGTCACCAGAGCTTAAGCTATGGCGACGGTAGTACCGTGTGTTCAAAAAATGTTTGTAAAGTCTATGGGACTTAACTACGGGGTTATCAGTCCCTAAACTTACAAACTACTTATGAACTAACTAAGACTAAGGACAACACAAATATCCATGCCAGAGGGGGGATTCGAAGCCCCGACCGCAGTGGCCGTGCAGACCGTGACTGAAGCGCCTCAGTCCCCTCGGCCACCGCGGCCGGCAGTACCGTGTGTACATCTGCCTCAAATCAAGCTGCAATGCTCCCATGGAGACAATAATAGGCTGCCGAATGTAGCCTTGTGGAATGGCCTGCCATGCATTTTCCACCTGGTGTCTCAGTTGGGCGAGATTTAGTGCCGGTGGGGCAGACCGCAGAAGATGGCGTTTCATCTGGTCCTAACGTGTTCAATTGGGGACCGACTTGGAGATCCAGCTGGCCAGGGTAGTTGAAGTACACCTTGAAGAGCACACTCGGTGGCAGGGAATATAAGTGGACTTGAATTGTCCTGTTTGTAAAGCATATTGTCTATTTGGTGCATGAAAGGTAGCAAGACTGGTTTAATTGAGGTTTTAATGAAGGTAAACTGTTCAATGTTCTCTCGACGATCATCAGAGGAGAACGGACAGTGTAGGATATAGCTCCTAATACAATGATGCCGGGTGCCAGCCTCGTGTTCCTCTGTCACATACACTCCACTTTCTCGCGCTCCTCTGCACGACATCACACGTAAGTACGATCATCATCGGCACCAAGGGCAGAACTCTCATCACTAAAGATGACACGACTCCATTCGTCGTTCCATAAGCGCCTTTCGCGACAGCACTGGAGGCGAGCTGAACGATTTTGGTAAGTGAGTGAAAGACGCTCTAACAGTACGCATGATCGTGCATCATGGCGCAGGAAACCATAACCTACACTGGCTGTTCTCCTCTGTTGATCGGCGAGAGAAAATTGAACAGTACACGGTACATTAAAAGTGTCATTCAACTCATTTTGCTACCTTTCATGCACCAACAAAGCGATATGATTTTCCAACAGGACAATGCACGTCCACATGTATTCCCTGTCACCCAACGTGCTCTTCAAGGTCTACGGTCCCCAGTTTAGTTCCCCATTGGTCATCGCTGGGACCGGATGAAACGTCATCTTGCGCGGTCTCCACGACCGGCCCGAAAACTGGCCCGACTGAGGCACCAGATGGAAATTTCATGGCAGGACAAGACTACATTCGGCACCTCTACTATTGTCTCCATTGCAATTGCAGCTTTGATTGCTGAAAAAAGTTTACTAGCGGCGATATAGCGCAAGCTCTGGTGGCTGTTCGCACGTGCGTTTGGCTCTATGTGTATGATCGTGTGTTGTATACACCCTCAAGAATGTGTTAATAAAATTTACCTCAGCTGGGTCGACGAATTCATGGTGTTTTTTATTATTATTATTTTGTAGGAGTGTATAAAAGGAACGAAATTTAGTGAGAGACGTGTTTTTATAAAATGTCTGACTTTTGCCGATGATATATCCATCTTAAAGAATAACAGAAAAAAAGCCAAAGAAGCCCAAGAGAGACTACATGAAATTGCAGCCAGAATAGAACTACAAATTATCTTATGAAAAAAAAAGTAACAGTACATGGACACGAAATCTATCTACAGAAACCCATAGCACAAGTAGAATGTTTCAAATACCTGGGTGAGATTATACAGAAAACAGAACTAAAATCGACAGCCAATGAAGAAAGAGTTGCAAAGCTACAAAAAGCTTGTGCCATTACAATAAAAGAAGTATGTTAATGCAAAATTAACAGTCTTAGCAGAAGCCTTGTACGCCGCAGAAACGACAGTAATCAGGGGAACAACGAAAATCAAGGAAATGGAAAAGAAGAGAGGAAAATTCTAAGGAAATTCTATGGACCAGTTCATAGACGGGGGATCTGGATTAAAAAAATCAACAAAAGAACTGTACAAACAGACATAGACAATTACAGACAACATCAGAAAAAGAAGGGCAAAATTCTATGGCTACATATATAGGATGAATAAAAATAGGCCGATCAAGAAGATTTTTAACGTTGTGATGAGTAATACGATAAAATACAATAAAAATAATATCTCATAAAATGAAGTATTATATTTGCAAGCTCATCAACTGTTGTTTGGACACAAGGATTAATTCATATATTTTCATACTAAGTAAGTTATTAAAAACAAAATGACGGACGAAAGTTCGCGTTTTCAACATCGATCACACCATAGACAAAGTACTAGCCAATACCGGCATTGCGTGGGTATTTACTTGTGCCATAATCTTGTAACCCAACTTCCGTCCCCTGCTCTTTCTCCGTCGATCTCTTCCATCTTCCTGTAAATCTACACCCTCCCCTTTATCGACCCATTTCTACCACTATCCCTCCACCCGGCTCCTTGGTTCATATCTTCCCTCCTCCTCTTCCCCTCACCAAACAAGAAAAACTCATATATGTCAACTCTCGTAGTGGTCAGTGTTTTTGCAGGATACAGAGTTTTAGTAAACAGTGACCTATCCTTTGGTTAAAAGGCGAAGTGTGAAAGCATTCATCAAGATCAGGGCAAGTATATGGATTATGTCAAAGATCGAAAGTGGAGTACCCTCCACCGTGCACCGTACAAAATACCAAGCATCCGATTGTTTTCAATTCAAGTCACTGTAATTACATCAATGTCGAAGCCGAACTCGGGTTTTTAGCTAAATCCATAAGTACCCTCTACCATGCACTGAATAAATTTTTAAGTAGACAGTGACCTTCCAATTATTTAGAATCAATATCGGTTAATGACAGGCAATAAGGACCCACGAACACATTGAACTTTTATTCATTTCATTCTTCACTGCGAGGAGGGGTGCAAGCTGTTTGAGATCGAAACCATAAGGAGTCATATTTATATAAAAGCTTTGTTTTAATTCTTCACTCCGAGAAGTGGAGATGGTTATTTGAGGTCCGACCCATAAAAAGTCGCAATTCTATTCAGCCAGTTATCAGACAAGTTGATAGGGGTTCCAAATGGAAATAAGTGGGGGAGGGGGCGTTTTATCATTTTTAGAATGGCAAACCTTGATCGAAACCAGGGGACTGGGAATAATTTTCTTTGACAGTGCACTTCCGATAGCGACTGACGTCTTCCACCTATAACATACAAACCTGTAAAATTTCAGCTTCACAAGTGCATTAGTTTTCGAGATTTCGCGTTTAGTCCGTTAGTGAATGAGTGACATTTCGCTTTTATATGTATAAGGATTTTAAAAATGAGGAATGCCTTCTTGTCCCCGTGAAAAATAACCACTTATTTGCATAGAGTATAACCTGAAAAATGTCGTTAATACTAGCAGCTGCCAAATGATAGCACTCCTTGTCAGTAGCCTATGTAGCAATACTGCCAGGGTCTGTGTTCCATATTTGGAAATGTTAAATTGATTCACTCTCAAGAATTTACACAAGTGAAATTACGCAGCATTACAAGTGAACAAGAGCTGCCGTTGAAATAGCTTTCGGTTGACTTAAAAGATTTTTGCACGACTGTTCTTTTACAGCGGCATAAATCTGTTTGATCTGGTGCGTAAACATCTGAGGGCGAGGGGCGGGACGCGGTAAACAAAGGCCGCTTTAATTACCCTGACACAAAGCAGACTCGAATCGATCTCTTGGCTGTGTCGGCTCTGAATGAACTGTAGACACGACCGCGCCAATCTGACTCCAATCACGGCAAGTAAAAGCAGCTCTTGTGCAAAATCGACAGGCGTCCTACTTGCCTTGTATCCCTTAGGACTAAATGGTTTCCAAATGTATCCACCTCGTTACAAAATTACATGCATTAAATGTCTAAAAATAAGTCTTCGGTGTATGAGTATCATTTATCTTATTTACCAGTTCTACTTATTCTCCAAAAGAAAGATTTTCAGAATCGTGTTTACGTTATTTAAATACTTATGCACGCGTTATGACGAACAGCAACGTACACTACAGATTTTCTTCGGTTGTAGCAGTTACGATTCCTACATGACTGAAAATAGTTGCCATGAAACTGTCTGCTTGATTTCTGTGTTTGGTATATAATTATTATCACAAAGATGAAATTCCCAAAGTTACTGGTTTGAAAAATTAACAATTTCCTATTGTGAACTATATCCCGTTAACTATCAAACAGATCAACATTTTACCACAAATTTATTGTAGCTGCTTTTACACATAGTGTTTCATATGCCAGTAGCTCGTCCTACAAATTATAAATTGCAGAGTGATACTGAATCAGTTCGAAAGTAAGCTGCATTGTTTTACTCCTAACACGTGCGTTTGCTTATACTAGTATTCCTCCTTTGCCATGTGAAAGTAGTCAATCACGTACAACTGTTGCATTATGAGCTACTTTCTGAAAAGGTGAGAGGTATAATAGTGACATTTACTACATCGGCTACATCATGGAAGCACTATATAGCTGACCAGTTTTGAATTTTGTGTTGCTAACAGTGCATAATAATTTTAAGGATTTTTTTTCAATATTTTTCTGAGTATACACGCAGTATATATTAATCGTGATAGTTTTATGCCTTCAATTGAAAAATCACGCATTAAAGAGATATAATTAAAGGATTTACACTCAATTTTGGTTAAGTGAAAAATCCTGTTTACAAAGATATTTTTGAAGAATGTGTATTATTTGTGTGCTGTTTTGCGTAACTCACGAGAAAGCAGAAAATACCGTAATTGCAAATTAACAGTAAAATCATTCGATCGCAGAATACAAGCTACCGGTACATGATAATATACAGAAGGGCGTATATGACTTTATAACATATCAGTATGTAATATAATAAAAATAATAATAACTCTTATTAGGTCTAATTTCTGTAGTTAAATTATCGCTCAAAATATCTTCACATGCCACTGACAATGGTTCAAAAGTGAGAAAACATATTTCGGCCATACTAATAAATAGTACTCTGCAAGAGAAGCAAAACCAACTGACGAAGAGTTATTTCTCACCGACGCCAAGTATTTTAGGTAGTTCACAAATCTATGACACTGTTGCTTATCTAAATCCTGAAAATAAACCCATAATGTGAAACAATGTTGTTTCAAAATTGTGCCTTATTTTCTACACAAGAAAAAGTAGTAAAGAAATATAGTAAAAAAAGATGCAAATAGAAATTACTTTCAGAAAGATTACTTGTTTTCTAGTTGGCCAATTATAATATCACCAAGTATACTATTACTTGATAACCTACGTGTTCCAAAAATTACAGAAACCTAAATTTATGTACACTCATGATCAGAAAAAGCAGAACACACTGAAGGAGATAGAAAATTCGTATTCACAGGACCTGTTACTAAGTTATGAAGAAATGAACAGAATTTTGGTCACCTTGGTGCCATATTGCCTAGTACACGGATTATTCAAAATGGGTCCTTATAACTTATTTCATGACTGTTAGGTTCTGCACACTCCGCTGCGCTATTTGCTACAGATGTAGTAGTAATGTGAAATTAGTTGCCCACTGGCATACACATTCGCTAAATCGTCATTGTTAGGGTCTGTATAATATTCCTTCGTGTATAGTAGGTTTATTACGTTTATTATTGAAACGTCTAGTGAGTGAATTACTTATTTTGCGTTGATGTCAAATATAACTTCTTGCTGTAATTGTATAAAAGATGTATGTTTGACAGAACATTTTTAGCTTGTAATTACAGGTCATAGTACAAGACATTGTTCTACAACGGTATATCCAAATACTATTTGTACACTGCCTTACAATTTTGAGAAGAATATATCATGTAAATAATCTAAGTATTTACTTGGGAAACGCGTAATTTTCAAAGGACAGTAATTAATTCTGGTAGCATTCTGTTTCACAGTCACATATGTATTATTGCATGATATGCTGCGTGATTTGCCAGTCAAGATACATCGAATACTTCACGAACATTCTAGCACTGTTTTCATACAGTTTATTTTTTGATAATTGCCGTACTGTCACACTGTGATGTCCTTTCAAATAGAAACTTGGGCAATTTGTATTGTAAGCTTGGCAATAGGCAACGAAAAGTCTTTACAGAGCATAAATTTTGCGGAAATATGGTAAGTATACTAGTCGCGAGTACGTTTCACTGTCATTATTAGAATGCTTCTCGTGTCAGCTTTATTTTTGTAGCCAGCGAACCCGTCAATGTTACGCTATTCCTAAATATGCATCGGAATGGACATAAATACTAAACTCTTTTGCAATCTTTCTGCCTATCTAACATCTATATACCTGCTTCTTACCACTTTGTTCTCTTAGGCTTTTCACTGTATTAGCTCACTGCAAACGGGGCGCTGCTCGGGTATTTACTTATTCCAATATTCAGTTAAAGGATAAAAATGCAGCCCTCAATCGCAAAAATAAAATTCTTTAGCCTGGTTTCGGCAATAGCTATGTTTGCCTTCATCAAAAATTATAAATTAAAACAAGTCACTAGCTGTAAAGCTTACGTCAGAAAATGAAAAAAAAAAAAAAAAAAAAAAAAAAAAAAGAATCTATTTAGAAAGAGCTAGCGACTATGGGCTGCACGCCTGCCCGGAGGCATCAGATGCCAAACCGGTAGGAACAGGTGAAAGATCGAATTAACTAACTTTGTAAGCGGGCACATACGACTGCATTAAAATTTTGTTCCTTTGATATTTAAAACAAGAGGAATGGCAATATCTATACAATAATGAATACTGTATATGGCGAAATGTAATTTACAACAGGACACAAAAAAAATTTTGCTAAGTTGTTTATGCCGATGACGGGCAATGATCCTTTCTTCAGTGCGGAAGCACTCTTAGGCCCTTACTCTTACTGGAATCCGTTAACAAAACTACGAGTTTGAGTTCTAGTGGGCAGAGTAAAGTTGAGAATTTCTATCTGACAGGAGGCATATTTGAGTAATTACGTACATCATTGATGATCGCTATGCCCCAGTATGGGTCAGCGCAACTGCTTAGAAAGCAGAACACATGAGTTCGAAACCCGGTTCTATACACATTTTCAGCTTTAGCTATTCACAGTTAATGTCATACATTCTGTGAACATAGTTATAATCCTGTCTTGATGAAATTATGCGCAAGAAAAACATGACGGTGAGCATACGATTACGTACTATGCATGCCGGAGGGTAGCTTACTCCAAACTTGACACCTTTCGATCGACCACCATGACTTTAGCAGGTACTGTAATTTTTCATTACACGCAACACGTCTTCCGGAAGATGAAAACCAAATTTCGTAAACCGATTTTCGCTGTCGTGTTTACATGTTGTAGCCTGAATCGGATTTCCTATCTCGCTCAATATGGCGGCTGAAAAACAGCTGATTAAGTTCCCGATTTAGGCAGCACAATCGCTATTTTTCTTTACTTAAATTCATAGATTCATGCTCACTCTAGAATTTATATTTTTATTTCACTGTAGAAAATGTCACTCTGTCCATATGTCCCGAAAATTCTTAACAAGAAGACACAATCCCACAAGCCAATAACGCTTCAAAAACGGTTGCGTTTACAAGGACAGGAGATTGTGGAACTGGGAAACCACGGCCGAGGGGACTGAGGCGCTCCATTCACGGTCTGCACGGCCACTGCGGTCGGGGGTTCTAATCACCGCACGGGCATGGATATTTGTGCCGTCCTTAGTCTTAGATAGTTCATAAGTAGTTTGTAAGCTTAGGGACTGATGATCCCGTAGTTCTACAAGCATTTGAACATTTAGGAAACCGCTTTAAAGAAGTGGCTTTCCAGAATCGATTTTGGAGTGTTTACATTACCAACCAAAAGCGGAATTGGAGAATCGGTTTAAGATATCATTAAACACTTGCACCGCAAATATAGCTGAAACGGAAAGAGCTATTGATGTGCGATTTTCACGGAATGGATCGGTAGTCAAGGACTCGTATTGTTAGCCAGTAACTAGGTTGTAAAAATACCTAGAAAGTGTATTTTTATGAAAACATACAATTTTTCAAATAGAACAATGTTGTTTCTCTCATGCACTGGAATTTTTGACATCAGCTGTGTACGAAGAATTTTGAATGACATTTTTATCACGTTTAGTTTGGCAGTTAAAACCATTCGAAGTTTTTGGGGTCGAGGCTACGACAGTTTAGCTTACTGGCTGGTGGTCACTTATGTTGAACTAAAATCGGTGAAGTCATCGCTGTATTTTAGCTAGACCTACGCACAGCAACTGATATGTACGTCACCAGCGGGCACAAAATCGAGGGAAACACAGTCACTTGTGAGCGAGCGGTCTAACGTAACGGAATTTGTAAATGTTCAAATGTTTATAGAACTTATGGGACTTAAGTACGGGGTCATCAGTCCCTAAGCTTACAAACTACTTATGAATTACTTAAGACTAAGGACTGCACAAACATCCATGCCCGAGGGGGGATTCGAACCCCCGACCGTAGTGGCCGTGCAGACCGTGACTGAAGCGCCTCAGTCCCCTCGGCCACCGCGGCTGGCTAACGAAACGGTGTCACTATATTTTCGAAACAGAAACAACAGAGATGGATCAAGATTGAATGTACCTGGGCCACGGCAGAGTGGCCAAGCACATTGAGGCGCTATGATCCGACGCGCGAGGCCGTTCCCCGCCGGGGGTTCGAATCCCCCCTCGGGCATAGATGTTTGTGTCGTCTTTAGTATAAGGTATGTCATAAGTAGTTTGTAAGTTTAGGGTCTGATGATCCCGCGGTTAAGTGCCTTAAGCTTAACAAACATTTGAACATTTGAATGTGCCTGGTCATCACGATGGGTACCAGGATGTTTGACGGAAATGCAGAAATGGATGCGTTACGACGCTACTCAAACGCAGTTTGAGCACTATGAGAGGCTTTCTTATCCGTGTCGTAACACTGGATGATATACGGCCGCGGTGGAATAGCAGTGCGCACTAAGGTGCCCAGCTGCTGTGCACGCAGCCGTTCGCCATCGGGTGTTCGAATCCTCATTCGGACATAGGTGTATGTGTTGTCTTTAGCATTAGTTAAGTCTTTTAGAGTTACAAACATTGGAACACACATTTTTTAATGAAACACGGGTGCGATTGTGTTATCCTATTTCATTACTTTCTCCACAGGCGTTCGTCAATGCACAGTATTGCTGTTCGTTTTTTCAGGCATCATCTGCGACCAGCTTTGCGAAAGAAGCGGCAACACTTTCTGCCCAACCCACCCATGCGCGAGCGCATATAGCGCAAGCTGCTCTGTTTGGTCAACGAGACTGGGAAGTACTGCACCATCTACCATACTCCCCGGACGCAAGTGTTCCAATGTTTGTGGAGCTTATGGGACTTAGCAACGTGGTCATCAGTCCCCCAGACTTAAGTAATTGTGCAATGGATGTGATTCCGAAGACGAAGGAAACACCCCGTGGCATTCGCTTCAGAACTCTTCCTGAGATTAGAAAGGCAGTAGACCGCTCCATTCGCATCATCAACAGAACAAGGTCTGCTAACGCTTCCACATTGCTAGCAACGGGTTCTACTCAACGCAAGTGGCTAGCTTGAAGGACCGTATTAGCTGCAAATAGGTATATATTGTATAGGTTGTGAATAAGTAGTGGTCAGTTGTTCCAACTCTCGTACATAGGCCTATATACAGGGTGAAAGGTATTTAAACCGACAAACTCTGGGAGGTTGTAGGGAAGATAAAAACAAATATTTTTCTCCAATGTAATTTTTTCCTATGAGGAGTATTTAAACCGGTAGAGGAAGATTTTTCTGCCCTCAAATTAATTAAACCAACTAATAATTTTCCAATTTTTTTATTACCAGGAGACACAACCCAATTGCAATTGCAGTAGATTTTCAAAAACGCCTCCATTGACAGGTATACAAAGGTTACACCATAGGATCATGTTCTGTCTGGCACGGGTAAAAGCCCCAGGTGTATCTTGAATTGTTCCTGCTGCTGCTACTATTCGGGCAACCAGATCCTCTTCTGATGCAACAGGAGTTGCGTAAACCAGGTTTCTCATCTCTCCCCACATAAAAAAGTCCAGAGGGGACATATCTGGGGATCGAGCAGTCCATGGTACTTGAACACCTCTGTCAATCCACGTTTCCAGGAATCGACGCACACGATAAATGAAATGTGCCGGCGCCCCGTCATGTTGGAACCACATGCATTGTCTTGTAGGGAGTGGGACGTCTTCCAGTATTTCTTGCAATAGTGCCTGCCATTTAATGGTCTAGGTAGCAGATACGGTCAAATTAAACAGTTCTCAACAACACCGACCCACACATTAACGAAGAATTGCACTTGCTGTGCGCTAGTAACTGTAGCATGTGTGTTATCCCCACTCCAGACATGCGAAGTGTGCATTATGAAGACAACACCACGCCCGAAAGTTGTTTCATCGGCAAACAACACAGAGGATGGAAATGTAGGATGCGTTTCACACTGTTCCTGGTACCACTGCGAAAACTGTGCTCTGGGTGGATAATCAACTGGTTCCAAGTTGAGGACACGATGTAAGTGAAAAAGACGTAAAATTCCTCTCGAATGATTAGTCCCCTTGTGCTTATTGAAGGATTCCGCGCCACATGCTGCAGCGTTCTTACTGTGCAACGGCGTCCCTGTCCAGGTAATCTGCTAAATGACCTGGTCTGACGCAGACTTTGGTACCCAGCAGAAAAGGTGGTATGATACGGGATACGACGATTAGGATACTGTTGTTGACAAACCCTCCGTGCAGCTCGTCCGATGTGGTGCGCTACGTGGTACGCACCAACCATATCAGTGTACTCACTCCAGGTGTATCGCTCCATTAGTAAACAGATACAAAGCACTACTACACTGGTGGACAGCACTTGCATACACCTGAAGAGCATAATACGCCCTCTCACAACTGAAGAGCGTAATATGCCCTCTAACAACTGCTGAGCGTAATACGGCCTCCACCGGTTTAAATACTGCTTACAGGAAAAATTACATTGGGGATAAATATTTGTTTTCATGTCCTCATACCGAAAGTATCTGTTTAAATACTTCTCACCCTGTATAGAATAAAATGATGTGCACAAAAAAAATAAAAAAAAATTATATATGTACATATGCCCTATGTAAATTTTGAAAAACATGTGTTACGACAATAAATTGTAGCATCAAGGAAAAGCCCTAAATCGAATATGATAATTATTTTGTGTATCTCAGAGACCTGGTGCAAGTCGTTTATCTAGACATACACTGGGCAAAATAAACATTCACATTTAATTACGTACCAGCCGAATATGTAATAAAAAAAGGAGATATCTATTTTAAAAAACGCAGTTGATATCCGTTTGACCTATGGAAGCGCCATCTAGCGGGCCAACCATAGCGCCATCTGTTTTTCCCCTTCAAGCATAAAAAGTTTTATTCTTTGTAGTTTTTTCAGTTGATGCTTTTATCGTGAGATATTTGGCCCGGGCACTATCAATGGACCATCCTGCCTTGGTGTTAAAATGTTTCTCGGTGGGACGCATGAAAAATGTTCATTTGTCGCTAACTGATCAATGTCAAGCGATTTTCCTTTGGCACCATGAGATTAAACCAAACATTATATTACCGACACAGAATAGTGTCCCTCTTGTTATTTACTTAAACTGATTCGAAAATATCTGTGCAGTTATTAACTGACCAATCCAAATAATATGTTTGTGTTTGTCATTATTAGCCACTCATATAATATTTAAACGTAGATTATACGATCCGAATATTCGGACAGCAATTACAAAATGATTGAGAACCAACTGTGTTTTTTTGTCATCCTTAGTAATATTGGCAAGGACGCTCCAAATGCTAGATAACGCCTCTATTAAAGGCAGGTAGACATTTTAAGCAGCTGTCAGCCGGTTACAGAGATTACCGTACCATACGTCTCTCGTCATCCTGGGGTGGTACCAATGATGTCGCATGTCTAGAAAATTAAGAGTGTAAAATAACTTAAAAACTCGCGAAAACGTACGAAACATCCTTCTCTTCGCTCATTTTGCACTATTAAATGAATCCTAACCTTTAACATTGCTGTGAATCGCTTATAAATGAATCTCTCTTACTAATGAGACATGTTCGAAAAGAAACAGGGTGCTACCATTAGAGAAAGTATACAAAGCTCAGATCTTTTATAGCTCTCTACAATTATCATGATTTTCATTAGTATCTATAACTGAGATAAACACAGATGATTAATGAAAACTGATTGGGTGAATCGTCATCGTGATCACGTCAGCATATATTGAATAGGGCCGCTATTATTTTCTATCTGTATAAATGATCTGATGGAGAGAGCAACTTTCAGTTTGTGAAAGTTTGCTGATGATGCTATAGTGTTTGGGAGAGTGTCGTCTTTAATTGACTGTAATAACATACAGGATGACAGGCAAAATTTCTATTTGGTGCGAAGAATGGCAGCTAGCTCTCTATGTAGAAAAATGTAACATGATGCGCATGAGTAGAAAAAACAATCCCATAATGTTCGAATACAGCATTAGTAGTGAGCTTCTTCATGCAGTCGCGTCGTTCATATTTCTAGACGTAACATTGCAGAGCGATATGAAATGGAACGAACATGTAAGAACAGTTGTGAGTAAGACGGACAGCCGATTTAGTTTTATTGAGAGAATTTTGGGAAGATGCACTTCATCTGTAAAGGACACCACGTATAAACCGCTTGAACGACCAAGTCTTGAATATTGCTCAAGTGTTTGGGATCCGCAGTAGATTAGTTTAAAGGGAGATATGGAAGCAGTTCAGAAGCGATCAGCTTGGTTCGTTTCTGGTAGATTCGACCAATGCGCGAATGTCACAGAAATGCTCAGGGAACAGAAATATGAATCGCTGGAGGAAAGACGACGTAATATTTGAGAAATTCTGTTGAAGTTTAGAGGACCAGTATTAGAAACTGAGTGTAGATAGCTCTTCATGCCGCCTGATTACATTTCGCGTAAATATAAAAAAGACAAGATAAGAAAAACTTAGGCCTCGTACAGACGCATACAGACATTCTTTTTTCTCTCGGTCTATATGGGAGTTGAATAGGAAAGGAAATGTCTTCTAGTGGTACAGTGTACCCTCCGCCACGCATTTTACATTGGATTGATGAGTATATATGTAGATATAGACGAATTGTCAAATGGAACAGCAAGATTAATTCTTGTCTTAATATGTGTCATTTTCTCCGTTATTTAAATGGTCATTATGAACTTTATAATATTGTCTACGTAGTACATCTGTGGTAATCATACTATAACGTACCTCTCGGGGCTAAAATGCAGTAACTCTTTTGATATAATTATTGTATTGGAGACATTAAATTGTGGAGTGCGGTTTCCGTTCCGACTTTTGAGTGTACCATACGTGGATGTAAATACTAATAAATACCGCGTTGGATACGCTATAATCCACCCGAATATGATGTACGTTTGTTTTCATTTCCATTTATTGACACACATTCGGTTTTATTTTTTTATTTTACTGGATTATGGAACGCGATTTTAATGCTCCGTCTTAATTAATCCCGCTGATGGAACATTTTTATCTGCACTACGAAATAAAACGGCATCCCATCGTTGAAAATTTTGTTTCCCTTAATCAAAAGCCATAAGGAAAAGAAAAGCAAATGCATATTCCCTCGAGAAACCAACGCATTTACATCTCAAACTATCTGATATATACCACGAAAATATGGAAAAAAAATCATGCATTTTCAGAGTAGCTTAGAAGCAACTTTATTTTATCTGTTCCGAAATGGTTGAAAGCTGACGACTGTAAAAAGAAGAAAGAATTCGTTCTTCTTAAGTGGGGGACGATGATAAAATTTACCAAAAATGTCAATATTCGATTTATTTTTTATTTGTTAGTAAAAATGATTAACAATAAGTTCCCAAAGCTTGAATTTTGAAATCGCATCCGAAGTGCCTGAAAATTAATTAAAAGTTTGACGCGGCCTTCCTGTCACGCCCACATTTTGAAGCAGCACTGCAATGTCAGCTCAGTGAACAACGATTCTGTTTATTATTTTCAATAAAACATTAAAAGTTTGACGCGGCCTTCCTGTCACGCCCACATTTTGAAGCAGCACTGCAATGTCAGCTCAGTGAACAACAATTCTGTTTATTATTTTCAATCAAACATGTGCGGGGTACTTCTAGAAGATCGTGACACGCACTCTTTGGTTTTACAGGTCATCTTTGATTCTGTCCCGTGTCTTATTAACAATAACAAACTAGCTGAATCGTTTATGACGAATCAGTTCTTTTTTGCCTCGCGATACCGACGGAGATTTATTCAAGCGTTCGATTCTTTCTTCATTCACTTATGCCACGATCACAGAGAGTGTATAAAAAACTGGATAAACTGCGTTTGAATAAGTTAGTTAATAGAAAACGTGAGAAACAACGACAAACCAGCAATGAGCCTACATCCGAAATAAGAGCATCTACTGAAGATGTCTCTTTGCAGCTCCAAGCGAAACATTAGTAAGATGAATGGTGCATACCCAAGGGATGAATCCCGGTTTCTGGCCGATCCTGTACTTCTCAGAAAGTGTGTTCATGGCAAAATCCAGAATCCAAATGTGTCTTGAGGATGAAGGTATTAGAAAGAATGGGCTTCAAGATACGAAATTTTAATCAAGACATCCTGAGAAAAATAGAATTACAGCGCGTCTCTGCAGCTGAAAAGTCACTGAAGGCCTGGTAATGGAAAGAAGACAGAAACAAGAAGAAAGCCTTGTAAGGAAAGACGATCCAGAGTACAAATGTGATGCCTTCTGAAGAAGTGACATGAAAAATGTTAGGTTGAACTTTAATTTGATTGTTTTTTAAAGTTTACGTACCTCTTCCTCAGATTATATGAACACTAGAATCATGAAAATTCTTACAGACATTTCTGTAAACCAATTGAACGTTGTCTCAATAGCAAGTTTTGAAAGTCTGATTGCAGGTTGAGGTATGGGGCAAAGTGCTTGGAATTTTGTATGAATTAAAACTTGGAATTATAATTTAAAAAATATGAAAATTCTCTTAATCCACCTATTCCAAAAACCTCATGAGAGATGCTTACAATATATATATATATATGTGTGTGTGTGTGTGTGTGTGTGTGTGTGTGTGTGTGTGTGTAAACGTATTACTTTCATGTAAAGCGTAATACAAAATTTCATTGCCTTATGTCCAAAACTCTGGATTTGGTGCAATTTTGAGATAGTGTGTGCTTTTTATCAATGTCCTCCTTTACAACAGCACTTAGTGCGATAACCATGATCGGATCAGCCAACTGCTAATTTTGTTTTTTGACGAACAAAAGCATTTTGTACTCACTTTGTTTCAGCTTTACGTTACTTCTGAGAATTTCTGGAATGGGAATAGAGGACGATACTTTTCCTCTCTTCTGACATACAACTATTTCAGAGGCTTTTGAATCAACAGAAGGAGTAGATACATCATCAGAAGCTACATTTACTAACAGAACTACGTGTTGGTGTGGACGTTGTAGTCAATATCATACTAATGAGGCATATACTATCATTTCCATATATCGCCTCTTGATATTTACGATTCCAGAAAGCTCTTGATTCTGTCTCTTTCTGGGAAAGTAATTTCTAACACCCGATTGCAATAGTTGCATGGAATCGCACGTATCGCCTTTAACCCTTCAAATTTGAAACCAAATTTTATACGTATCAAAGGATGAAAGTGCAGCCCTCGGTCGGGAAGATAAAATTATTTAACCAGGATTCGGCAATAAATAAGATTGGCTTCATCAGAAAACATAAATAAATTAAAACAAGTCACATAATAAAAGTTACAAATCAACAGCGATAAAGCTTATGTCACACATTAAAAAAATGCTGGCGTGCAGCCCCTAGTGGTTAGCTCACCTTAAAAAATTTTAATCTATGACGTAAGTTTTATTGCTGATCCGGAAATTTTTTTATGTGACTTGTTTTAATTTATGTTTTTTCATGAAGCCAATCTTATTTATTGCCGAATCCTGGTTAAATAATTTTATCTTCACGACCGAGAGCTGCACTTTTATCCTTTTTCGTTATAACAGTGGCTAACAAATCGCAGCTATGTTTTAAATAAAATTAAAAGAAATAGTTACACATATTTCCGAGACACAGTTCAACAATTCGAAACATCCACGCACTTGTAATATTTATGGTTTATACATCCTATTCGTAGATGGCAGTACATGTCTTCAAATGTCATGGAGGTTAGAATTCAACCTTGTCAATCCTACTATTCATTCGAGATTATTTCTGGTTGCGATGACACGAATCTTGCTAAATGCCAAAAAGGACCATGTGGGTATCGCATATTAGTATTTTTTTTTATATTTGTAGTACGTAAACTTTAGACCTGAAATAATAATCAATCAAAGACATTCGATTCATCTATAAAAAATTCTCGATAAAAAAAAGACATTGACTTTATGCAACAGCGTAAAAACAGCTATTACGTTGCTAGTTATTTTGTCAGCGTAGCTCATTTGGTAGCGTTGTCGATTGTCAAACTAGTTAATGTAGGTATGGGGTTCGTATTCTGCTATAACCTTGTTATTATTATGTTCGATTTGTTCGAAAACTTCAGCCATTTAAATATACATGTAATTAAATGTATGTTAATTAACGCAAATCTAATATGTAAGAAATACTTCTTAGGTTTTTCCGGAAACACGTCTGTGTAGATAAACGTACAAAATTAAAATCCGTCTGTAAATCCTGAAGTTTATTGGAGATACATGAAATTCGCGTTTTAATATAAAAAGAAATTATCAAGGAAGACGTTTATAGCAAAAACCCGAAAATGTAAATAGTAAGAAAGATTTACGAAATGGCGTTACAGAAACAAGCAAAGTCGCGTTTTATACAAGAAATATTTTAGTAAAACTGAGTTTTTAGGAAAAATAGATGTAGATGAACCCATAAAGCAGAACATCTCTAACTACAACATGGAATCCAAATCGTTAGAGCCGTTTCCAGATACGCGAAATATGACTGTGCAGGAATTGCTCATTTAAATATATTACTTGTAAACTGTATATGGGACGAGTGTGTGTGTTCTACTTCCGTTTTCTAAATGTTGTCAACAATATCTAAATGCAGTGGTGTCTGGAGTATTGTTCGGTTTTACAATAAGATCACGTGCCCTACAGTGGGATCTGCCTTATACATAAAACAGACCGTTCGATTCTCTTTTTAAAGGCTACCCCCTTGTATTTAATTGGTCTATTGAGACACAGTCAGTACTATTTATAAGTGGGATTAAGACGACATCGTTCCATACCGAGTGGGGAAGAAGAGTTTCGATTGTATACAAATACAGATTGGAAGCAATTAATGGAATTCTCAGTTACTTAATTATGCGAGCCTGCATTTTCTAATTTGATTGTATATTAGTATTTTCAGAATAAATGAATAAAAAATACAACCTTTCTGTGGTAAACAGGTTACGCCGAATACTGATTACATTATTTTAAATCCAAATAAAGAAATTATCATTAACACTAAAACTAAATGTACCACATAATCTCATTGAGTTTACCATTTAATTACTATAAAAATTCTTTATTAGATTTTATATAGATATGTAACTGCAGTTTCATTGCCGCGTATGAAGATAGCTAAGAATGTACCGTATTTCTTCAAAGGTTCTTAATTTATTTTACATTCCGAATTTACTAATCTTGCTACATCATTGATTCTAGAGTGTCGCGACACACAGTTTGGTGAACTCTGACGTAAAAGGTCACTTACGCATCATCTTTGTCATCTTTACTCCTTCACCAGATTTCATAGTGCTGGAAGGAAGTGTAGCTTGAAGTGCAGCTTGAAGAATGTAAAATCAAGGGAACACTTCTGATTGGTCCACACATTCGAAACTAGAGTAATCCCGTGAATTTCAGTAGGCTAGAGCGGAGGGAACGATCGTTTATTTGTTAAGGACCAACTTCGCCTGGCGGTATTCAGTGTATGGTTTTATACATGGAAAACTATTTGTCACAAATACGAGGTACTGGCGCAAGAAATGCTGTGACGACACGTACTGAATCGAGCAGGGGGAACTCATTCGGTGGAACATCTGCTTGTAATAAGAAGAGATCCCGTGCTAGAGTTCCGGTCCGGAACATAGTATTAAACTTCAGCAAGTTTCAATTCATTAGGTAGGCTCAGACCTCAGTTAAATATTTTGGTTGTTGAGGGAGAAGAATGTTCAGCGCAATTGCTGAACACCTAACAGACTCACAAACAAATCTTCAGAGAACAAGATATCGAAGTAATTGGAATAAACAATAAAAACCAGCACCTATCGCTAGAAGAAAATTACGTCATAAAGAAATAGCAGAAAAGAAAGCCCTGTTGAATGAACGAGTACACATATGAAACAATGCAGTAAAGCGGCATAAGTCCTTTCCCCACACCCTGCTATTAACTCAAAACATTAAATTCGAAACTCAAACCATACAAACACAAATAGTGGTAACCACCCTCTGAGAGATATTGCAGGCACTGAGTCAAACGCTCTCTCTTGTCGGTCAGTTGTAGAATTTTCAAAATGTTCAAATGTTTGTAAATCTATCGGACCAAACTGCATGGTCATCAGTCCGTAGCTTACAAACTACTTAAACTAAGGTAAACTAACCTAAGGACAACACACACACACACACACACCGACGGTGAGCTCCGCAAGTTGGCGCCGTAGACCGCTCGGCTACTCCACCGCGGCTTAGAATTTTGAAATACGTATTATGTTCGAGTATAATACTTTCCTAGAGACCAGAAATGGGTTTCGAAAAAGGCAATCGTATGAAACCCAGCTGGCGCTATTCGTCCACGAGACTCAGAGGTCCATAAACGCCGGTTCTAAGGCAGACGCCGTGTTTCTTGACTTTCGCAAGGCGTTTGATACAGTTCTCCATAATTGTTTAATGAACAATGTAACACCATATGGACTATCAGACCAATTGTGTGATTAGATTAATGAGATCGTAGATAATAGAAAGTAGCAAGTCATTCTCATTGGAGAGAAATCTTCCGAAGTAAAGAGTGATGTCAGCTGTACCACAGGGGAGTGTTCGGATCGTTGCTATTCGCAATATATATATATATACCTTGTGGATAACATCAGAAGTTCACTGAGGCTTTTTGCGAACGATGCTCTAGTATCGAATATATAGAATACGAATATATAGAAAGAAAGATCCTTTATCATTTAGATTCTCTATAGCATGTCAGAAACTGGAAGCAGTTGATTCCATAAATTATCAGGGCGTAGGCATTTAAAATGGAACGACCATATAAAATTAATCGTCGGTAAATCAGATGCCAGACTGAGGCGGAGAGCAGGATCGTTAGAGGATCATTGGGTAATTGTGAAAGAGGTACGGAGATTATCGTAAAAATACAGTAAAAGACTCTACAAGAGAGAGACGCTCTGTAGCTCGGTACGGTATTTGTCAAAGTTTCGAGGACATTCCTTTACCGAGGAGTCAAGCAGTATATTGATCCCTCCTACGTATATCTCGCAAAGAGTTCATGAGGATAAACTAAGACAGATTAGAGTCCACACAGAAGCATACCGACAATCTTTCTTTTCGCGAACTATACGAGACTGGAATAGGAGGGAGAACCGTTAGTGGTACTCAAGGTACCCTCCGCCACAAACCGTTAGGTGGCTTGCGGAGCAAGGATGTAGATGAAACAAACTACAAGTGTGACTGAGCTGATCGTGTCCGATGAATGAGGTTCAATTTCGAACAAATGTCCCCTCTAAAATGCTGCAACAGAAGTACTAAATGCGGTCAATAACGATGCGTTAGTCTCTTTGTAGTTTTCCTGTTTTCCCTACGAGTGGTGCTCCGTTGTGAGAGCACAGTTTTTATCCCATGAACAGGCCTTTCTACTACCGATGTCACCGCAGCGAGAGTGCCGGTGTATACAGGAGTGATCTTTGAATATTCTGTGTATTTGTGTGTGTGTGTGCAAGCATGGGTGTACACGCACTTGAAATACGGTGCAAATGTGTGCTTACCTGACAGCTGCGGTGATGACTACGGCGGAAAGTAATTACCGCACAACAAAAGGATGTAATTGAATTTCTATTCTGCCTATAATGGAAGCTGTTAATAGCACGCAGAGTGAAATGAATAAACTATTATCTTTGACCAATTTACGTGTAGCGTCTGCACTGCCATCACTTAACAGACACGTGTTCATACTTCGAATTGCAATATTAAAAGCGATTCGTGAGAGGAGCCACATTGCTTCCTATCAAAAATTCTGTTTCTTCCTTTATTTGCAGGTAACGTGTAGTATTGGCTTTTTTCTGTTTAATATTCTCGAGCATATATCTGCACGATACCAAAGATCATTTTTGTTATGGAGTAAAGATTCATCAACTTATTCCTCAACGTCAAAGCGTCAAGTAATGCAGTGACTGTCAACTGTAAATGGGCTTGCTACAGAATTCAAATAATAATAAGTATTCTGAAACTTAAGTTATAAATAAAATACGACTCCGTAAAACTAGATTGCTTTTTCATAAAATGGACTAAGAATTTCAAGCGTTAAATACTGAAAACTTTACGATGTTAACTGTTATATAACATACTCCATATTATGATTAGCAGTTAAAATTACTGCCCAGTGTATGTTTTGTTGTACATTTTCCTTTTTATTACATACTGAAAACAGCATTATCGTTGCTGTCTCGTTTTTTGTATACATTATCTGAGTAAAATATCCCGAGCTGTCCATCCTTCACTTTTATGACGGCTTGAAGTCTGCTGGGAACACTCAAGAAGAGGCGTCGAAATGTCTTTAGAGGACGCACAGTCGAGTTACACGTCAAGGAAGTTTAAACGTACCTTTTGAGACACCCTGTAACTGAGAACGAAATGATGTTTGGAATCTGGAGCAAGGTCGACCTTTTCGATGCAGCCTTCCACCTGCAACAATATTCTACTATTTCCTGAATGTATTCCAATCATTCCTATCCACTAAAGCTTGTTGTAGTACGATTTAGGTAAATCACTGATGTCTTAGCACACGTCCTTTTGTTGGCGTCTTTCATATATTGCGTTCATCGCCCATTGTGCGAAGAAATTCTTCAGTATCTGTCTTATATTCAAAATATTCTTCAACAAATTAAATTCTGTATTTGATACAAGTAGACTTGTCTTGATTTGGAAGGTCCTCTTCATGCGTGCTACCCTCCTACCTTTCTCCCTATCTCATCAGTCGCGGTCAGACAAAACAATATACCAAAGAAACACCAATTTATATAGCCACTACATATTTAGGAATGATACCTCGAAAAAAATTCTAATATAAAGTGACCTCATTAGACACTACTCTGACTTTACCTACACTCTGTACGAATAAAACCACCTACATTAACAACATCTACATAGTATACTCTGCAAATAACATTCAAGTGCCTGGCAGAGGGTTCATCAAACCACCATTATATTATTTATCCTCCATTCCATTCTCGAATAGCACGCGGGAAGAAAAAACACCTGAATCTCTCCGTTCGAGCTCTGATTTCTCGTATTTTATTCTGATGATCATTTCTACCTATGTAAGTGGGAGTCAACAATATATTTTCGGATTCGGAGAAGAATGTTGGCGATTGGAGTTTCGTAAGTAGCCGAAGTAACGGCATACGAACCACAGACCTACATTAACTAGTTTGAAAATCGACAACGCTACCAAATGAGCTACGCTGACAAAATAACTGGCAACGTAATAGCTGTTTTTACGCTGTTGCATAAAGTCAATGTCTTTTTTATCGAGAATTTTTGTAGATGAAACGAATGTCTTTGATTGATTATTATTTCAGGTCTAAAGTTTATGTACTAAAAATATACTTCTTGGACTCTTTCGATGTCCTCCGTCAAACCCACATGTAAGGTTCCCACACCGGGAATAATCCAAAAATGGATGAACAAGCCTAGTGTATGTAGTTTCTTTAGTAGTTCTGTTGCATCTTTTAAGGGTTCTGCCAATAAAACGCAGTCTCTGGTTCGCTTTTCCCACGAAGTTATCTACGTGTTCTTTCCAATTAAGTCTGAAGTAATAGTAATTCCTAGGTATTTTGTGAGTTTATGGCCTTCACATTTGACTGGTTTATCTTGTAAACAAAGTTTAACGGATTTCTTTTCGTGCTCATGTGGACGACTTCACGCTTCTCATTATTTAGAGTCAATTGCCAATTTTTACACCATACTGATATCTTATTCAGATCGTTCTGCAGTTGGTTTTGATCTTCAGATGATTCTACTAGACGGTAAATGACGGTATGATGGTGCAATAAAAATCCAGTTCAAATTCACAAACAGAAAGCACATTTTCCGAACCGAATGACAACTCAACGTAATAATGATTATGAGGTAGGCGTAATACACGGATCCAGCGAAGAAACAATAATCTAACACCTACAAACACTCTCCAATTGACATCTGTGATCAGCAGGTATAAAATTGTCTCGCATTTAACATTTTTGGTCAGTGTAGTTATGTCAATCAAAGGAAAAAGTAGTTCCTAGTAATATATAACTGTTCCAACTAAAGTTTATAAATACTAAACAAAAGTAATGGAGCAAACTTAGAATCAGCGATATAGACAGAGATGTCATATGGAAATCAAGACCACCTTACGTAAGTACCGTATTTCAGCGCTGCAGTAGGTTAAATGTATCGGAAATGTGGAATAAATAATGAACGTTTAAAAAAAGTTCTCATGACGGCACTAGAGCTAAAATAAGACTTTGATAATAAATGATTTATCCGCATACAGCAGTGCCATCGATCATCTAACCAGTGGTCGATAAACACATTCTTCAATAGAGTCAAAATCCATTTGTACAGCGATTAAAGATCTTTCTGTGAGCCGTACCTATTTTCTAGAGGTATCCTTTCAGGCGTCAAAAGCAAACCATGTTCAGACTTTATATATAAGGGTGCTCGAAACCGGCCAATAAAAACAAATTAAGTGCAATAGAAAAAAGTTTTAAAAAGAAAACTAATAACGACTGCCGTGATAAACAAAATATTAAATAAACCTGTCTATTGACAAATAAATTACAATAAACAGTACAAGACAACGAATATTTTACGCAAATAGTAGCCTTACGAATCTTTGAAATGTTTGACTAGATCCGTTTTGTATGTTGTTGTTTTTAACTTCAGATAAGATTCAAGTTTCTCGTGAATAAGGGGCAGGCGAGAGGTTACAGGTTGCAATTTTGCAATTTGTCCTCTTCATGTTCGATCTACTCCGGTCATCAGTCCTTAGGCTTAAAAACTACTTTAACTTATGCTAAGGACAACAAATGCATCCATGCCTGAGGAAGCACTCGAACCTGCGAACAGCAGCGTTGCACTGCGCAGCTAGGTGCCGTGGAACATTCTGTTAGTCCACCGCGGCATGATTGTTCGTATGTATATGTGGAGCCGAAGATTGACAGAAGAGCAAATGCTAGTTTTATTAACTGGCGTTGTGAGTCTGGAATACTTTTATTTCTCTAAGACTTTTAAAGTTGTCAATTTGTGATGTAAAATAAGATCAAAGTCTTTCCCTCTAAGTAGGACGCTGAAATTTTGTAGCTGCATAATTACCCATTTTTATATGATCTAGTTATAGCGTTTAAAACTGGCAGTTTCAATATCTAATTTTTGTTTTGTTATGTTAGCACTGAGTGCATTTTTAAGAAACGCTAATGAGTGGCTAATTTTTCTGGTCACATGTACCCTATGCATGAAAGCTTCCCTTATAATTAAAATCCTCGAAATAACGGGCAATTGTCAGGTTATTTTCTTCAAAAAAAAAAAAAAAAAAAAAGTTTGGAAATCTATCGGACCAAACTGCGTGGTCATCAGTCCGTAGCTTACAGACTACTTAAACCTAGGTAAACTAACCTACGGACAAACACACACACACCCATGCCCCAGGGAGGACTCAAACCTCCACGGCGAGTAAACGCGCGCTTTTAGACCGCTCGGCTGCTCCACCGCAGCGTTTATTTTCTTGGCATTACTCCGGTAGACTTGACAAATAAATTTAATTTATACAAATTTTGTACCAAAAGAGACAATTTACTTTGGGACTATATTATGTCTTCTAATATCGAAGATTCAGTTCATTTAAAATGAACTGCAACATCTACATTAACTAGACTAGTATTGTTTGAAGCAATGTTCAAATGTTTGTAAGGCAATGGGAACAAACTACAGCGATCATCAGTACGTTCAGTTACAAATTAATTAAAGTTATGCTAAGGTCAAAACAGACACCACTGCCTGTGGGAGGACTCGAACCTCCGACGGGGAGCAGCCACGCACTCCGAAGAAAAGAGTCTTGGAACGTACGGCGGATCCCATGAGGCTTGATGTAATGCCTTTGTGTTAATTCAGGATACTGACTTGTCTTTTACAGGAGAAAGTGCCTAGCCAGTCAATCATTGCTCTCTGTATAAACTGGATGTAAAACTCTGGAGTCTGAGCATAGAACCGTAACGTGCCTCCACTTTCATGTGTTTTGCAAGCAATTTGACATTTCCGCCATGTTTTAATTAGTCAAGCGAATTTCCATCAGTTAGTTTCAAATTTACTTAAACGTGCGATGTAACAAGCTGGTGTCGAAGCGTATTCGAAACGTATTTTCTACTGGTTTTCTTGGGTTACTTGATAGTAGTCATGTTGTAATGATGCTCGTTCAGACACCTTTAGTTCAACATCCGGGCGGTACAGAGATCACTGCCGCCAACACTGTCGATTCGTCTGCAATTAACAATCGCCACCAAATTTTGAGGGCTAGACTCTTAACGTGGTTTTGGTTGAAGCTGTACGTAAACGGAGCGTGTAGGATATACCCTTTCACTTTTTTCGGTCAAATAGACATTTAAAATGACCGAAAAGCTAAAACAACCAACTTTTTGCATACGTGCTTCTATAACATAACTTTTCAACCTCATCGTGGCCCTAAGGTTTGGCAAGAGCTGTATTCGGAATCGAGTCATCAAGAATCAACACTGGAATGGAAAAAATGTCGCATGAAGCTCGTGAGTCACAACTTGCCGATAATTGGTCTATATTTTTACGTAAAGTCGTTATTTAATTGCAAACGTAGGCTTCCGCGGTTGTTGTCACTATCAATAAAATTCTTCTGGGTATGAAACCGCGTCGTCATTTTATAAATTTCACCGACGTTTCGGCCGCTGTTGCAGGCGGCGTTCATCAGGGTCTGTGTCTGACACAGACCCTGATGAAGGCCGCCTGCAACAGCGGCCGAAACGTCGGTGGAATTTATAAAATGACGACGCGGTTTCATACCCAGAAGAATTTTATTGATCGTTATTTAATGTTGTTACTAATCACCTCGAGTGTTAAGTCCAGTTTTCTTCTGATATTTACACGTTTGTCTAATAAACATTATGGCGAAAATGAACTATATGTTTTTTTTTTTTTTTTTTTTTTTTTTTTTTTTTTTTTTTTTTTTTTTTTTTTTTTTTTTTTTTTTTTTTTTAAATAAATGAAACATACATATGTGTAGTGTATCCATGTGACTCGGTAGCACAGTGCTAGCGTGTCAGAATATAAATTTATCAGTTACTAGCCACTTCGTTCCCCTCTGCTAATGTTGCTGATGTGAGAAATATCGAGTAACACCGTGGTTCGGAATCAACCTCGAACTGTAGGTGCCCCTTTAACTGGCTGGGTAAATCAGTTCGAAGGTTAGTGGAAGTTAACGGCATACCACCTCAAAACAGGACCATGCCTTGTAAACCACTGTGGTGTTAAAAACAGTCTTCAGATTGATGACTACCTCATTATATGTAGCTTATAAGAAGAGAACGGTGTTATAAAAAGTCACCGAAAGGTCTTGTCGGATTTACTTGAAATTTTCACCAGATTAATGAATATTCTAAAGAACATCGACTATATATTACCTTTTATGTCTGTAATACGCATGTAATATAGTAAGCAAAAAGTTGTTACCCAACAGCTTGAAACTTCATTTACTGATTACACGGTACTCTTTGAATATCAGGAGGGAGATGGACGATATGTTTTACGTATACTGACTGTAAAATATAACTGAAATATAAAAGCGATAAATTGTTACTAAAATTCTAGTTGAGTTTCCCTCAGACTTTCGAAGAAACACCAATAAAAGTTCATATTGCCATAGGCCAGAAACATAATCTTTAGAGTAAATGAATCACAATTTTCAAAAAAGGATTGTTTTCGATTTTTTTTTAATACAGGCTTGATGCCCGCTCTCATTTGTTAACTACGTTCCGGTAAAATACCTCATTTGCATTTTATTTTATTTATTTATTTTTTAATCCTGCCTAGTTTCAAAACGTAAGCTTTGGTTCCCGGCACTGATTTTTTTTTTTTTTTTTTTTTTTTTTTTTTTTTTTTTTTTTTTTATCTATAACCGAAAATTCACAGTTAAAATGTCAATCATACACATTGACCACAAAACAAATGCGATCGTCTTACGAGAAGTAAAAGAATTTCCATCTTCATAGCATTTTATGAAAAATCAACATCATACGTTTATTTAATCATCTAGAAATTCGGTTATATAGCTAAAATGGAATGACTCTTGACTGTAAACGAGGACAATATGGTGCATGTAGCGGTCTCATGAAAGCCTAGAAGAAAATAAATCGAGTAACGACTTCTGCTGGATAGCAGTTTACTAGATATTTCATGTTTACCACCCACATTACGACCCAGAAAAACAGCGGCGCCTTTTATGTTACAGCACGGAATCGATAGTAGCGGACATCAGCAGTCTGACACAAACACAGACTTGTTGCCGTGCGTGACTCTACAGTTGCTGACACAGCGTAAATAATTAAGGAGAGTAATAAATATTAATGACGAAACCACCATTGTGCGGCAAGTAGCATGCTTGCCACTTGCGTTTCGTAACGGTAGCCTGTCATTACTCACACGTCCGCAACTAGCTTAAAAACAATGTTTACAGTCATATGTTACAGTCTAGTGCGCTCACGATATAGCTGAACGGACGTTTTACCCAACGCCAAAAAGTAGCGGTAATAGTAGCAATTAAACGACTCGAGTTAGTAATGAGTCTGACAGACTAGAAATCGCAAGTGCACCGAAGAAATAAACCAGATAATACAGTTGTTGCTGTAATCGAACAGGTGCCGTGTATGTACTTTCTGCAACCAAGATCCATAAAATTTCTTGGGGGAAAAATTAGAAATATCGGTTAGAGGTAGTAAAATATACCACAGAATTTCGGAATCAGCTAGTAACAACACGGTGACCATCTTAGTATGCGGGCAAGAGATTTTATGCGATAATTATTCATAACAGGTTTTTCCAAAAGTACCTGTGAGGTTTCGGAAGATGACTGACAGGGAGCTCCGAGGTGAAAAGTAATACTTCCGAACATCTTTTGGGTGAAAACTCAAGGAGGTTTAGAAATAAACTTCACTAACATGTCTATATATTCTCTCCGTATCTACATATTTAGTTCTCATCACACTGTCTAACACTTTTCCTCCAACGAGAGTAGAATGTAAGACTTTGTTGACGGAGCAATAACCTCACCTTTTCCTGGCACGCTATCATCAACATCATAACCGTCGAGGAGTTCATTAAGTTATGGAAACAGATTTAAATTGGATAGGGCGAAGATCGAAGCTGTATGGAGAGTAATGGAAGACAGTTTTGTGTTCTGGCAGAAGCATGTTGAAGGAAAGGGTAGTACTCCAATTGGTGCTCTGAGCTTTCCTATGGTCTCGCAGTTCCTGGTTGAACGTTTGGTGGTGCATTCCACATTAATTCTAATGAACCACACTTTCATCTGAGAACACAGGGAAGTATGACTTTGCATGTAATGATTTTTTTTTAATTTTGTTTCGGTGACCATTGAAGTGTACCTTCATTGATTCTCTTGTTTTCGGGGCCAAATTTTTGAACACAGTTCACAACAGTTGTCAGAATGTTGTTAACTAACCAATAACCATCAAAAATGCAAAACTAATTATTTACATATGCCCGATCTCTAACTCTCTTTTCAGTAGTGAGTAGTTGCAAGGGGTTTAAAAGATGACATTGCAACAATTGTGAAACTAGTCACGAAATAAGTTATACGTTTACGTATGTTTGGTTTCGTCAATTTAAGAAATTTCTAGTGTTTCAGACTTGTTTTCATTTAAGTGAAGACGTATTTCATTCATTTCACTCATGGTGTAAAGGTAAACCTTTGGTTTCCAACAGTTGATAATGTGTTTTGGAAATTTACTTCATGTTTGCTAATGTGCTGGTATAGGTCGCGTAATGTTGCTATACACTGACACTTCTGGAAAATGTAGTAGTTGCGTCATCGCTCTAGGGTTTACTGTGATGAGTCCTCAAACCATCAGAAGGCGTTATATCTGTGGCTTGCCGCGATCCCCTGATTTCTATGTTTCTCCATCCAAAATTTCTCAAATTTTACACTGGCCGTTAACGTGGCCAGCGACTATCTAACCATTGTAATAAGATAAAATGTCCATGACGTCGTGATGACAGGCGCACCTGACTTGGGCAAGCACATATTGTGTAAACATTGACAACATACGTCGAATCGCTTAACGCTCCCATCACACTGCACATACCACTGCTGGATATATATGAAATGAAACGTTTGTAAACCTACTGTGGTTACAAACAAACGAACTTACTAAGTACACACAGGATTCGAACCTCCGGTGGGAACGGTCGCCCAGTCCGTAGCATGACGCCTAAGACCACACACGACCATTCCACGCGGCAGCATAAATATCAACTATTTAGAAGACAAATGCGTTTAATTAAACTTTTGAGTGACAAACTCAGTCGCAAAGTACGAATATAATCGTAACCAGGTTTCAATGCCGCTTTAGGCACATTCTTCAGACGAAGAAGAACATGTTAAAACTACATGTCAAGATCTAAAATAACAAAAAATATCTGACATAATCAGATAGTCATTCCTAAAAAGTAAATAATTGTGGCTAGGTGGATCAGTCAGTAGGAGCTGCAATGTCTCCGCTGCTATCGTCGACAAATAACTAACCGCGCATATATACAAAGCGCGTATGTTAGCTTATCGCCATCTAGTGGCCAAGTTATGATACAATGTGGCAGCTAGCTTGCTTACGAAACCGACACGGGTCAAACGTCTACACATTATACGCCTTTAAAGAACCCTCTACCACGAAGTTGCACTTGTTCATTCAATAACAGTCCGTCATGCAAGGACAAGTGTTTAAAAATTTCCAACTCTTCCCAGATGCCAAGTTTACGCCCCTTCTTCTTTATACGCAAAATGTCTACATTTTCAGTTATTCGGGACCATGTCCTGCAATTAACAAGTGATCTGCAAACGAGGAATTAGGGGGACAAGGCCCGTTCTTCCTCAAAAAGTGCTCCTTGCAACGAACCAGAAAGGCTCGTCCCGTTTGTTCGATGTAATATGCAGAACAGGTAGCACATGAGAGCTTATAGACACGGGAGTTTTGCAAGGGGTCAGAGACAGACTTCAGATTATGGATGACATTCTTTTTCAAATTGTTATTAGTGGAAAAAGCGATATTACATTTATATTTTTGTCGAAGCAGGAAAGTAGTGCTTGTTTTTCTAGCCGGCCTCAGTGGCCGAGGGGACTGAGACGCTCCAGTCACGGTCTGCGCGGCCACTACGGTCGGGGGTTCGAATCCCCCCTCGGGCCTGGATATTTGTGCCGTCCTTAGTATTAGCTAGTTCGTAAGTAGTTTGTAAGTTTAGGGACTGACGACCCCGTAGTTAAGTCCCATAGACTCTACAAACATTGGTTTTCTAATCTTTTATTTGAGGATTTTATCAACCAACCGAGCCTCATAACCATTGTTGATGGCTACTGTTTCAATGAGATTAATTTCTTTATTGAAGTTTCCGTTAGACAAAGGGGCTGACTGTGCGCTGTGGACAGAGCCTGCAACTCGGTGGAGGCAGCATTTGCAGTACTGGCTACCTTCCCAATCGATATAGCCATCACATACCGAAATGCGACTTATTTTTTAAGGATGGGCTAACTAGACCTGGTGAATTTAATAACCGGAATGGCTCTGGACAACAAATTGCAGTTGAGACGCTGGAGAATTGACTCCTGGCACATGAATGTGGCGTAAGCATTAAAAGTTGGTGGGTACAGTCTTCAAATGTTTGTAAATCTATCGGACTCAGCTACGTGGTTATCAGTCCGTAGCTGACAAAACTACTTAAAGTAAGGACAACAGAAACACCAATGCCCGAGGGGGAACTTTAACCCCGACGGCGAACAGCCGCACGCACCGCAGCACGGCGCCCCAGTGCGCACGGCTTAAACAGTCACCTACCCAGACATAATGGGGGAGACGTACAACGAAACAAGTCAGCCCCAGCCGCAGCATGGGACTCTTCTTGGCACGGCATTAGTCTCGGAAACACCAAACTGATATGGGGAGAGGGGATCTCCCGAACACCTGGTCTTATTCTACGGTATTTACAACAACTTCGGAGACACAACAGTGGCGCTGTTCCCACATATAAATTAATTGTTCTGCATGTGCCGTACGACAAAAGGACCAATCGGCACTCTGACGATATTTGACGAGAACAAAAGAAACAGACAATACAGAAGACAATAACGGTTACAACGAACAAACATAGTGCATACGGTTGAAAAACAATGGAACGTAAATTTGGAACAAGACAGAGACGCAAACACAGACATGGACAGTGATCACTGATCATATACGACAGTTACGGTAGCAGCGGTGGAGTAGCCGAGTGTTCCAAGGCGCCTTGCTGCGGAGCGCGCGGTTGCTCGCGATCAAAGGTTCGAGTCTTCCCTCGGGCATCGTTGTGTGTGTGTGTTGTCCTTGGGTCAGTTTAACTTAGTGGTCTGTAAGCCTAGGGACTGATGACGAAAGTGCCGGCCGTGGTGGCCGTGGGGACTGAGGTGCTCCAGTCACGGTCTGCATGGCCACTACGGTCGGGGGTTCGAATCCCCTCTCGGGCATGGATATTTGTGCCGTCCTTAGTATAAGGTAGTAAATAAGTAGTTTGTAAGTTTAGGGACTGATGACCCAGTAGTTACGTCCCATAAGCTATACAAACATTTGAACATTTCCCCTGCATTATCCTCTTTTAATTTTTAGAAACAATAGAGGTATTAGCTGTTTTATCGATATATATAATTTTATTACTGACTTAACTATAGTTAGCCCACATTCTTAGGGACTTCTCGCAATCATTTACAGTGTTGAGTTCCATAAGCTTAACAAACATTTGAACATTTTTTTGATGACGAAAGTAGATAACTCCCGTAGATTTACAAACATTTTAACAGTTACGGTAAACATAATAATAATAATATATATCAAAGTGACGACTAAGTGTCGCTTTTTGTCACCAGCAAAACAGCACTATCAGCTGTGAATAGTTAATACGTTTTCCTTCGACAAAATTTATATTATCAGGTAGAATAACAGAGAGGTGACACTAAAGATGATTGAATGTTGACGACTTGATGAGCATCCCTTTCAAATGTTTGTATAGCTTATGGGACTTAACTACGGGGTCATCAGTCCCTAAACTTACAAACTACTTATGAACTGGTTAATCCCAAGGATGGCACAAATATCCATGCCCGAGGGGGGATTCGAACCCCCGACCGTTGTGGCCGTGCAGACCGTGACTGGAGCGCCTCAGTCCCCTCGGCCACCGCGGCCGGCGAGCATCCCGTCCTCGATTCTAAAGGATCGCATGCTGTCAGGCTCCATTTTCTACGAACTACTATTTCCTATCCTCTCTCTCTTATGAAATACAAATTTATATTATACTTTGTTTACAATTTATATTTTATTAAAATAGATAACTGTCAAACTAAAGAGAAAGAATATTCAAAAGAAAGATATATGCCCCTCGTTCATGTTGTGAGACACGGACAACGGTGGGATGTCGCGTAGGCACTGGCGGGAGAAATGTTTCTTATCAAGGCTGCGCGGGAGTGCCTCCAGCCGGAGGTTCAAGTCCTCCCTCCGGCACCTACAGTGCTGCCCACACGCGCGACCCATAGCGGCGCGTATTAATTTGACGCTTGTAATTTCACATTTGTAACTTGAATGTGAGATATAATGCTCAAGAACCTTTGTTCATTCCATGTAACAAAAAGTTTTACTTCTTATGAAGGCTTCCTTAGTTGGAGCCGAAACAATAGTTAAGTAATTAACCTGTAAATTTGCAACGATGAGCTGTATTTTCGAATGTTAATTTAATTCACCTTTCGTATTTTACTTACGTAGTGTAATCAGAACACAAAAATGAAGATAATCTTTTTGTGCCTATCTCCTTATAACACTTGCTACTACCATTTGACATAGGCTACTGTAAGTAAAGTGGGTCGGCGCGCGCTACATTTACCCGCTTCTGCCGTGCGATATTTCGCAGTACGTTGTGGTACGTTCCTGCGTCACAGTTAACTGCAAGCATTATTTCAACATACCTACATTTCCGTCATAGCAGCAGTTTTGCTTATACAAAGAAGTACTTATTCTAGCTGTCTCATTTCTTTTGGCGAATAAGTGGGAAATGTTTTAAACATTGCGACACCTGTTGCCAATAAAGTTTTCATGTAATTACGACGTCTTTGCATAAGAAAGAAACACAAACTTAGTTTCTGGGTACCTCTTGCACAAAGTTGCCGGCACGCCAAGTTGTGGTTAGGGGTTCAAGTACTGTCATCAGAAATGGCCCACTTTACGATACACTGTAAAGTACGACTGCTGCTGTGTTTAGTGTATAAAATGTAACTGCGGCTACCTTACAGCCAGCAGCCGTTTAAAACGCGAGAAACTCCTTTCATCAATTGGAAACTCTGCACCTGTTCAGAGTACGGGCTTCGTCTACAATGGCGATAATTTCAAGTCCGTATTGCCTCCGACCATAGTGCCGAATGTGTTAAAACGTATTCCACAATATCACATGTTACAAATCTACAATAACCTGCATGTGTTCTACGATGCTGCTTGAGAACTCGAAAGACCTGCACAGACTTTTAAACTGGAGTGCATTTTTTCCTTTATTAGTGTAGCCCTTTCAGGTCCCTGCATCAATTTCAAATAGAAATTGTAACATCAGTTTTTGTTTTTTGTTTTTTTTCAGTAAAAATATTCATTTCATCAGGCATTTTATTTGCTTAGTTGCACAAAAATTCAGGTAGCCATACAGTTTGTCGTTACATTTGAATAATTTCTTGCAATGATAATCACAAAAGTTGTTACTTGTGATTCAAAAAAGGTTTATGCTAATAGGCTTAAGTAGTGATTCAGTTTTGTATTGCCACTGGTTTCAACATCCCAGCAGTGTCATCTTCAGGCCAGATGAATGACGTCCATCCTAATTGTTATCAATGAAGCCGTAACTGTCATATGTGCGAAGAGCACACCAGGAAATACAAATTTCGTTGAAATACGCCGTCATTGATAACATATATAACAGGAAGGACGTCATTAATTTGGGCTGAATATGACAATACTGCAATGTCCAACCACTAGAAAGTAAAATTCAACCACATGTTATGGTTATAAATGCAACAAATTTTTAAGTCGCAACTTTCATCAGCCGCTGTACCACACTAAGAGGTAGTATGGAGCTACATCTACAAAACAGTTACATTCTTTCGGCAAAAACGGGTAAACATTACATTTTAAACGTATTTTGCTTCTTTAGACATCGAGTTCTTGCCCTCTTATTGCAATTATTTTGCTTCCAGCATCGAAATGATTGGATATGATGGACAGTACACCAGCGATGCTATCCTTCTAGCCTCATGCCACATGGCGTAACACATACAGTAACGACACTCCCGATGATTTTTGTTATACACCACGACAGCAGAGCTCGAGGCGACCGGCAAGGTACATTTGTGAATACAATATCAGTTGAGTGTGAATAGTATCGTTTAAATTGATTTTAACATGTTTTTTACAGTAGGATTGGTATGTGGTTCGATAAAAATCTCTAGTAACTACTAAATAAATCCACATTTGTATTTATTAGGTTTCCTACGAACCTCTGAAAAGAAAGAATCCGTACTTTAATGAAACTTTTATTCTGCAGCGGAGTGTGCGCTTATATGAAACTTCCTGCCAGATTATAACTGTGTGACTCGAACCTGGGACCTTCGCCTTTCGCTTTACCACTGAGCTATCCCGACACAACTCACAGTCACGCCCCACAACTTCAATTCTGCTAGTACCTCGCCTCCTACGTTCCAAACTTCACATAAGTTCTCTTGCAGCACATAATTTAAAACTGGTAGGAAATTTCATATCAGCGTACACTCCGCTGCAGATTGAAAGTTTAATACTGGAAACATCCCTTAGTCCGTGGCTAAGGCATGTCTCGACCATATCCTTTCTTCCAAGAGTGCAAGTCTTGCAAGTTTCGCAGAAGAACTTCTGCGAAGTTTGGAAAGCAGGAGGCGAGGTACTGGCAGAATTGAAGTTGTGGCGCGTAACCGTGAGTCGTGTTGGGATATCTCAGTGGTAGAGCGCTTGCCCGCAAAAAGCAAAGGTCCCAGGTTCGAGTCCCGGTTCCGGCACACAATTTTAATCTGCCAGGAAACTTCGAACCGTACTTTGCAAGACAATTTATTTACGATTGTCTTGATATATAGGACTTTTAATGAAAAGTCGTAAACAATAGAAGACCTGAGCTTTTGCAGAAAGACCGCGATTTTCTACACAGAAACGTCAAGGTTTCTTCACTGAAATTGCAGTCAAATCTGTTGTACGTTAGAAACGTTAATGGAATTCATCACCCACATTACTTAATCTACCAGATGAGCCACCACAGCTGCAGCTGAATGAAAAGCCTCACAAACGTGACAATAAAACATGGAAGAAGAAATCTCTACAAAGCATAATTCAATCTACACTTGAGGCTACATCTAAACCACAAATGGCAAGTATCTTTACAGCATTCGTTTTATAAGCAAACGTGTTTACACTCAAAAGTATATACGTTTAAACAAAAGGCGAGTGTACAAATATTCCAGTCATTAACTACATATCGACTTGTTACACGTCAAAGAAAGTGCTCGTCGTGTAAGAACAGACCATAACAGAAATGTATGTTTCTCGTAACTTTACATTCCACTAGAGGATCCATGCGAATACTTCGCACCGTCAATAGAATGACAAAAAAAAAAAAAAAAAAAAAAAAAAAAAAAATGAAAAAAGTTGTATGTTCACGCATAGCTTTCTACAGAATCAATCAATGCGTTTAAATACGCAAATGAAAGACCTTGATCCGCGAGTATTTTTAGGTAAAAGAAGAACTATGTAATTAGAACCGAAGGTATCGTAAACCAAACCGATTAAAATATTCGTTGCAAGGACAGAAGGATAACGCGTTTGAATAAAAATAAAGGATGGAGGGACGTGAGTCAATTCTGATACTTGATGACAAATCTGCGGATGAATACCCTTCGTTTAAAGCATAAATGAAGGAAATCGATTGGATAGAATGGCCTGACCAATTGACTAATTTACAGCAAGGACATCCCCAAAAGAAATATACAGAAGGAAACCGCGCTTGAGTAAAAAAAATGGAAGGCTAGAGTTATGTTAATTCTGATAGTTGATGAAAAATCTGTTAATCAATACCTTTCGTTTAAAACAAACATTAAGGAAATCGGCCGGGTAGTTGGGTCTGGCCGACTGTCTTTAGTTTCCGTACATGCTTTTAATATGTAATACTACTTTCAGAGGAATAAGCTGCAAATGTTCCACATATTCGTATATATTGCCTCAGGAACAAGTTTTTTTTTCTATCGCTAAATCAGTGAAATTCAACTGTTTTTATATTTATTTCACGACTATTTATGTCTCTCGTTATGTTACTAAAGCTTAACACAATAATAGCAGAAACTATTTGGTTAATAACGTAGAAAAGGAATTATAATTAAACATTATTCTTACGGCGCATTGTCCACCACCACGAGCGCTAGTGTCGTTGCAAATTTAAGTTGGTAACTTCTGTCATAGCCGTGAGTGTCGCGAGTTTGTATATTAACGCTAGTTTATACGACGACACTACGTTTCAGGAAACTGAGCTACTGGCTAGTGCGCATGCGGGCAGGCGCTCGTGCAACTCGTTGGCGAAACTAAACAGTTTCAGCACCTTCCAACTTTGGCGATACTGTTTGCGCGTGTTTTTAGGTTAGGTTATAACTATTTCAGAACAAATTAACACGTAAAGTGGGGAATGGAAGAAATAATTCGGATTTTGAACATGTATGCTACGCAAAGATGTTTGTGCGATTTTAACGATGAAAATTTGAAGGATAAACAGCTGCATATTAGTGCTCTTGAAGCAGTTATTCGTGAATTAAATATTGATGGGTTGACGATTACTGAATTGCAGTCTAAAATACATTCAATTCGAAATGCCTATAAACACGAACTATGCCGATCATTTATTTCGGAACTCGGTACAGGTAGTTTAGAGACGAATATCTACTTGACAAGAAACGTAATGCATTTTGTAATTTCAGTTCTGCTAACAATTCATCACGCATAATAGTATCTTGTTTCTTTATTGCACAACTAACTCTGTTTAAAAGGAACGTGAACTGCTCTGGTGACATTCTAGATTAAAATAACTTATAGGGTCCTCAATCACAATTTCTTTCAGCAACGTCGCTGAGCAACCGAGCTGAAGTCTTTTTTTAATCCAATTACGAACCCAAACACGTTTCTTTTTCATGTTTAGTCTTATGCAGGGACTTTACACAGAGAAACAACAGCTCCGCCACAACTCTTACAGCTACCAAAACTTTCAATCTACGGCGACTACGGCACTCACAAAACAACGAAACTGAAGTGTATATTATTGGCGCAGTGTCTACAGACATGCACGAAACCAGTTGTACGCATTTCATGCAATGAGTGTCGCAACCTAGTGTCGTCGTGTAGACTAGCCTTTAGACTGTGGAACTTATCAATTATTAACGCAATAATATGACGCTACAACGCAAATAAACTGCACACGACTGTCCGTCTTAGGTCTGGGACAGGATAAGAGCACAGGAGGCGAGATCCGCTGACCCGCTTGATGAGCGTAAGGGTCAAGTGACGCTCGCAGCTGTCCCGCTGCGTCGCCTGCTGCAGACGTTTCCCACCGGGTCCAGTCCTGCGCAACGCGGCGACGTCACAAGTCTCGAAGTGCCCATTACACCCGGAGTGCTGTCATCGCCACGCTGGTAACACTAGGGTCAATGGAGCACGCGCCACGAGCTACTGCGTGCTTTTAATCTGAATTTCATGTGGAACATCATTACTAAGATTTGCACAACGTCACAAAGACCATCTGTCGCTTTATTTGATAAGGACTGATATACGGCGGGTGGACTAAATAATATCAACACCTAACAGACATATTTACGTATTAGTAAGGAGTTCGCCCTCTGTTAATTCCAAGAATGGCTGCAGCTCTTCAGGGAACAGATTAATAGTCATTATAATGTAAACGAAGGCATCCGCGGACGTTGTCATTGTTGGTAAAACCCTTCTGGTATTGGACCGCATCGTCAATATATCAAATATTTCACCGACGTTTCGGCCACTATTGCAAGCGGCCATCTTCTGGGTGTTACGTTTACTGCTGGCTGACGGAAATCTGGTGTCTTAAATATTGAATGTTGCCAGTTATGATTGGTGGTTTCAGCTCTCTTTCATTGGTGTTTCCTTTATTTCTTCCTATTGGTGGAAAGTGAAGTCCTTGATTGGTGATTGCATTAATGTTTTCCATTGGTTGAAACTGGCGAATGAGGAGCGGTAGCAGTGACGTAGCACTGACGCCTAGCTCCGGCTAGAGCGTGCTGTTTCCTCTGTGTACGCGCGGCCGCTGTTGTCTCTTGGTGGGGCCCCTATGGACTGCACTGCGCGCGGTGTCGTCGCGAAGCGCTGCTACTGCTGGCAGCCAAGACGCCGGAAGTCTATAGCGGTCTTCTCTGTTCATATTTACCGGTCGCTCAGCTATTTCTATTGCTTTCCTGATTTTCCTCTTCAAAGTGAAGGGTTGGTTTGCCAGTACAGTGACTTCCTGAAGACCCATCTGTTTGCCGCACTCTTCCTGGTGTTCAACTACTCCCGACTTTGTATGCTGTCCCAGCAGAATGTACCTATCGTGCTCGGCTATCCTTGTGTTAATCGGCCGCCCAATTTCTCCACTGTTCACTTGGCCGCACTCACAACCGATTTCATAGTCTCCGGCTGTGTGCACGAGGGCTGGAACCGATAACACACGTTGTTGACATATCTACCTTACCTCCGAGCAAATGGACTCGCCAGTCCACATCACCGGCGTGTGCACTATCGAGGGAAACACAGTCACTTGTGAGTGAGCGGTCTAATGCAACGGTGTCACTGAGTTCTCAAAACAGGAACACCGGAGTTGGATCAAGATTGAAGGGGACAGAGGTCATATAGCAGGACAATGTCATCGAGGACTTTAAGAGGCGTGCAGGGAATCGGCATCGTACAGAAAAGTGGCCCGTTGGGTAAAAGCCTTCAGCGGAGGTCGGCAAACTGTGGCAGACATTCGATCGGGCAGTCGTCCTAACGTCTCTGAAGAAGAAGTGCATACTGTTGCCGCGTTAGTGGAAAGTGATCGACGCCAGACGATTCGGAGCTCGCTCACGAAACCGGTTTAGCGTATACGGCTGTGCTTCGCACCTTGAAGGAACGCCTGTGCATGCGAAAAATTGCATCACGGTGCGTTTCGCTTCAGTTGACGGAAATGCAGAAACGGATGCGTTACGACGCTGATCAGACGCACTTGGAGCGGTATGAGCGCGGAAAAAGCTTTCTTACGCCGTATCGCAACACCGGATGAGACATAGGTCAAATCGTTCGAGCCATAACTGAAACGCCAATCCAATGAATGGCGTCATTACGGGTCTCCGCGAAAGTCGAAATAGCGTCAGTGCTCCAGTAAGGTTACAGTTGTGGTGATTTTCGTGTACGCCTGATGGTGTCATCCTTACGCATAATTTTCCTCTACGGCAGGTCGTCAATGCATAGTATTACTGTTCGTTTTTAGAGCATCACCTGCTATCACGTTTGCGAAAGAAAGGGCAACACTTTCCGTGTAACGCACCCATCATTTTACACGGCAGTATGCGGACGCATTTAGTGCAAGCTGTGGCTGTTCTGTTCGATCGATGGGGCTGGGGAGTGCTGTACCATCCGCCACACTTCTCGGACGTAAGTCCTCGTGACTTTATTTGATATCGAAGACGAAGGAACCTTTCCGTGGCGTTGGTTTCAGAACTCTTCCACATATTCGAAACGCAGTAGACTACTCCATTCGCACTGTCAACAGAACAGGCTCTGCTAATGGTATACTACTACGCCTTCTACAACGCTGACAGCGAGTTCTACAAAACGGTATTGACTACTCTGAAGGACGGTTTAGGTTATGAATAAATAGTTCAAAACTATGCCCGTACGCCATTCGGGTGCGCAATTTCCGGCTGTGTGGACGGCGCCCGTATCCGCTTTTACGGTCGCTGAAAGGTGTTTTTCACCGCACCACATGGCTGGCGGCTGTTACATAACTGCTGTAGTTCATATTTTGTTCACTAGATGAAGCAGCAGTCGATGTGTTCTGTGTATCAGTTGTATAAAATAATATTAGCTGTCAGAACTATTGTGAAAAACAGAAAAGGCTTACCAACAAGCTTAAAAACAAAGTAACTGAAGGAAAATGAAATGATATTTTTGAGGAATGGGCCCATTCTAGCGCTGAAGTGGAAAGAAGCGTGATGTATACTGTCTTTCTGCAAATCATCAGGCTACCACAAAAGACGCCCCAGTACGTTCAAAAGATGAGATTACAACAGTAATGAAACCAGACGTTTTAAATGACTACAATAAGAACAAGACTGGTGTAGATAGTGTGGATCAGCTGTACAGTTACTGCCCATTCACACGAAAAACAATGAACTGATGGAAGAAACTGTTCTTTCATGTTTTCCTAATGTCTGTCGTGAACGGTTTTATTTTGTACAAAGACGTCAGTAAACAGAAAATCTCTCTTGTGGACTTTATGAAAAACGTTAGCTTGACGTTGGTAGGGAAAAGGTGGAGGCTTTAGATTTGTAGAGCCAACACCAAGCACTAGCATGGACAGAAATTTTGGTTGTAACGTCCAGAAAAAGTACCTCACACTGCCAACTATGTAAATACTTCATTGTATTGGAAAGTTTGCTCCGACATCGGGAAGAAAGAAACTGACAAGCGGGTAAGAAAGGAAAGCAGATGGTGGTGCAAAGACTGCAACGTAGGACTCTGCGTACCTTAGGGCTTTCAGGATTACCACCTGCAAGTGAATTATGTGTAACATATATGTGATTTTTTATATCATAATATATGGAATAAAAAACCTATTGTGAACCAAATTCTTTTTATTATAGACACCAGAAATCATGTTATGAAATGTAAAAGTGTTTTCCATGTAAAGATTTCTCAAGTTTTTTGCAATGCTGGTACACCTCTACCAATGCAAGCATACATATAAGCTTACATTTTTCCTCATCTATAAAGGATGGGGTTTCAAATGATGCTAGAAATTTGTCTTTCTGGCTCTTAGTTACTGTACATTCATTAACATTACATAAGAATCACCAGTTCACCTGCACAGTCGAGGTACATACATAGCAGTGTGGAATGTGTTAACCCTTAAATGCATGGTGTTGCTTATTAGCAACATCGATTGTAATAGTGTTTTACCCGCCTGTAGTGGGAATTTTGTAAACTAAAACTTGTTTAACAGATGCACTGGAGTTTGTAGAAAGTATCTGTGGTGTTATTTGCGTCGTGGTTGGCTGAAGTGTGAATTTCTGTTAACATCTTTACTTGTGGTTGCAGAAAACTGTAGATATTGCAGATTTTGATGTTTTGTTTTCCATATACAGAGTTAGTTTTGCAACGAGGAAAATAATCACACCAATTAAGACAGGTATGAAGAATCATAATAAGCACAAAAAGTTGTTTATACTTTCCAACTTTGAAAATTATATAACAAGTTTTTGTATGTTGCATATTTACTTTCTTGGAAAACTAGCAACATGGGAATTTTTTTACTATTTTTCCCTTTGTTTGTACAATTTATAAAACACAAAAATAATTTTTCTTTTGAAATTAAAAAAATCATGCAGTTAAGGGTTAAGTTCCAACCAACGTACATTTTATGTTTTTGATCGTAAATTTCTTTTTTTTTAGGTTGCCTTTTTTTTCTTTGTCCAGAACAGGCAATTATACCATACAGAATAAGCTAAAATAAAGAAGATTATCAGAAAGGAAGAATACCAACACCCGGCAGGACATAGTTAACGTGTTAATCCCCAGATATTTAATAACTGTCACCGTTCCCAGATACATTTCTTCCTCGAATTGCGTTTCGCAGAAAGGTAGATTAAACAGTGCAACGAGACGTCGGAAAAGCGAGGGGAGCATTCCGCTTAACCGCGCGCCGTCTGTTTTCATTTAAGTGGCAACATTCGTAAGGCCGGCGGACAGTCGTGCCGGGCCAGCCGGCGGTGACGAGAGGAATGGCCGCGCGGCCTCCCTGCCGCCGCACTTGCAGCGACCAAGACAAAACGCCTACGCAACGGGGGGCGGGGGGCGGCGGCAGCTAGCCGTACGCCCGGAGCGTGGGGGCGGGAGGCGGAGGCGCCGGCGACACCTGCGGCAGCTAGCGCGGCCTGCAACCCCCAACTCTTCCCACCACTCCCCCACCTCCACTGCTGCGCCATCGTCGCTATTTTTAATTAAGCGGGGACGCCCGCTATCCTGGAGCTCAGCGCGATAGCTGCGCAGCCCCAAAGCCCAACTCTTCGCCCCCTCTCCCCTCCCCTTTCCCCCTCCACAGTTCCTCCCCTCCCCACTCCACCCACCGCCGCCCATTCCATCTCATTCACCACCCCTCCGCAGCCATTCGTCGCCAGGTATCGTCGACCGTCTTGGGGCCAACTTAATAACACGGCCAGTGGTAGGCGGGATAGTGAAGAAAAGGCTTGTGGGGGGAGGGGGGAGGGGCGAGCAGGGGGTTGAGTTCCGTAATCCCGGCTCATTCATATTCATAACGGGACGAATTATTCGTTCATTTTAGCGGAACCAGGAACCCGGCGGTAAGGCCTAGGCGGTTCTCCTGTGGGATTAAGGTTTTCCCCCACACTCGAACCCTTCTTCTCACCCCCCTCCCCCCCCCCCACGGCATTCACTGTAGTGACACGTTAGCTTTGTAACCTCTATAGTAGATAGCAACAGAATACAGAATAGCTGTTTCAAGCCGCTACACAGGGAAATTTTAGTAGTCCCTACCTTGGAGAGCACTTTGTCCATGTTGCGACCTTCTCTCATGACATACAATGCGAATAACAGAAAGAAATGGACAAGATTACTATTCTATGTTGTCCTTCACAATGATGTAAGACTTTTGTTCTTTAACGAAAATCAATTGTAAAGAAAAGCAGCTTATCTCCCTGTTCTTTCAAAAATCAAATGTTTGTAGAACTTATGGGACGTAATTACGGGGTCATCAGTCCCTAAGCTTAACTACTTATGAACTAGCTAAGAATAAGGACGGCACAAATATCCATGCCCGAGGGGGGATTCGAAGCCCCGACTGTAGAGGCCGTTCAGACCATGACTGGAGCGCCTCAGTCACCTCGGCCACCCCCTGTTCTTCCCTCTCGCGCACAGCAAGGTATGTTTCAAACTTTCACGACACTCATTATTGATATTTTAGTCCACAGGCATATAAAGTACAAATATATTTTGAATATGGAAGGTGCCTAATTTTTTGTTCTCAGGTACGATTTCGGGCCATATTTCTTTTGTTTTGTACCAAGAGTTTCAGTAAGAGCGTGCAATAAATTAACAGGATGTGGAGGAAGCTCAACTGAGCAGTTTGAAGTGGCGAACCTGTGTTAGGAGAAATCAAATGTTCAAATGTTTGTAGAGCTTATGAGACTTAACTACGGGGTTGTCAGTCAGTAAACTTGCAAACTACTTATTAACTAACTTGCACAAACATCCATGCCCGAGGGAGGGGGCAGTATTCGAACCCCCGACCGCAGCGGCCGTGAAGCCCGTAACTGGCACGCCGTAGACCGCTCGGCCACCGCGGCCGGCTGTGGTAGGAGGATCCAGATTAATGTGATAATAGGAATACAATTACGTTACTGTCTAATCTTTCATTTAAATTATTTCCAATTAACAGTGCATACCACCACAGACATACTGAACGTTCTATTTGCACAAAATATTACAAAATATACTGAAATATTGCCATCAACGTCAATGCAAAAATGCCATCACCGAACAAGGTTCTGACGCACCCACATGAAGCATTGGTTTACACATTGGACTAGCGTTCGGCTAGACGGTGGTTCAAATACACCTCTGGCCATCCAGAATTAGGTTTTACTTGATTTCCATAAATCACTCCCAGCAAATGCCGTGATAGTTCCTTTAAGGGCTCGTCCGATTTCCTTCACTATGCTTAACCAATTGACGTGAGCGTTAGCTTCATCACCAATGATCACGATGTCGACAGTACGTTAAACTGCAACATTTAGCCTTCCCTCCTCCACAAACTTCCTCCTGACAAATATTCGTGATGTGTATCAAATCCGTAACAAGGAGCTTCCTTGCAACTTATTCTATCTCCATGTTTACTGTTGTGTCATACAGGAATGACTTCACACATGGTGTGTCAGGAGGAAAGTACATGGTTCGACGGGTAATACTACTGGTGATTCTGAACAAAGAACTTGTAATAAATATATGCATTTCTTAATCGCGTCCGGGTTCACCAACGAAAACAACTAGAAACGAGAAAAGTGCAGGTGACAGTAAATTTATATTGATACTATTATTTTATCACTTGTTTAACTGTGCAAGTTTTCGCACTGAAGATGTTATAACAAGCCACCGTCAATTTCAATGCATTTAGCTGCTCTTGCAGACAGCTGTTGTGCTGTTGATCGGAGCTCAGCATGTAAAATACGATCGTGAAGTTCCACTCTTGCGTCCACCCACTCTTCCATCCACGCTTGTACACTTCGCACTTCAACCCCCTTATTTGAGACCATTTCTCTTATTTTCTGGGGAAAAAAACTGAAGGAAGTCCCGTCTTCTGTACTCCAGACGCAAGTGAACTGAGTATCAATACAGTAATCAGGACTGACGTCTTCAGCTGGCTGTCACTCCGAAACAACTGAGACAATTAAATGCTATTTTATTCTTAGAAATGACAAGCTGTATTAATCTAGATAGTTTCCAGCCATGTTTCATTAAAATTTGCTCAATGATTTAAAACAGCTGTAGAAGGCAAAATATATTCTCCTCCAATCCTTTCTCTTCAGTACATAGGTATTTCTTTTGATGTAGTACTATAGGCCGAGGGGACTGAGAAGCTTCAGTCATGGTCTGCACGGCCACTACGGTCGGGAGTTCGAATCCCCCCTCGGGCATGGATATTTGTGCCGTTCTAGTCCGTAAGTAGTTCATAAGTAGTTTGTAAGTTTAGAGACTGATGACCCCGTAGTTAAGTCCAATAAGCTGTACAAACATTTGAACATGTGTAGTACTACATCCCCTGTCTCGTAAACACATACATCTCCACGGAATTACTTTGATAATCGTATCAACAGTTTCAGGATAGGAATGCAACCCAACTGGAGTAGCAAAAACACTGAACCTTAGCATCCCATCACTGATAAGAAAGAGGGCTTTGACTGATAGCTCAAGGTTGCACCATCCTTCCCTAACCCCTCCCATCCCAATGGATCCTCTCACGCTTCTCGCTAAACCGTACACCTGCAACAACAATGCTCAGTGGCGGACTTTGACATTTGCTGCCAGCAGGCTATTAAAATTTTGCCGCTCCTACCGAAAGACAAGTTTATATCCTATTTCACAATTATACCAATTATAATTTTTTGTCAATGAAATTCTACCTTTATGTTTTATGCTCCATCGTCCTAATTATACCACGTTTCTTCCGTAATACGTACGACAAAACTCGGGGATTGGAGTGTCACTTCCTAGATTATTTTGAACCGAACTGTTTGGTTAAGATTGTTCAAGAAATGGTTTTTCTGTATGTCTGTGAGGTAATAAAAGCATAGTCATATACCACAAATAATTTGGGTGTGAGATATACTTTAATACTTGTTACACAACAATGTACTTTCCGTAAACGTAATTAAATTTCTTTTATCGCATTTCCTTACAGGTTAAAAATTTTGGACCCAAATTTGCCGCCCCCAAAATCTGCCGCCCTAGGCTCCAGCCTACTCAGGCTACAGGTAAATCCGCCACTGACAAAGCTACTTTGATGGACAGGACCCAATTTAAGGATAATCGACTGGTGCACTGTCCCTCTTTTCCACCTTCTGTTTCTGGCGTACCTGAACGACCAGCTCAATTTTAATATCAGATTGGTGGACTGTTACTTAAATTCACTACTATTTTTAATGAAAGTGACCCCCTCCATCCTTGTCCCGTTCCCTGTACCACTCTCCCCCCTCCCCTGTTTTCTCACCTCCCCTTTCCCAGCTGCCCATCACCATCATCGAATATGTCTTGGTGCCCCCTCGGATATTGACGCTTCTAGATTGAAATTTTGAATGCACCCCACCGCATTTACAACTGCTATATTTCGCTGCCAACTTCTACGTACAGAAAGAGATGGAAAATAATAGGCATAACATCGTATGTTAATGGCCGTGTCTTACACAATATTCTGGGAAAAAAAAGCAATCGTTCCTAACTTACTTTCTTTTATACTTCTGATATTACTTCAGTCCTCTGGGAGCGATCTGTGTTTTTAAAAGAAATGCATAAACGATCAATTTACCTAAGATCTTCAAAACATCCTTACCATCGGTTTCAGCAGATTAAAATGCCATCATAAGATCTTACATATTGTTGATCATGACGTAAATGTCAATCATTGGTATTACATCTCATTTATTTTGCAGCAAAAACTTTGCATGCAGTGGTTATAGAACACAAAAACTGTGACAGGGAAACGTGTTTAAAATATTGGATTGCTCCCCGTAGCTCGATAGAATCAGGTCAGCAGCTCTGTAGTAGAAATGCTCACTTGTCGACGGAGGCAGACGCTGCGTCGGCAATTTGGAAAGCCTACCGTCAACGATCTGTTGAGTGAGACGGCTGTCAAACAGAGCGGCAGCTAGTATACATTTCAGAACTACACCTAACTCTGTCACAAGAGTGAATAAGACTGCACATGCGTCAGCGGTAAAGGTACATCGAGTGAACACTGCATTTTCAAATGGAACATAAACCGTTTCTTATGTCATATATATACTCCCAGCAATATATATACTCCCGCTTTTAGAAGCAGCAGTCATTTGGTCTTCGGGATCGACAATGCTCAGGAGGTAGTCATCGATTCACCGGCTTAATCACGGTGCTCGGTCTTTGTCACAAATAGCAGTACATGCTGGTAGCTGCTAGAGGCTGGTCGAGGCCATACTTAGCACTAACCATCATCTGGGGAAGAAAGTGATCCGCTGTGCTGACGACTTCACAACCCTATGGTTGCTGCATGAGGCCAGAGCAGTCTTCAGTGGTTAGTTACCCAATGCCAATGTTCCTCTCGTCGAGTTAGCACTCTCGTGCTAATCCGACCAGCCAGTTTTGTGAGTTGAAGAACCACAAACACAACTACATGTGGTATTAAGGTAAGCCTAGTATACCTATAAAAATAAGAAACGATTTATATTATTTTCACAATTATCTGTAGTTTTACACTTAATGTACAAAAAGTAACAATCATTTCATTGTTAATTTGACAGTATGAATTAAACATCCCAGTGATGATGCTGCAACGCCAGCGAAACATGTATGGGAGAAACTAAAAACATTTGTGTTTGCTCAAGGGGGACCTTACCTATAAGACAAATTTATTTGTAAGCAAACACGGAGATTGAAGAGCTTTTTAAACCTCAAGATGAATGTAGCACGTGTTCATCTACATTTCCATCCATACTTCGCAATTCACCCAAAGTTGCGTGGAGAAGGGTACTCAGCACCACTACTAGTAACTTGCTTTCCTGTTCCACTCCCATGAAGAATGAGAGAAAAAGTAATGCTTGTTTGTATTTGTACGAGCCCTAATCCCTCTGACCTTATCTTTGCGGTCTTTACCCGAAATGTAAGTTGGTGGCAGTTGAATCGTTCTGCAGTCACCGAGCGAGGTGGCGCAGTGGTAACACACTGGACTCGCATTCGGAAGGATGGTGGTTCAAATCCACCTCCGGCCATCCAGATTTAGGTTTTCCGTGATTTCCCTAAATCGCTCCAGGCATATGCCGGGATGGTTCCTTTCAAAGGGCACGGCCGATTTCCTTCCCCATCCTTAACCAAATACTCCGAGCGTAAGCTCCAATGACCACGCTGTCGACGGGACGTTAAACTCCAAGCTTCCTTCCTTCCTTCGTTCTGCATCACAAATTCCGACCCTCTAAATCCTTTCAACAGTGCTTCTCCAAAAGCACGTCGCTTTCCCTCCAGCGACTCCCATCTGAGTTCCCGAAACATTTCAGTTAACACTCGTGCACTGATCGAATCTACAAGTTACAAATCTAGCCTCTCGCCTCTGAACGGCCTCAACTTCCTCCTTTAAAATCGATCTGGTGGAGATCAAAAACACTTGAGCAATACCGTAGACGTGATCGTACAAGCGTTTTATATGCGGTCTCCTTTACATTCAAACGCTCCCGAAATTCTCTTAATAAATCCGAGTCAATCATTCGCCTTCCCCACGACTGTCCTTATATGCTCGTTCCATTTCATATCTCTTTGAAGCGTTAAGCGTAGACATTTATTTGATGCAACTCTCTCAAGCAGCACACTACTACTGCTGTATTCGGACATTACGGGATTGTTTCTCTTACTCGTCAGCATCTCCTTATATTTTACTTCATTTAGTGTTAGTTGCCATTCCTCACACCCCCTACAAATTTGGTCCAAGTCATCCTTCATCCCACTACAGTCATTGAATTGCGACACCCTCTTGTACCACACAGCATCATTAGCAAACAGCCGCAGGCTGCAATTCACTCTGTCCGTCAGATCATTTACGTAGATGAAAGTAATAGCGGTTCTTTGGCTCGTCCCAGGGGCTCCCCTGACGATTCCCAAGTCTCTGATGGGCAGTCGCCATCGAAGGCAACGTACTGGGTTGTATTACTTAAGTAGCCTTCGAGCCACTCACATATTTGGGTACCTATTCCATAAGCTCGTACCTTCGTTAGCAATCTGTAGTGCGGAAGAGAGTGGAATGCCTTTCGAAAATAGAGAAATATGCTGTTGCCCTTCATCCATAGAACGCGACCTCTAATGAAAGAAAAGGGCAAGCTGGGTTTCGCAAGATCGATGCTTCCTATAGCCATGCTGATGCGTGGACAGAAGCTTTTTCGTCTCAAGGAAATTTTCTATATTAGAACAGAATATGTTGAAGAATTCTACATCAAACTGATGTCACTGATGTAAGTCTGCAACTTCGTGAGTCCGTTCTTTTGCATTTCTGATACCTGGGCATTTCTGATACCTGTGCCTTCTTCCAGTCTCTTCGTACTGTAATGTTACTTTTTTTTTCAGGATTTTATCGCTGGTGTTGTCACAAGATCAAAGTTGAAAACCGGAATTGAAATTTAACTAACCGTAAGATCAGCAATGAATATTAATTTTTGAAATGATTATCAGTTCTCAGCAGCAATGTAAGTTAAATATTACAACACCAGAAAGCACCATTACATACGAAAATAGCGGAACCAGTTACCTGGTAAGCATTCATTGGTGGAAGCCGTGACACTGCAGTTGAACCTGTATGAATTGATTAATATCTTCGTTCTCGTAAACTGATGCTTGGTTTCATGACTATTAATTATTAAAGTTTTAAGACCGTGTGCAATTTTGATCACTATGGTTATCGAAAGTTAAAGAAATTATCGGAATTCGCTTTTAACAGAATGAAAATTTCCTGCAGGCATTGAATTCAATGTTAAGTGTAAAATGAGAGTAAATAAATTTTGCATGGAGAATGTTCTTTTGTCATCATGAGACAACAGGCAACAATGACCAAGCATCAATTTACTAATATTGCTGAAAATAAGTCATCAATTAAATGAAAGATGGGGAGAAATAGTCATTATTTAAATAAAATAGGAATTCAAAATGAAAGTTGAAGTTTATTACGTAAAGGGTGCTAACCTGAGCTCACACTTACATGATTATGGAGGTCGAGTAAAATACGTCCGCTCAGTATAAAGGTAGAAAAACGAAAGACGACAAGCGATTCCGTTTTCTCTCCAGATCGTTTGAAATAGTTGAAGGTATAAATTGAAACAAGGATAATCAGAGATTTATTGGCAGAGAGAACGGATGCTTGCGATAAGCGTCGCAGATATAATTTTCAATAAAAAAAAATATTAATGTATTGCTACAGTACTATGCGCTGGATCAAAGATTTGCGATAAATGTATGCTAAGTAAGCGGCCAATGCCACTTAGTAGTCTTTGTAAAACCGGATTGGTACCCCATGTGGAAATGGAGAGTTGTTTCGTTTCTCTCAGTTGCTTCTTACACCAACTATTACTATGTCCTCCATTTAGGAGTCAGTGGGACCATCAGATAAAGATATGTTTTCATGCTCCTTCTGCGTGAATGATTTCTTATATGTTAAATTTAAGACTTCGTTCTTCGTCACCTATCTAGAATTATCAACGCGTGACTAGATAAAGACATGTGATCCGCTTAGCAATGTTACATAGGATCTGATTTTTTCGGATTCTCTGGAAGACCTTTTACTATGGTATGGCGGTGGTAATTATTCTCGTGGTAGTTATTACTCTTTGTTATAGACGCACGAATCTATAACTGATTTGATTTGCTAAACACTACTATTAAACCACGGTGGGTCTTTCACATCCTTAATCCACTGTTTCGGTGCATATTTCTTTTTCCCATAATTCCTCATACCGGAACTAAAGTGGGACCTTAGCAATTACCTATGTGCTCTTTCTAGCACGATTTATTAACTTTGGTGGCCATTGCCGATATGACGACTTCATGATCACTAACCCGTGTCTTTACAGTGACATCATTGACAAGGGCTGGCCTGTTTGTAGCTATAATGTTCAAAATATTTCCATTTCGTGTGGACTGACGATTTAGCTCCCCAAAGCAGTGTCCGGAAAACATTCTCAGCAATAGTTGTCTGTACTCCATGTAGTGAAAGCGAAGGCGTCCCAGTCTATACTCGGCAGGTTGAAGTCGCCCCCAATTAATAAAGCTTGGTCGGGGTACCTTCGCACTACAGATCGTAAACTATCTTTGAATGACTCTAGCACTGTGACGGGGAACCGGGTAGCCTGTAAAAACACCCAACTACTCATTTCGTCAATACCTGTTACACGTGGCCAGATAACCTCATAGAACCTCACGACTTTGATCTTTCGTGGACTGCAATTAACACGTCCCCTCCGATCGTACCTGATCTATCTTGGCATATACATCCCATTCTTCGCTAAATATTCTGAGGCTTCCAACGTTAGAATTCAGCCAGTTCTCAGTCCCGATGATTATTCGAGTCCGGAAACTTTCGTGAAATGGAGGAATTGTATGTGTACTTACTTACTACAGCGAAATGTGGTGAGAATTCTCACGGCAACTGTTGTAACGGAAATGATATCGATTTCTGAACGGCTGTAATATCCAGTAACGTGCCTCCGAATGTGAAAATATTTTTTTTATCGATACAGCCTACATACAGAGAGATGGTTGATAGCAGCAAAAAATACTGGAACACTGCATACAGTACATAAAATCAGTATTGGATTATGTATGTGCCATTACCATCCTCTCTCTTTTTCTCCTTTCTCTTTGTGATGTGGAGTAATGCGGATCTGCAATTCCCATCTGGGAGGTCTAACTGACACGATCCATAAGTTACTTTTTGATGAGACTGGTGGGTATTATAAGGAAGTTTGATTTTGGTCTCTGGTTGGAAAAATGCAATTGTATATACTAGATTCGAGGTTATTTGGAAAGTACACTGTGTTTCATTATAAAAGTTGAAGACGGCAGATGTTGTTAAGGTCAAGGTAAAAGCGTAAAGCAGTCAACAATCCGCAGATTGGTTTGAACACCACAATGCTTTACTAGGCATGGTACTGTTTTGGGGTGGTACCCCCTTTAAACTGCCTGATGCCTTCCGTCTAAATGGGAGGAAATATCTAATTTCTGGCCATCCGAGATACGAGGAAATGGCAAACAATACAAAAAAACCGTAGCATAAAGCTTAAAATAGAGAAATCAGTAATGAACACATCTAAATATCAATCCATATTGAAATTGTGATATGCATTGACTGTTTTCAAATGTTTAGAAGACAGCAGTTGCAAATATTTTCATTTTTTGTTGTCGACGAAGATTTCTGTCCCTTGTGTGCTTAAAACACAGAAACATATTGAATCGTTATTATGAAGGTTAATTTGACATTGATGCAATATCATCTGAGCGAATCTTCATCATGAAGATTAGAAAATGTTCATATTTTTAATCTACATCTTAAGCACTGAAAAACAAAATTATTTGTGAGTGATTGCTGTCATTTTCTAAATGCAATATATTGTAAGCATATTTCTGTGGGAGGGGGAGGGGATTGGGGGAGGAGTCACCTCATCGTTAGTAACGTATTTATGGGTACGTAGCACTGGTGTTCTTTGGAGATTAAACGTGTTCCACAGAAACCTGGGAGCAGCTGCAAAAGGATAATATATTCTAAATTTCTTGGAATGCCTGGTAAATTGTGTCTTTCGGATGAGTGTATCCCTCTTTCCTCACAAAGAAATTCCAAAACGTAGTTTTGGTACTCATTTATTCAGGTATAGTGGCCAATATCCCCAACATAATGTCACAAAGATGGTTATAACGTCGAAATAAAGAAAATATCCAACATAGTGCCACACTAAATATTATCTACCCATGTCTGGAGAGAGACCTTGTATGGAAGAGAAACGTGGACGATCAGCAGTTCAGATTGAAACTTTAGAAATATTGTGCTACAATCGAATGATGAAGGTTAGGTGAGTAAATGTCGTAGCTAATGAAGAGGTATTCCGAACAATTGGGGAGAAAAGGAATTTCTGGCATATCCTGACTAGGAGAAGGGAAGTGTGCGTGGATAACCGAAATGTAAGTGGGCGGCAGGAAGTTCGTACTAACTCAGCTTCAAATTCCTGCCCTCTAAATTTCCCCAACAGAATGTCTAGAAAAGAACGTTGTCTTTCCTCCAGCGATCCTCATTTGAGTTCCCGGAGTATTTCCGTAGCACTCGCACAATGGTCGAACCTACCAGTAACAAACCTAGCTGCTCGCCTCTGGATAACTTCTATGTTTTCCTTTAAAATGATCTGCTGCGGGTCCAAAACACTTGAGCAATACTAAAGACGTGGTCGCACAAGCGTTTTGTACGTGGTCTCATTTACAGATGAAGTACATCTTCCCAAAATTCTCCCAATAAACTGAAGTCGGCTGTCCGTCTTACTCACATCTTTCCTTACATGTTTGTTAATTTCATATTGCTCTGCAATGTTACACTTAGTTATTTGAACTACGCGACTGCATCAAGAAGCTCACGACTAATGCTGTAATCGAACATAACGGGATTATTTATGCTACTTATACGCATCATCTTCAATTTTTCTACATTGAGTTCTGCCTTTCTTTGCACCAACTAGAAATATTGTCTAAGTCATCCTGTATGCTATTACAGTCAATTAATGACGACTCCCTCCCATACATCACAGCATCGTCAACAAACAGCCGGAAATTACAAGTTACTCTATCAATCAGATCACTGATATAGATAGAAAATAATAGCGGTCCTATCACACTCCCCTGGAGCACGCGAGACGATACACTCGTCTCTGATGAACACCTACCGTACTGCGTTCTATTACTTAGGAAGTCCTGCAGCCAATTAGAAATCGGTGAACCTATTCCATATGCTCGTATTTCGGTTAACAGTGTGGCACCACGTTAAATGCCTTTTTGAAATCGAGAAAACACAGCCTGCCTGTTGCCCTTCATCCATGGATCACAAGATGTCACGTGAGAAAATGGCAAGCAGAGTTTCACATGTACGATGTTTCCTAAATCCGTGCTGATTCATAGAAAGAAGCTTTTCCCTCTCAAGGGAATTTACTATATTCGAACTGAGAATACGCTCCAAAATTCTACATGAAACTGATGTCAACTATATTGGACTGTAATTATGTGGGTCAGTTCTCTTTCCTTTCTTATAAACGGGAGTCACCTGCGCCAGGAGTCGCCAGGAACTCTGTGCTGAATTAAAGATTCGCCATAAATGGAAACTAAGTAAGGAGTCAATGCCGCAGAATACTCTTTGTGAAACAGATCTGGTATTCTATCTGTACCAGGACACTCTCAGCAGCTTCTCTACACCGAAATACCTATTACTATTTCCTCCATTTGGAAGATTTCAGCTTGTTGAAGAAAATTAAGGTATATATAGACGACAAAAGGACTTTATGTGCAGGCCTCATTGTAGAACCTCCAGTTATGTCTGATGCTTAGCCGCTGCGGAAAGTAGTACAGACGGCGCTCTATATACACATCAGAGAACAATTCTCATGCATACAAAAGTGTTCACTAGCACAATAATCATCACATCTAGTTGAAAAAACGGTGCTCCTCTGTAAGTACGTCTTTCGATGCTAAGGATACCGTCTACTACGATTCTAATGAGTAAGGAAGCATGAAGCTGAACTGCAAGACTGGTCCAATTACACGGTCATCTAGATGAAAGGCTACATGGAACATGAATTCGCCATAAACGTTGTCTATAGAGGGAGGGGGGAGGAGGAGCGACATTCATCTGGATTCTATGGGGCCGAATAAATATTTAATAACCTAATTTCGGAATCATTCTACATTGAAATGGAAGTACGTTGGAGTAGCTGGCGTGAAGAGACTGCCAAGGACTTCTGTACTGCAGCAGTTTTCGGAATGCGAAATACAGCAATAATATTACAATGTCTACAATCGAAATGTATGGACAGTTTCGTATATTTATAATAAAAGTGAAAGTTACTGCAGTCTAGAATAATCTTTCGGTAGTAGTCCTAACCATGCGATAATACTCTTTGCCTGAATATCCACAGATAAATGGAAACGTATCACAAAGTTTTTTGGCAAGTTGTATCGCAATCGTTGCACGATTACTTTCAAGGGTGTGATTTACTGCCAAACATTATCATTACTTTGCAAATCAGATTGTACCGGAAATAAAGGGTCATTGCACAAATCATAATTAAGAATGTTCAGAATTCAAATGTTCGTAATTCTATCGGACCAAACTGCGTGGTCATCAGTCCGTAGCTTACAAACTACTTAAACTAAGATAAACTAACCTAAGGACAACACACACACCATACCCCAGGGAGGACTCGAACCTCCACGACGAGCAACCGGAATTAAGAATGGTTAACATGGAGGTATTAGAGGACATCCTCAGAGACCTGTAACAAGGGATTAGCTCGCCTGGCGTAAAATTTTACTTAGAAACAATGTTGTACGGTACGAATTTAGCACAAGAAAATTTCCATTATGTAGCTATATACATTTTAACCCTATATTGACCAGTGGGAACAATACTTCTCACTCATTTGCTTTCGCTATAAGTTCAGTGATAATCCGTGTTCCTACTTCTAACTTGTGCTATCATCTCTGTTAGATTGTGCTAACTACAGGCGTGCGAAAGTGCCTGTATTTCTACATCTGCCAGTCAACGCAGAAGAGCAGTTTCCGTGGGAAAAATAAGCCCTTGTTTCCATCGTAACAGCGTTTTCTGTATAGTGTGCTTTCCTCTTGCATCTGAAGTGACTTGTGTTGTAATTGCCTACTTTTATATTAACGAGGGAGATGGTCTTCCTGTATATTTGCTGAATATCAATGAAAATTACATAAATATTACAAGCTAAATGAGGGAACTATGTTTCCCTCTTAACATGTGCGAAGTGCAATATGTATGGCTGTGCAATCGGTAACATAGTTATTCTTGTAAATTTGGCAGTTGTCAATGCCAACATTATATGGAAGTTACAGAAGCAGCCCAGCTAACATTTAGATTGCATTTGGCAAGGCAGCTCATCTCCGGCTTCTCAAGTCGTAAGCGAAGGGAAGACTCGATCATTTTCAGACACCAAAAAGAGGCGTGTCTGGAGTTCCAGATGAAGTTCGTCTGGCGAAAGTTGGAACTCATTTTCGAACAGAAGGTACTACAAACAGAAGGGCCGCCAATGTAGCACAAAAAACAAAGAAAACAGGACAAAAATAATGTGTAGCAACTGTCGTGTACCTTTGTGTGTAGTGCCATGCTTCTCTAAGTTCCTTAGTGAACTTAGTGGCCAATATGAAGTAATACAAAGGAAAATAAATGTAAGGAAGATAAATGTAAGGAAAATAAATGTTTAATATAGTTTTGTACTAAAAAATTAGGTATATACATTTTTTTTTAAATTATCAAGTACAGTTACACCAAAGTTCTGTGGGAACAGTAGTTCCAACTAAGTGTTTTATACCTGTAGGTTAACTCTCATGTTCAAGATTTAAACTATAATTTTATTTATGGCTTCTTAGGACAATAAAATAGTCATAAAAAGTCTACAATTTATGGAAATAATTTGGTCACTAAAGGGTTAAGGTGTGAGTTGTAAACTATTACGTTTATATTGTTCGACAGCCATAAGAGCATAACCAAAGCATATTTTTTGAAAGCAGTGTCATGCGTTTACCACGTTGCTGTAAATATTCTTATTTAACTCTGTATTTAGCAGAAATATCACTGCCTGTTTAAATTTGTAACATTAATGCATAGGTTCCCGCAGGCGTTGTCACTGACATTAAAATTCTTCTGCGTTTTTGACAGCATTGTCGATATGTAAAACTATTTGACATTTCAGTCATTTATGCAAGTGGCGGATACGACGGATAACATTTATACGCTGTAACTGCGGTCACAAGCCCACAATAATTTTATTGGAAAAGATACTGCCCGATCGTGCAGTCTCAGGGAAAGGATGAAGTTAAAATTTCTTCCATTCAAAGGATTGGTGCACTTTTTGATCTGTCACGGACCCTACCCTGTGCATTTGCTCCGAATAGGGAAACGGCCTGATGCAGTTTGTGAATGTGGTGCTGAGATAGGCACCCCGGAACATGTTATTTTCGAGTGCCCATTGCATGCACGTATTGCCTCCGTAGAGAGGCAAGCCATACAATCCAGGGATATCTATGAAATAATAAGGAACGACGATTTAGTAGAGATCCTTATCAAACTAACGGAGAATGTATCAGCCCACACGCAGCAGATCTATCGAGGATAGTCCGCAGCGAAACAACAGGAGAGAAAAGCTGTTTTTGCCTTTACGAGGCATACATTGGCAGCAACAGTTTGCAAGTATGTAAAACCGGAATGACATCAGCATCCTAGGCGTCTGGCCGGCTAACGTCGGACCGGCACCACGGATGGAACCGACCATGACCGGAGGGTTAGTTGAGGCGAAGAGTGAAGAGCTGGACGACTTCCCCGACTTGCGTGAGCAAGGTATTAGGGAGAAGTCACTGGAATAAGATCTCTGGTGATGACTGACTCGCTACCTTCCAAACCCAATCTAAGACTATAAATCCATTGGTGCAAAGGAGATGGACAGTGTAGATTAGTGCACCACCAGTACAAGTAGTGTAGTTTACTAGGTTTTTTTGTTTGTTTGTTTTTGTTTTGTAAAATAACAATCAACAAATTAATAAGAGTAGCAGTGGTTGCGTTAGTAAGTAGGCCCCGCCCACGTCGTAGGGATGGGTACTGGCCTTCCTTCAGGAGGCTTGCTAAGAGGCGGGAATCAAAATTTAGAAATGTTGTTAACATATCAAATATCTTGTAATTCATAATACTTGATTGTAAAGGTTTGTTTTAGTTACCCAAGTAACAGACCTAATTGTTATTGTAAATGAAAAAAAAAGTGTCTCAGAGACATCGAGTACGCATGTAGATTGTATGAAGTTAACAGTTTAGCTGCTGGAGATTTTACGTTCTCTATTCCTGCCAACATAATCTTGTAAGTGTTTCACAATTTACGTTACTATGCGACAAAGATCTGTCAATTTTTATACATAAAAATGATATCCTAATTACGTTGGTCCCTCCATAACTTCAAGAACTGCTCGACATATTTTGCTCACAGTTGTTTTTTTTTTTTTTTTTTTTTTTTTTTTTTTTTTTTTTTTTTTTTTTTCGTGTATCCTCAGGACAAGGCATTATGTAATAAAATTTTTGAGAACTTTAACTAAAAATTGAAAAAAAAATGATAAAGACTACAATTTCTCAGTGTGTCCGTGTGTTCTAACATACAGATCTCCAGTTTTCATCCAGTTTTGATGAAATTTTGCACACTTGAATTTCAATACGAGAGGCATACTCCTGTCAACAAAAAAATTTCGTATTGTTGATGGGAGTGGATACTGTCCTTAAAGAATTTGAGAAAATCCATGGTTTTAGATAAGGAATGTGGACAGTATCTGTGGTACAACGGTAAGATCAGAGGCGAGGCCTGGCGATCGAAACTGCGCCATCCAAAATTTTTACACCACCTTTCCTCTAAGCGCTGAAGCAATAAATCTAATGGAAGCTTCATCACTATATAACTTGAGAATGTCTTGAAAAATTTGGCTTATCTTTGTTTGTTACATTCGTGATTCTCAGGACAACCTTTTATGTAACAAATATTGTTGGGAAATCCACCGGAAAATTGGAAAAGTGAATAGAATAGAATCGAAGTATTTGAGATATTTTGCTACAGACGAATCTTATAAATTACGTGGGCTGATAAAGATAATGAATGAGGATGTTTTCCCTACGATAGATAAAGAAAGGACCATGTGGACAACACAAAATAGGGACAGGATGATCGGACGTTTGTTAAGGATCAAGGAATAACCGCCATATATGATGAGTCAGTAACTATTGTCGCCAAGAATAATTCCGAAAGTATTACAGGAGCTCGAAGTTTGTGGGACAAATGTTGCATGCGACAATGGGGGTCACAATGTGACTTTGGTTTTATTATTGCTAGTTGTGGTCGCTTCAGAGATATGGTATTTCTTTTACTGGGATGATATTGATTGGTACTTCTTTTTCGATAGCGGCTATCCATTGATGTGTAACAGTAAGGTTTTCGAAGGCCAACGAAGGTTAAAAAAGGTGATATGAACGTCCATTTACAGAAGGTGTTCTAAGGGACGACCGTTGGTATCGTTGCAGGGGTGCAATCTTCTTATCATGGGTGGAGTGGTATTCCGTATCACTTCGGCACATGCAGACATTGCCACGGCAATGAGAATGAGATTTTCACTCCCCAGAATGTCGCCAGCGACCGGGCTTACCAGGCGCTTGTGGCCATTCTAGTGCGACGGAACTGGTGGGCGGCTTCACGATGTTAAATTGCTGCCACTTTTTTTACCTAAGTTGAACTTCAAAGATCTTACTGTTACATATCATTGGATTCGTCTCGATAGACGCTATCAGGAAATAAGAACTATTTAGGAGAACGAAGTTGACTACATTTCTGAAGCGACCGGTCCTATCAACAAAAACCCAACACCAAATTCTGGCCCCCTTTGATCCATAGAATTTTTGTCCCTCAACGTTTTCAGCTTCTATAATACTTTCGGAGTTATTTTTGATGGTGATAGTGACTCATCCTGTATATAAAACATGCTATAAAAGTCCGAACTGAACGCGATTGATCACACTGATATGTCACATATGTACACAAGTGATCAGTGGCGGAGCGTCCTATGTGTGCACCGGTTCAGTGAACCCGGGAAAAATAGTAAATAAATAAACTTAAAAAAGTGTTTATTAACTATCATTCTTCGTTTCGTTCTTCTATCAGATAATTTTATATCCATAATATTTACGTTGCGGAGAAAGCAAGTATAAGACTGGTAGTGCAGCCTGGAGGAAGCACATGGGCGCTCCCACGGCAGGGAGGGGCGATGGGAAACGCTGCTTTTAACATTGGCTTTGGAGCTGGTAAATACGCCAGCTCCTGGCTACTCGATCTCTGTCGGTTACGCACGAATGGTCCCGAAGCAAGAAAATGAAGTTACTGCGCACCTCGCCTTGCGCATGCGCAAATCCACCATGAAGACAACACCTGCCCTTCACATTCGTTTTTGACGCATTAAAAATTCATGAAAAACACGTGATATATATATATATATATATATATATATATATATATATATATATATATATATATATATATATATATATATATATATATATATGCATGTTTTTATGTCCTCATACGTGTTCATAAACCATTCATTCAATCTCAATGAAACTTTGGTGAACTGTTCACCGTACACCCACGAAGGTTTCTGACCGGAAGGCAAAAGATTAAGACACATTGCTCTGGAGATGCGACGTCATAAATAATGAGAATACCCAGATTTATGCGTCAATTATTGGAAAAAGGAAGTAGTTATGGACCTGCAACAAAGTTTGCATGTAATTTCGGACGCTTATGAAGCGTTTTGTCTCCTCCCCTCCACAAAACGATGAACCGAAAATAAGTCTATAAATTGGATTCCATTATCTGGAGGGGTGTGCTCAACGGCCACAAAATCACTTTTATCAATAATGAAAGGAGCAGCATTAGCCGTAAATTCTTTTGCTTTATTCAGGCAAATCGATTTCGGTTATCCAAGAAACCGTCTTCAGTGCTGTCAGCAAGTTCAAAACAGCATTTTTGTGAAATGTACAATGACATTTACGTCTAACATAACCGTTGACAACATAGCTACATACAGGTGATATTATCTGTATGTAGCTATGTTTTCAACGGATATGTTAGACGTAAATGCATTCAAAATTAATCAATCTTTTTCTTAAACTCTATTTATATAAAAGTGAAAGGACACTCACTCACTCACAGACTAAACACGAAATCTCGAAAACTACTACACCTACGAAGCTGAAATTTGGCAGGAATGTAGTTTGTAGGTAGAAAACTTCAGCTATGAACGTATTTTGTGATAGGTGCATGGCGAAGCATACTTCTACTACAGACTTACTATAGCTACAGTTTCATTCCGATCTTCACAAAATTTAGCACGCTCGATCTTCAAAGCAAGAGGAAGGTCACCGTCTACTTTAAGTTTCATACGGTGGATGGGAGAGGGTACTTTGCAACATAAAAATGGATCCCTAAATACCTTGGTCGCGCCGTAACTTGAGAACGGCTCGAACGATTTCAGATCCTCTTTTGTTGTTTTCCTATTCTCAGAACAAGGGTTTTATGAAGTAAAACTGGAATATTTGGGAACAACAAAGCACGTTTTTCAATGTGACCCTGCGTTTCTATTGCATATAAGTTATTGTTTTGTTCCGATCTTTATGAAATTTTGCGCACTCTATCTTAAAAACAACAGGAATGTCACTGTCTGTATAAAATTTTGTTCGGTGCGTAATGTAGGGTACTTAAGTTACGGAATTTTACAAAATACATAGTTTTGCTCCAGTCTTTATGAATTTTTGTAGACATGACCTTTAAACCAAGAGGAAGATCACCGGGTACATAAATGTTTGTATGGTACATGGCAGAGGGTACCTTGCAGAAAACGTTTCCAAGATTGGGAAAGGTAGAAACGAACAGAGAGGTGGGAGAGAAACAGGTGGATACAGAGAGAGGCGAGAGGAGGATGTAGACAAGAGAGTGTAGGATAAATAAACACCAGGGTATCGCCTGGTTTATAGCTAGCATCTTATAATTTAAAGACGCATCAACTGTAAGAGCTTTCAGAAGATCCGATCATTAATAACAATGCAGTCACTACTCTCCACCTAGGAAGGATAGCCGTGTGGTAAGCGGCATCGCTCTTTGTTGTCGAAAGTAGTGAGTTTGGGACCGACTGCAAGCAACTTTTTAAAAACCAAATCTTCTTTTTATCTGATATGGAAACAACTAAGACTTTGGTATTGTTACTTGTCACATGTACTTTGGACGTTTTTGCAAATGTGCGTCGATTTTGAGGGTAAATGACATTTATTTTCTTCACTGTAACAAATATTTAACCGTTTGAGAAGATGGGGGGAGGAGCAGCCTTTGCGCATGCGTACTGTTAGGAGGGGATGCTGCTTACAGGGTCACGTGACCCGAAGTTAGCTTGTTTCTTCATCGCAACAGATTCATTTTATTACAGTCACTTAACAGTGTTACCGATTACTTACGGCGTCGTAGTGTTCATGTGCATAGTTCTTGGTGTTTATTATCATAGAAAAATGGACAATATTCACTATGTTTTAGAAACAAATCACTTAGCTTTAAGCTTGGAAGAGAAGTGTGAAATAAAGAAGCTTGGTAGGCCGACGCCTCAGCTCGAGTTGAAGCAAGCGCAAACAAGCGGAGGTAAGACATTCTGCAGACATTGTAACGAAAATATATCTAAAGAGGTGCAGCCATCACTGCATGTGACATTCTAAGTAAAGATTTAGTTCCAGCATTGGTGAGACACGAATGCTTATCACACAAGGTACATCAAATCTCTGAATGCTACGGAGGTTCCTAGCCGTTTCTTTTTCTTAATACCGGATTATTCGAGGTACAGTTCTCTTTTTATCAAATTAAGGCAAACATGTCTGTCAATTTTTACGGTGAATTACGTAGCTTTCGAATAAAATCAGTTAACAACGGTAATACGGCAGGACTCTATTTGGAACTGAAACGAAACTTCCTGGCAAATTAAAATTGTATGCTGCAACCGGGACTCAAACCCGGGACCTCTGCCTATCGTAGGCAATCGCTCTACCGACTGAGCTATCCCGACATGACTCACGACGTCGCCCCACAACTTTACTTCCGCCAGTACCTCGCCTCCCACTTTCAAAACTTCACAGAAGCTCTCCTGCGAAACTTGCAAGACTAGCACATGGCTCCCGGTTCCGGCACATATTTTTAATCTACCAGGAAGTTTCATATCAGCGCACACTCCGCTGCAGAGTGAAAAGTTTCATTCTGGAAACATCCCTTAGGCTGTGGATAAACCATGTTTCCACCATATCCTTTCTTCCAGGAGTGCTAGTTTTGCATGTTTCGCAGGAGAGCTTCTGTGAAGTTTGGAAAGTTGCGAGTTACTGGCGGAAGTAAAGTTGTGGGGCGCCATCGTGAGTCCTGTCGGGATAGCTCAGTCGGTAGAGCGCTTGACCGCGTTAGGCAAATGTCCCAGGTTCGAGTCCCGGTTCCGGCACACAATTTTAATCTGCCAAGAAGTTTCATATCAGCGCACACTCCGCTGTAGAGTGAAAATCTTCATTCTGGAACTGAAACGTTTGTTCTCGCAAGATCAAAGATTCTAAACAGCTACGAAGTTTTCAGGGTCTACCACGGCTGGTATTCCCCCCCCCCCCACCACCTTCAAGTGATAGAAGAGACAGCAGTTTTCTGTCTACGACGAGTCAACTGATAGCCTTCCGGAGGATAATAAAACTTCCGCCAACAACGAGTGAAAACTTTGGACGGAGTGACGCAGCGCCCGCGGGAAGGCGCCTACTGCACTGCCGGTGTGGGAGTAAATTCTACCAGTCGGTTGGCAGCCACACCACGCGAAGTGCACTGCGAACTGACAGTGAACTGGAGCAGGCGAGTTCTGCAGGGTGGACTAAACATTCAGTATTCTGTAAAACTAAAACAACTTTACTCAGACCACCTATCACAAATAAATATTTATTTCGTAATGCCCATTGCATATTTACTGCTTCTTCATTTATTATTTTATGTATGACTAGATGACCCGGTGAACTTCGTATTACTTACCTCTTAATATAAACCATATTAATTTAAATCAGCCGGCCGCGGTGGCCGAGGGGACTGAGACGCTCCAGTCACGGTCTGCACGGCCACTACGGTAGGGGGTTCGAATCCCCCCTCGGGCATGGATATTTGTGCCGTCCTTAGTATAAGGTAGTTCATAAGTAGTTTGTAAGTTTAGGGACTGATTATAACGTTGCCCTTGCTTCTTATGATGCCATAATTGTTAAAGTAGATTCTGCGATTATATTTTTTGGACAAAGAATTGATGGTACCGAATGTTTGAACTTGAAATAAGTTAAAGTACAGCACAAAATGAACATTAAAGCAAATAAACCGCGGATTTCATATTAAAGTTGGGCATCACACAAGCAACAGCACCTTATAAAACTTACGGAAAGCATCTAGCTGGATCCTGCACTTCGTATTATAGAAGCTGGATATGCTAACCTTTATGTCTTATTTAATAAGTGAATGTTCGAGATACTTTCCGTAGGAGATCAATGTTCAGACTGTTCACTTCGCTTTTCATTGTAGTGAGACCGTGGGTGGAATATGAAGTTACTGGTAATGATAAAATGATTTAAAAAAATTATGATCCGACTTCGTGAAATTACAAAAGAAATGACTGCAGGTTCTAAAATGAAGCAAAGTATTGTATAAGGATGATTGATTGATTGAAATTTTGCAGACAATGCGAAGCGATTGTAATGGCGTCTGCACATTAAACTATTACGGAGGCGAAGGAGCTGAAAACAATAGAAAATAAGTATTTGACGTGGAGGGATTCATTTAAATAAAAGCCAAAGAGAGGGGATGATTTTAAATTTAAGTAATATATTTTTATAACAACTTGCATCACTTACATTGAATGGATACATGAATGGAAGACGTCCGTACAGAACGAACATAGACGAGAGAGTGAGTAAAACTACTATCTCGGTTCCGTGTTCTCGCTTGTTTGGGAGTAAAAAATTGACGAACGAAATTAAATTAGTTGCATTGCGAGTCAGAGGGAACCGGAGGCGATAAGTATCGCTGATCAAAGATAAACAAAAAAAAAAATAAATAAAAATTTCAGTGTATCGTTACATGATGACCCCGTAGTTGAGTCCCATAAGCTTAACAAACATTTGAACATTTGAATTTAAATCATATGTATTTTAGACCAAGTAGCTTTATAAAGGCATCATCAGATAGTCTAAGTATCGGCTCGATAGTGGGCGGGAAGAGTGGGCAAATCACGCACTCATGTCCAGGATGGATGTGGAGTAAACACGCTGTAGGTGCATGGTATTCCTTGTGTTGAATCAAATTACGTAGACGTGGCTACAAATAAAAGCATTTTCTGAGATACGGTAAAGTTAAGAAGTCGAAGAGTAAATAGCTTTTCCATTGAGTTGTTATTGTTTGATATTTCGCTTTATATACTTCAAATCGAAAAATATCTAGAATTACTCACTTTGAGTTGGTTTACGTTCTAGGAGGCGATCCAGTTATGATAATGTAGAAAGATATAAAAAAGCCAAGATCGCTGATCATCAATTTTTATTTACGACGACCGGTTTCGCTGAACTATGTCAGCATCATCTGGTCAAATAAAACATTTTACAAGGCCATAATCTCGTAATGTCAATCAGTTGCTATATAACAATTGATGATCAGCGATCTTGGCTTTTTTATATCTTTCTACATTAATTACACACTTTCTAAAGCATCTTATCCGGTACTTCAGCGCTCAAGCTGTCTCTCCACAGATTTCATCACAAGAGATTCAGTGGTTTATGTAATGATATATAGCGAAATCGGTTCGGCCGTTCTCCAGTTTTAGCGAGACTAAAGAACAGCAATTAAGTTTTATCTTTGATAGTTCATATACGGGTTCAGATAGTGTAAAGCGCCAACGCAACAAATTGCTAATATGTATGTACTATTGCTTTGAACGTCAAATGTGCAAACTTTTATCGCAGTCGTTCGAATGATTTTGATATCCGAAAGAAAAGAGCCCTTTCAGTTTTCCATAAAATTTCCTGTTTTATGGCCAACTATATCTAACTTTCACTTCTTTCAAACCTTCTTCTCGCTTTCAACGTCGAATGTGCAAAATTTTATCGCAATCAGGTGAATGGTATTGATATTTCATAGAAAAATCTCTTTCTACTTTTTCTGAATTTTCCAGTTTTCCGGAAAACGTTTCCAATTTTTATTTCATAAAAACATTACTATTCCTTTTAACGTCAAATAAGCAAAATTTAATCGTCGTCAGAAAATGATATTGATATCCCACGGGAAAAAGCTATTTCAGTTTCATACGAATTTTCAAATTTTCCCGGAAACTTTCTCAAATTTTTATATTATATGAATGTTCATCTTTCGTTGAACGTTAAATGATCAAATGAAGGGTCCAGGGAAAGAACCAGGTAAGTCACAATTTCAGTGAAACTCAGAAAACGATTTTTTAATTTTAAAACGCAATAAGTACATCTCATACAAACTAATGTTTTCAAACCATATAAAACATTGAAGTCCTGAGTATAGAGAACAAAATGAGACCGTTTCTATGGTGTTCAACATTGATAGCACGAAAAGAAGTTAAAAAATTTACTCAAACTACGAACTTTTCAGGAAAGAAACCAGGTAAGTCCCTGAAACAGAAAGAGAACGGAGCATATGAGGCATCTATTCCTTTCCCTTTTAATGTCATTTCATTTATTATTATTATTGTAATTTCTAACGTTATTATTATTGTTTATAATATTATAATTATCATTTCTAATGCTATTATCATCAATTATAATTTTATTATTATCATTGTGGAAACTCTCAGATCTGTTCAAAGTTATCAATCATGAGGTAATGAATGGAAAAATTCCACTGCTGCTGGACCATAGAATTCCATGAGGCTCATTAAAGCATTGTACTTTGCTCTAGAAATACGCAAGTGACCTGCAGACAATAGAGAATTTTGTTATATATTTTTTACACATAAGGAACATTAAATAAAAGTTTTAAGGGTAGCATTAATAACTCCTGTTGCAAGTACCTTTGTAGGACAAAGAGAGTAGCGTCGAAATCTCCAGCCTTCTGATTTGATGGATCTCTGTCAGGCTTCCTTATGATGCTGGATACCATGTGACAATTATACGTGTGTCTCTATTTCATCAGGCGAGGGTGAATGGACGAAGTCTCAATTTCCATCACTGATTGGATCTTAAATGGACATTTCGGTACATATTTCTGATTTAAGAAGTATTTCCAATCATATACCATTTCCTGAGCAACTTTCACCTCAATGAATGGCGATGATTTTATTCTAGAATTTTCAGTCATGCTTATGAAATCCTCTGGGGTTTCCATCCTTCGTTTCAAATCTCACAGACCAACATTCCTATCACATTCCATGTAGGGATGACCTACTTCCGGAAATGTGATCTTGATATTTCTCAATCCATGGATGTTGTTATGAACGAGATAGTGCAAGAAGCGGAAAATTGTGAAATTCTTGTTTTTCCCTTCAGCAGAATCACAGAACACTTGAAGCTCTTCAACATTGTTATCGAGGTAGTTCATAAAGAAATGAAAAAGGGAAGACGCTACCTCGTTAGGACCTTTCTTGGCAATACATTCGTGGTACTCATAGAAAACTGACTGCCCCGTGGAGAGAATGTGGATGTTCAAAGAATACATTGATAATTGACGCTTATAATACACATCGTTCGTAGTTGTGTTTAATAACGACACATTTTTAGCAAAATCCATACAAATTGTTTCCATCTTCTTCTTCTTCATAGCTTTATGCCTTGCATCTATTTTGCATTAGTAGAATATTTTGGCTTTTCTTTTGTGTAGGACATTCATGGTTGTTAATTTCTTAATTTCTTCTTTATCTTTCTCAGGGGAGAGTGCTTTAAGTTTGTCTAAGAATTCATCACAATAAGTGCACGTGTCACTACGTGGGTATTTGTAGGATATGTTGACATTCGTGTTCATAATGCATCTATACGTTTCATAGGAAATATCAACAGTACGATTAAGTTCCTTAAACATCAGAAACATTCTCTTGATATTCAAATCTTCAGGCAAGTAAGTCTTTCTTGAATCTTTTAAGCTGTAATGGCTTTGTCCACCTTTAAAACTTATGATCTTGTAGATTCGTCAAGCTTCCTGTGAAGATGTGTGTCATTACCCGTCTTGTCTTGCGGTGCAGAACCAGTTAGTTTCAAGCTATACTGTATGTATCCCAATTTGTTTTTTGTGATACCATTTATTGCACAAAACGCTTTTACACAAACAGGTACATCACACTTATTGTCATATCCTATGGGAATTCTGGCTCTGTATGCAAATGCAGAATCTCGTAATTTCGCGTTTTCTTCTGTCTGACGTGGTCGCCTTCTGTTGACACACATAACTGTTATTAAACTTGTTAAATACGCATTCTGATCATTGTGTGATTCTAGACTGTTGAATTTGTGTAGTATTTCAGCTCTTTCTGCTTCAGTGGTGACATCAAAGCATTTAAGACGGGAACATTTGCACGACTCCCCGATTTCATGTGAACTTAGCCTTAATCAGCAATTCGGCCAGTTTTCCTCCGCTTCCTAGGTTCATTTTGTGGAATTCCATCGTCTTCATTTCCTAATGTCGACATCACGGCACAGAACAGCACAGAACGATTTATTAAACAGTGCCGCAATAACAAATCACACTCAGCAACACAATGTAAAAAAGGAACACCTGCAACAATGAAATGTCAAAGATATAATGGCGCGAAAGTCTGGTGATCGCACGGCCATCTGTTGAGATGCAGTGGAGTTACTTGGTTTTTTGGCTGAAACTGTGGACTTACCTGCTTCTTTTCCTGTACGCCAAAACTTTAATGGCAAATAAAGCCGTGACTAAGCTGGTTTATACCTTGTTTCATACTGCTAACAGATAGTCCTATCGATGGAGAATCGAATGGTATCTCTAACTCATTTCGAGAGAAAAATGGACTTACCTGGTTTTTTCCCTGGACCCTTCAAATGTTATCGCAATCGGATGAACGGTTCTCAACTTATAGTGTTGAGTACATTTAGAAACACACTGAAAAAGGAACTTGGTTCGAATTTTGCGACTTCCTTCTTAAGTGCCATAGAAAAAAACATCGCCTTTGGTTTTTCCTAAATTTTTCTACTTTCCGGGCGACTTTTCCAAATTTTTATTTAATGCGAACCTTCCTCTTGCTTTCAACGTGAAATGTACAAAATTTTATCGCAATTCGACGAACGGTATTGATAGCTCACTGGAAAAAGCTGTTTCCGTTTTCCCCGACATTCCTCTTTTCCGGACTACATTTCCATGTTTTATCACCGTTTAAACCTTCCCTGTACTCACACGAATATTTAGAGACTAAAATTAGTCAAATCGGTTCACCCGTTCTCGAGTTTTAGCGAGACTAACGAACAGCAATATATATTGTTTCTGAGCTTCATTCAGTTGCAGATGCGATTAACCTATTAAGCTTATATCGGCGCCATTTTCAAGCTATCTGCTATTTAATTATTATATAAAGCTATTACTAATTATTACGATAAACCTGTTAATTTTGTAACACTATAACCAGTACTTACGTCCACATTTTATCATTGACTTCACTGATGTCAAATATTGATCTGTAATACGTTGCAGCGAGATTACGTTGCTACTCACGAATATTATTCAGTAGTTCATGTCGTTGTTCTCTCCTGTCGCATAATTTTGAAACCTTGCATTTCATAGCACTCAACGATAAATATGTTTTATACTGGCAAGCCAGGCGATGCCTCGCAGTTACTAAATATGTGTGGCATTTGGATATACATCCTACACTCCTTTCCTTATTGTCTCTGCCTGTCACTTTCCCCAGCAGTACGGCCATTTTGTTGCTCCTTCTGTGTCTTCTTAGTTGTTCCTTTCCATTAACTAGCTAAAAACCCGGTTTTGCTTGGATATTCATCTATTCCAATATTCAGGTGGTCAATGTACTCCTCCCTCCTCTCTTTGAGCATCTACCCCCTCTTCCCCCTGCTCCCATTGCGTATATAATATATATATATATATATATATATATATATATATATATATATATATATATATATATATATATATGACAAATTTCATGGCGGCCAATCAAGCGGTGTCGAAGGCAAAGTGTCGGTGAATGAATTCGTCTTGTCTATTCATACTTGCATACAGATCACACTTGCTTAGTACACCTCTTTTATTCTCCCTACAGATATTTTAGCATTATTCTCCAGGATATCACACACCTTGCACTTTTTCACAGTGTCATGAGCCTATTCAATAATGCAGAAAACCAACACCTGAGCCATTATATATTAACAGCGCTGCTATTGACACTGTAAGGAAAATCAGATACGTAAGAGCCATTCATAATTACGAATTCATATCTACCAATTTCAAATGTTTATAAATCTATGGGACCAAACTGCGTGGTCATCAGTCTGTAGCTTACAAACTACTTAAACTAAGGTAAACTAACCGAAGTACAACACAAACACCCACGCCGCAGCGAGGACTAGAACCTCCGACGGCGAGCAACCGCGCGCTCCGCAGTGAGGCGCTTTAGACCGCTCGACTACTCAACCGCGGCTCATAATTAAAATTTCATTTCAAATACAATATGCACTTTTTTGTTTTATTTGAGGTTTGATTCCATTTTTTGGAACGGTGTGCTCAGCGACTACAAAATAATGAATATAATAAATATAGTATGCAGCATTGGTCGTTTAAAAAAAAAAAAAAAAAAAAAAAAAAAAAAAAAAAAAAAATCAAATGTTTCTTAAGCTTATGGGACTTAACTACGGGGTCATCAGTCCCTAAACTTACAAACTTCTTATGAACTACTTACGAACTAGGACGGCACAAATATCCATACCCGAGGGGGGATTCGAACCCCCGACCGTAGTGGCCGTGCTGACCGTGACTGGAGCGCCTCAGTCACCTCGGCCACCGCGGCCGGCTGGTCGTTTCTCATTAATGTTTTTGCAGATCGATTTCGATCACATAATGATCATCTTCACTGCACCAGTGCATTGATCATTAAGTGTTCGAAATCGATCTGCAAAAACATTAATAAAAAAAAAAGACTAATGCTGCATACTATATTTATTATGTTCATTTTCTTTCTGGATCTAACTTTACTTTTTGTAGGACACCTACAGAATCGCAGCAAAAGCTGCTATAAAGAGTAAATAATAAGTAATTTTGGAATACAACAGCAACTAATATGTTCTCTTGATCACTGAAAATTCAGACTTCGAGCTATATTGTGTGAGACCCAGCTCGCGCTATTCGACCACGCTACTCAGAGGTCCACAGACAGGGGTTCTCAGGTAGATGCTGCGTTTCTTGACTTCCGCAAGGCGTTCGATTCAGTTCCCCACAGTCGTTTAATGAACAAAGTAAGAGAATATGGTCTATCAAACAAATTGTGTGATTGGATTGGGGAGTTCCTATATAACAAAATGCAGCATGTCATTTTCATTGGAGAGAAGTCTTTCGAAGTAAGAGTGATGTCAGGTATACCACAGGGGAGTGTTGTGAGTTCGTTGCTATTCACAATATATATAAATGACCTTGTGGATAACATCGGAGGTTCTCTGAGGCTTTTTTCGCATGATGCGGTAGTATATAGAGAGATTGTAACAATGGTAAATAGTATTGAAATGCAACAGGATCTGCAACGAATTGACTCGTGTTGCACGAAATGGCAATTAAACCTCAGTGTAGACAAGTGTATTGCGCTAGAAATATATAGAAAGAAAGATCATTTATCATTTAGTAACACTATATCAGGTCAGCAAATGGAAGCAGTTAATTCCATTAATTATCTGGGAGTAGGCATTAGGAGTGATTTAAAATGGAACGACCATATACAATTAATCGTCAGTAAAGCAGATGCCATACTGAGATGCATTGGAAGATTCCAAAGAAAATGCGGTCCAAAAACAAAGGAAGTTGGTTACAGTACACTTGTTTTCCCACTGCTTAATACTTCTCACCGGTGTGGGATCCGTATCAGGTGGGATTGATAGAGGAGGTAGAGAAGATCAGACGGAGAGCAGCGCGCTTCGTTACAGGATTATTCCGTAATTGTGAAAGCGTTACGGAGATGATCGATAAACTCCACTGGAAGACTCTGTAAGTGAGACGTTCCGTAGCTCCTTAGCTCGACACGAGATTTTGTCGAAGTTTCGGGAACATTCCTTTATCGAGGAGTCAAGCAGTATATTTCTCCCTCCTACGTATATCTCTCGAAGAGATCATGAGGATAAAATCGAAGAAATTAGAGCCCACACAGAGGCATACCGACAATCTTTCTTTCTGCAAACAAGATTGGAATAGGAGGGAGAACCGATAGTGGTACTCAAGGTACCCTCCGCCACATATCTTCAGATGGCTTGCCGAGAATGGATTTAGATGTAGATCAACAGCTAAGATGCCGAGGGGTCTAAAGTGCCGTGAAGGTTAAGAAATACAAAAGTTTGTAAATCTATCGACTCAATTGCTTGGTCATCAGTTCGTAGCTTACAAACTAAAGTAAACTAAGGGCAACACAAACATCCATGCCCGAGGGGGACTCAAACCTCCGACAGTGAACGGCCGCGCGCACTGCAGCACGGCACCCCAGAGCGCACGGCTAATCCGCCGCGGCGGCCTTGAAGGACATCGACAAAAGAGTGGTACGGCTGTACGCTGGGCACTACTGTTCCTCTGTATTAAAGAAAGACGTTACTGTGCCTCCAAATCACAAAATCAATAATAAATTCTTTGTACGTACCGCACACAGAGAATAAGTAAGTTTGCTGTTCTTCACGGAACTGTAATTTTAGTGGACAGTGGTATCCTTCGCATCAGGTACCCCTAACGTGATATCCTAATTACAGATTTTCTTAAAGCTGAGGCCTTGAGTGAAAAATTGAGTGACCCAGTCCGAGACTCCGCCACCGACGAATTCGGAATGACTACGTGGAGTTCAAAGAGGTCCGAACGAATAACGACGACGCCCACGGCGGTGCGTGACGGGGGCGCGACGCGTTATCGCGTCGTTAATAAAAAGTTATTTCGGGTCACGTATGGAAGAAATAAATCAATGTGGCGTGCCACCGTGCCACCGGGACCTCCGAGTGCGACAGTTATGGACGATAAACAGTGGACGAACGTGTGCGTCGTGGGAAGGACTGATTGCTGTAACGGTGTTTGTAGAGCTAATGGCATTCTGCGATTCCTAAAACATTTTCACCCCAGCAAAATATTTCACTCAACTACGACCATTATTTTTTAAGGTAATTTTATAACATCAATAGCCGGCCAGGTGTAACAGATTTCAATTTCGTAAGATAAATCGTTGGAAATTTCGGGAACCATCGACTGTGATAACACAATCTAAAATTTCGGCCTACAGTCGCGAAACTCTCTGCTATGAAAGTTGTTACAAACTGACAGTTGAAACGAAACTAGCGCTCATAGCTGTGGATAAGCCACCTTAAGTGCAATGTTTGCTTATAATTATTGGCCCACTTTAGCTTACGGTAGTAACACTAAACGTGGGCCTTTGCGATCGCCTTTTGACAGCTCGAAATTTAAATGAAAAAAACGGCTTAACTATTCATCTGACACGAAAATTGAATAACCCAATTTGTAGAAGAGAAAATTCTCTACAACTTTGCTCTCTTATGTTTTTTTCATATCTCGTATCGTTTCAAATATATTTGCAAAAATAACGGCGATTTTGGGATGTATGTCTGTCTGTCCGTAACGTGTTCCCTGTTTTTAAGACGAACCGTTCAACCTATCAGCACCAAATTTTACAGAAATGATTGTAGGCCGCCGCAGACCAGAACCTCACTTTTTTAAATTATTCGGACAAAAAATACGGTAGTAAAACCAAAAACTGCCGTTTGTAATATAATTGTAATTGCAAACGAACCGTTTATCTGACACCAAAATTGAATAACGTAATTGGTAGAGGAGAAAATTCTCTACAACTTAGCTCCCTTAGGTTTTTTTTTTTTTCATATTTCGTATCGTTTGAGACATATTTGCAAAAATAACAGATATTTGACACCCTCCATTGAATTAACGAAAACCAGCCGTTTGAAGATGTCGCGTGACATTCCTCGCGTATTTGATGATTTTCTTATTGTAACATACACGTTGTCATTTCAAAGCAACGGAACACTGAGGAATTAACAAAAACACATCGTTCTTCGTACGATAAGAGATAATCTAATGTCTACAAATGCCATATTAACATCAGTTAACAACCGCCATAAATAATATGAGATAAAAGGACGTTTGTTTTGATTTACAGCCGTAGCGTAGTGGGCAAGGTGCTGGACTGTGACGCGAAAGATCGGTGGTTCGAAACCCGCCACTACATATTTTTTTTTCCTAAAAGGGTTTCAGACACTCTTAATAATTCATTTATTATTATTTAGATTATTATTTTGGTCCAAAATGTTTGCAAAATCTTATAAAACTACAAATCTAAAGTGGGCCGTAAAACACGTCAGTGCAATTTTTTTCAACATAATTAACGATAAAGTTACTATATTTTTTGTATTACAAGCATGAGTAAAATATCCAGAGACATAAAAAAAATCAGGAAATACATGTAGCCGGCTGCGGTGGCCGAGGGGACTGAGGCGCACCAGTCACGGTCTGCACGGCCACTACGGTCGGGGGTTCGAATCCCCCCTCGGGCATGGATATTTGTGCCGTCCTTAGTATACGGTAGTTGATAAGTAGTTTGTAAGTTTAGGGACTGATGACCCCGTAGTTAAGTCCCATAAGCTTAACAAACATTTGAACAACAAATACATGTAAAAACAGACAAATTTAACTTATTCAGTGATATAAACAACAACATATTCATAAAGAAATAGAAATGTATTTATATTTGTAGTTTACACTGCTGAAAGTAAGAGAATACGAACCTAACAGAAACATAAATTCCTATTATGGTCTGTCCTTACTATAATAGGTGGGTATGGAGTCTATTTTTTAGCACAATCTTCACGCTTGTTTCCTATACACTCACATACTTTTGAGTGGAATTATTTTCGCTTAAAAAGAGAATGTCTTAAATATTCTTGCCGTTTGTGGTTCAGATGTAGAAACAATTGTAGAATTTGTTTCTTCTTTGTTGGAAAATAGTTTTATTGCTTTTGACGTTCATTGCCACGTCTGAGAGGTTTTTCGTCAGTTACAGCTGAGGTGGTTGATTGTATTAATTAAATAATTTGGATATTGCTTTCCATACACGTTTTATACGTTCCAAAGCCCTCATAGTATTGTAAGTTCAGTGAAGAAACCTTAATGTTCCTCAATAGAAAAGCATCGTCTGTCTGCGAAAGGTTAGATCTTCTGGTGTTTCCTATCCAATTTTTATTCTTAATAGAAAATTAAATACTTCGGTAAACTCCTGAAAGTTGCAAGGGTATCACTAATAAACCTTTCGTGTAGTATTTCTCCCAGGATTACTAAGAAAGACAAATGTGGACTTTGTTTAGTTATTACCGATTTTTATAGCACTACATAAGTTATGTATTGTGAAAAGTATTTTAAAGTCAATATAAACGATACTATTCACATTTATCCGATATCGTATTCATACATTTAGCTCTTGTTGGTTGTTCAGATAGACAAATGCTGACGATGATGCCTCGGCTACACCTTTAGAACCGGCCGCTGTGGCCGAGGGGACTGAGGCGCTCCAGTCACGGTCTGCACGTCCACTACGGTCTGCGGTTCGAATCCCCCCTCGGGCATGGATATTTGCGCCGTCCTAGTTCGTAAGTAGTTCATAAGTACCCAGATGAAGGCCACTGTAACGTTGGCCGAAACGTTGGTTATTTATGTAATAGCTATCCAATCCCAATCTCTAATACTGCAACGTTATGTTTGTGAAATTTATTTCCAACACAGCTTCAGATGATACGTAAATTTATACAATGCCGGTTTGAAGATGCATTGAAGATGATCACTATGTGATCGAAATCAAATTCAAATGTTCAAATGTTTGTAAGTCTTATGGGATTGCCGCGGTGGAGTAGCCGAGCGGTCTAAAGCGTCTCGCTGCGGAGTGCGCGGTTGCTCGCCGTGGAGGTTCGAGTCCTCCCTGGGGCATGGGTGTGTGTGTTTGTCCTTAGGTTAGTTTAACTAGGTTTAAGTAGTTTGTAAGCTACGGACTGATGACCACGCAGTTTGGTCCGATAGAGTTACAAACATTTGAACATTTCTTATGGGGCTTAACTACGGGGTTAACAGTCCCTAAACTGACAAACTACTAATGAACTACTTACGAACTAGGACGGCACAAATATCCATGCCCGAGGGGGGATTCGAACCCCCGACCGTAGTGGCAGTGCAGACCGTGACTGAAGCGCCTCAGTCCGCTCGGCCACCGCGGCCGGCTGATCGAAATGGATCTGTTGTTTTAATAATAAAGTATTAACGACCAATGCTGCAAATTAAATTTGGATTGTAAACCCTTTATAGGGCATAGCAACTTTTTCCTTCAAAGCAACACTACTTAGTTTCTATTTATACATGTGTAGAGGCATGGAGATATTTGTTAATTTTATCAGTTAACAAGTGAAGTTACATTGTGGTTTTCGAGAGTACATGTTCTAGCAGCAGAAGGCAGCAGAAGCAGAAGGTGTTGAAACAAGTCTGTTGGTGACAGTAACCCGGAAACTGGGACGACAGTATGCAGAGCCTCGGAGTTCGGTGTATGCCGGACAACACCTCAGCAGAAAAGCAGAACTTATAGGTGATGTAGTTGGCAGGGGGCGTGGGGTGACGCAGAATGCCCTGACGGGCACGTCTCTACGCAGGATGTCGCCGTCGCGACCGAAGAGGGCAGCACGCCACCGACGGCGGGCGTCGAAGTGAGGACCTTCAGCCAGCGCGGCTCTGCGAGGCCGCCACTTCTCCGACGTCATCACGCGAGCTGGACTGCAAGACGGTTCCCTCAGCAGACACTGCCAGACACCACGACGCCTATAAGCAGCGAGACGTCATCAGGCTACATCTGGGCACGGTTGGCGCACCTCTACTCAACGAAATCCGAGCTGCGACTGCCGGCAGGCCTGGCGCCTTAGCTGGCGCTTCCGCCTGCCACTCGCAACGCCTGCCCGAGTCACGGGCAGAGGAGACATTCAACAAAATGTTCAAATGTTTGTATAGTCTATGGGACTTAACTACGGGGTTATCAGTCCCTAAACGTACAAACTACTTATGAACTAGTTACGAACTAGGACGGCACAAATATCCATGCCCGAGGGGGGATTCGAACCCCCGACCGTAGTGGCTGTGCAGACCGTGACTGGAGCGCCTTAGTCCCCTCGGCCACCGCGGCCGGCAGACATTCAACCACAAGAAACTAACAAAGAAATAAGTTGTATTTTCCCAGGCTAACGAGTCTTAATCTGTCACTACCCACACCCATTCAAACCGTTACACATGGATAAAGACAAATATGGATTTTTATAATGACAAACAGAAATTGAATTTGTACGAATTTTTTTGCTTGGCAAAAAATCGACCACAATACATTTAAGGACACACACATTACTCGAATGTTTTGTGGTTGATTTTTCGACCACAATCTTCAGACTCAAATATTTGACGAATATATTAATAAAACGTCATCTCTTGTGGAAGGTAAACTATTATATTCCCGAGAATGACACTAAAACAAGTACTTTCAGAGAAATTCACATTTTCAAAAGAATTTTTCATTGAAGTCTAGTTGCTCTGTCGAGCTGCCACCCTGCATAGGGTGAAATGTATGAGGGAGGCACTGAATAGCCCTGGGTTCAGGATGAATCTTTAATCTTCTGCATCTGTATCACCCCCATACTAACAATCATCCGAACAAACATCAGAGGATGAATCTTCAAGAATCTGCAATATCTGTGCTTCGTTCAGCAGCTCGTCCATAGCTTTCGATACTGAACCAGACTAGAAATGTATTTGTTAGTAATAATTCAGTTACCTAAAATTTATGTTAGCCCTGATTTATTCCGATCAGTTACCTTGATAGGGTAAAGAAGAAATTAAATAATATTTGTATGTTCCAGTTTATAAATTTAAATGCTTTGTTTGATGTCTGTAGCAGTAAACATAAAACAGTAATGATTTACTTTCTCCTTAACCTCCAGTAGTAGTTACGAAATCACTTCTCATTCATATTAAATTCCATGTAAATGTGGTGGTTACAGTGAAGTGAGAAAATAATTCGTATATAATTAAATAATTTCAGCTGTCAGTATCAATTACTTTGCTGTAGAGAAGTTTTACAATTTGCTTCAAGTACAGTAGTCTACAAAGTTTCCTTTCAGTTTTATTATATAGAAGTAATAGGAGTGAAATTTCAAACGAATGATAAAGATGTTGAATATAATCTTAAATAGCGTCATCTTTCGGACCTCGCCCAGGACAGCAAGAATTCTTTATTCTAGATTACGGCTGCGAACCTAAAGGCCAACTTCAAAATTAGTCAAAGACTAATTTATATTTATACGGCAAATCGCGAATACGAAGCTGCTGAGGATTAAAATGCGCAAGCGTCGAAGACATCGCAGTAGTAAATGATGCGCTGGTTGCAACTTACATATATACTTCAAAGATACACATATAAGAACAGAGTGCAAACACGACGGAGCTCTACGAATTCACAGTGCTTATAAATGAATAATTCATCCTTAAAAGTGGTAACATCTGTCGGAAGTGAAGACGCAGAAATTCTTCCCGGACGAACGAATAAGATAAGCGGCTTTCAAGCATTGTCAAGATGAAATCCTTCGTCTTGGTTTAGCAGGTTCTACACCAGATGTATTTATACAGCTTCCCAGTGTCAAAATTCGCTAACAAGACTAGTGAGAATGAAATAAATTCATCGACCTGTTCGTCCAGTGCCTCCTTTAAGGATTTGTTTTTCATTTGTATCCTGAATATGAGATCCGTCTGATATGAAAAACAATGTTTTTACTTTTTATTCAAAGATACTTTGGGCACCTCTGTGCCATCATCAGTTGTCCTTTTTTCTATTTATTTATAGCTGTGAAAATAAAAAATACATCATTTTAGTACTAAAGCCTAAAAGTCGTAAGTCTTATTTTTTGGTTATTATCTTGGCTTTACATTTCTTAGTCATGTAGGACACTTTTTACATACGCACACAATGGTAGTGTTTTCACCAACAACCAAATAATAATGAGTGAACATTTAACACGCTATTTCCAGTGTGAAAACGTAAATTTGGTGAACAGGGATATTTCTGTCATCATTCTGTATTGCATATTAGTCAAATAATCTATTTTTGATTTTCACTATTATAAATAAATATGAAATAACACTGATGATGGCACAGAGGTGCCGAAACATGTTTTGGTGAAAATGAAAGATAGTGTTTCTTTATATCAGAAGTCATACCCAGAATTTTTGACTGCAAACACGATAATCTTAAGAGCTGCAGATGACATGATAGTTGATTCATCCAAAGCACCAATTTTCTTTTAAAAGCGCAAAACAGAGTGACATACATCAGTAGTTTCTCAGCGAAGATGTACTTCCAGGTTCATTATAATGCCAGTTAGAAATACAAAATTAACTGTGGACAGGGCTCACAACTTCTGTTTTGAGGATTTGAATTCCACCCCTGCCGGTTTTCTGCCTCTAATTTTGTTCTTTCAGGAATGTCAATGAGATCTCGCATGGAAAACACCGAGGAGCTAGGAACGCTCGCCTTGCTAGTGAAGAGCGATGTCAGTAAAGCGATGGAGCGACAACTGATTGCAGCCTAACAGCACGGACACTCGCGGGCGTCCGCGCTCGCCTTGCCATTAGAAGTATTAACAGATCCATATTTCACGGCAGACATTCTATTATCCTCGGATCAACTGACGCTACATACGCTGAGGAGATGGTAACAATGTTAAACGAAATTTCCTTTCGACCAAAAAAATATTAAAGAAGATTAATCTTTTGTAAATGAAAATTAACTGTAACTGAAAATGTTTATAATTTGTTAGAATTACAGTTTTCTCTCTAAATGATGATTATGACGGGCGGTGGCAATAAGGGCCAAGTAAATTCACAACACGCGTAAGGTAATTCCATGAGTGAGACTGATAGGTGGAACAAAAATGAGAAACTCCTGTGTCAGACGCTGATAGACAGACATTCTTTATAGCGGTACGCACGTTTGTCAAACTTCCGAGAATAAAGGGTATCGCCTCCGCCTACTAAGTATGGATGCATATGTAGATAATTTCATTATTAACCACACCAACTGAAAAGAAAGAAAATGATCTGATCTATCATTAGATAATGATTTATCACAACTGTCGACATTAATTCTCTTTCAGAGCTTAGTTTGTGAAAATACAGATAACGCGAGTTGTTTCAACACAAACGTACATGGAAAGTTACAGTCATCTCTCGTTGCAGCACTCCTATTGTGCTGCCGCGGTGGCCGAGGGGACTGAGGCGCTCCAGTCACGGTCTGCACGGCCACTACGGTCGGGGGAGCGAATCCCCCCTCGGGCATGGATATTTGTGACGTCCTTAGCCTTAGCTAGTTCATAAGCAGTTTGTAAGCTTAGAGACTGATGACCCCGTAGTTAAGTCCCATAAGTTCTACAAACATTTGAACATTTTGAACTCCTATTGCTTTTACTACTTTTACGGGTTTGTCGATTTACGAGGTACAATTTCATCACATTGCACTAACACGAAAAGATTATCCTTGTTTTCACTTACATTAAAAGGTTATATGACTTTCACACACTCTGCAAAGATCTTCCTATCGAAAATTTAAAAATGTAATTCCTATAGACAATATTATCATTAAACTGAAATAGAAGTAGGTGGCTGTTTGTATAATTAGACCACCGTGATTCAATACAAAAGGTAGCCAAGAGGTTAACATATTTCTCTTGTTCATCTTCATCGCATGTCTTATTAGGATATTTTCTTGCCATAGCAAAAATAGCGGCTGTTATACCCAAATAATTTTAGTGTTTTAATTCAGGAGAAAAATTTTACCGTCCGATCTGTATGGAAAAGGTTTTTTTTTTTTTTTTTTTTTTTTTTTTTTTTTTTTTTTTTTTTTTTTTTTTCAGTGACATTTGTGGGCCTCTAGGGATTTGTACCTGCATACGCTAATACCTCATCACGAATTACCAGCATTGATATTTCTGTCAAATTCTCAGGTATTTGACTGTCGACCTCCCGAATGCGAGTCTAGCGTTTTACCACTGAGCTAACACCTTCGGTGCTATCAGTGGAAAAATAAACAGAATAAAAACTAAAATATACCTTTCGCACATGACTTTAACAAACCTAGAAAATTTTTCACTATAATGAAGTATGACAAAGTGCAATACATAACAAATGTGAATGCACATGCATCAGAAAATTTTTGTGTTTGCGTTGCCTCGCATACAATCGGACGTGTACAGCACTAGTTGGCACACTGCAGCTCTTGAAAGGTGTGAATAATATTCATTTCACATCCTTGCTGTTTCACGACTGTCAGCCAACTAAGGTACCCCCTTTGCTTCAGTGATGATATAAATATCTGGTATGTAGGTTCCTCTATCCAGAAAATATTTTATGAATGAAGCGGTAAAAGAATCCCATACCGTATGAGCATAGTTTTACAGCACCTGTTTCTTTATGAACGGAAGTATTCGCACATTTTTTATCAGATTTTATTCACACCAGGACATTTCTACCGTGATTACGATTACGTACATTGAACAATTCTTTTCCATTATTGTTAGTATTCAAAGTTTCCTTTAGTTATGGAATACTGCGATTCTCTCAAATTCAGTTTTCTAATTTAGTTCTAGGAACTTCTTTGCGGCAGTTACATAAAGTCAGTGCTCTGAATTCATAGCAGGTGCCCAATGTAACGTTTACAGTGACTATGACAATCTACGTCGAAATCGTCGTATAGCTGTTTTTAGCGGTATTTTATAGTCACTTTAAAATTAGTTCACTGTCGATCCATTCCTTCTTTCTTATTAAATAGACCTTTGACAGTTATAACCAGCATTTCTACTCCTGAAACTTTATTGCACCGCTCCTGTAGTTCATATTTTCTGTTCCGTGCACCAGTGGCAACATAAATTCACAAGAAGTCGTTCTCTCAAGGTAATAACGGCTATATCTGATATTTGGCGCATGTAAGCATTTAATACCCTTCCACGTGGAATCTAGTTTGCAGGAGTTTCTTTGTGCAGACCTAGCCGCGCAGGCTGATCCCCGCCAGTTATAACAGTATTTCAGAGCAGCAGTTTTCCCTGCTTCCGTACAGGGTCGACCTGAATAACGATGCATCGGCATGCAACATTCTCTGATATTAGCATTCAGGTCGGAGGTAAATCTGTTTTCCAAATTTGAGCCCTTTGAACAATTGACCAATCAGCCGGCACTCTGTACTCGGCAAGCATAAAACACAGCGTATGCAAAGCGTTTTAACACAGGGAATGAGCGTTATGTGTCCTTTGTGGCGTAAAACGGTGCTTCAGCTGCATAGCCCTTCACCTCTTTACATACATAGACAGAAATTGGTGTGCATGTCGTTTTGATTTTTTTCCCGCTACACCAGTTACACCGAAGAGAGCATCGTAACGGTCCATTAAATTTCGAGGTTGCAGGCGCGCAGGCTGCGTCTCAGTATTCACAATCTCTCCACAATACACAAGTCAAAGACAAGCGCTAAATGAACAGCGACCAAGGACTATAGCGCTCCATCAGCAGCAAACAATAGAGGGCGCAGCCTGCGTCTCAGTATTCACAATGACTCAAAATGACACTCTTTACCTTCTCCAACATTGGGGCTGAGTATCGTGTAACGTTACAGAAAAATGAAGTCGACGGTAAAATTTCGATGTTTTCTTACATCTACAACTACATCTACATCTATGTGGGATCCTCTGCTAATCACATTCAAGTGCCTGGCAGGGGTTTCATCGAACCACATTTATACTATATATCTCAAATTCCACTCTCGAATAGCACACGGGATGAAAGAACATCTGAATGTCTCCGTACGAGCTCTGATTTCTCGTATTTTATTCGAATGATCATTTCTACGTATGTAGGTGGGAGTCACCAATATGTTTTCGCATTCGAAGCAGAATGTTGGTGATTGGAGTTTCGTAAGTAGACCACGCCGCAGCGATAACCACCGTTGTTGTAATGATTCCCATCCCAGGTCCTGTATCATTTCCGTGACTCTGTCTCCCCTGTATTGTGACAATACAAACCAAGCTGCCCTTCTTTGGACTCTTTCGATGTCTTCAGTCAAACCCACCTGGTAAGGATCCCACAAATGAAAACGGACAAGAGTAGCGTATGCATAGTAGTTGTGTTGCATCTTTTAAACGTTCTGCCAATAAAATGCAGTCTCTGGTGCACCTTTCCTGCGACATTACCGAAGTGTTCTTTCCAGTTTGATGTATTAGTAATTCCTAGGTTTTTAGTGGAGTTACGGCCTTCCAATTTTTACACCATAGTGTTATCTTATTTAACCCTTTCAGACTTGGTGTAAATCACCATGGATACCGACTTTGTATTAACTTTATACCACTATATGGACGTGCTTTACTTTGAGACCCATTACCCTGTATAGTGACATCTGTCGCTTTTAGTTTCGTGCTTCTTGCTGCCATCTGTCACCAAAATAGCGTGCTACAGTGAAAAACATTGAACATAGAGGGCCCGTTGCAAAGTGCATCAGACTTGATATCATTCGTTGAAATTATTTTACTTATTAGTTTATGAATTTTGCAAAAATTCCCTTTTCCGACGTAAGTTTTACAATAAATATGGAGTGACATATATAACTGTTGATTTCTTATTTCATATCCTTATCTGCCTTCCAGCACCAGTGTCCAATTAATTTGGCATTTTACCGCTGTATCACCGACGCCCTCGACGTATTTTGCCTCTAACGACAGATTTTGTCAAAGTACCGTTCGCCATGTACTCATTTTTGTATGCAGGGTGAAGCAACTAACAAAATCAAATGTTTGTTAAGCAAATGGGACTTAACCGCGGGGTCTTCAGTCCCTAAGCTAACAAACTGCTAATAAAGTAACTTATACTGAAGACAACATAAACATCCATGCTCGAGGTAGGACGCGCGATTCACAACGTGGCGCTCCAGACCGCTTGGATACTCCCATGCGGCACCTAACATTTGCACCGAAAATATTACGGATACGGATAGTGCGATTGATGTACGGTTTTCACAGAATGGATTGGTAGTCAGGGGCTCATATTTTTACCACCGAACAGTTTGTGATATTAATTAGAAAGTCTATTTTTAATGCAAACATACAGTTTTTTAAGTGTAACAATGCCTGTAGACATTAAGAAACTAAAAGTAGGGTGCACTAGAATATCAGAAGTGTTTGTTGCAGGACTCTAGTGCAAGTCGTTTACGAGATATCGTCTTTTAAAACGTTCCCACACCGATATTTGCGTGTGCCAGTCAACCCGCATAGTTGCTAGGTACGATGATGTTATGTTTGCTTACAATGTGTTTGTGTGTTCCTTGAGCGCACGTATGCATGTAACAGTCCAAGCGTAGGTCGTGAGTGTACGATTGGTTTTACCAATCCAGAAAAAGCCGACATGCTCATGGTGTGTGGAGAGTGTGAAATAATGCCATTCGTTCTTGTATGGTGTATGCAGCAAGATATCCCAATAGGCGTCACCCATCTCGGCAATTATTCATCAACCTATTCAACGAGTTACGTGAAAGTGATAGTAACAACGAAAGAACGTAACAAAAGGAAACAAGCGACGACAGATGAGGGGGAAATTGATTTTCTTGCTGCTGTTGCAGTTGGTCCGCATGTCAGCTCCCGCGCAATCCCACGAGGAAGTGGCATGAGTCAGGCAAGTGTCCTACGCATTCCCCATCGACATAGGTTCCACCCTATCACATCTCTCTCCATAAAGAGCTGCATGGAAACGATTTTGAGAATCGTGTTAGGTTCTGTAGATCGGCCTTAGGACAGGATACTCCAAATGTATCATGTAGCTTGTTTAATGATGAAGCCGTATTTACCAATCATGGCCAGATAATCCGCAGAAACTAGCACTATTGATCTGCTGACAATCCCTCTTGGCTTCGACAGGTGTACCGTCAGCGTCCATGAAGAGTAAGTGTGGTGTGGGATAGTGAACCAGCAGCACATAGGCCCGTATTTTATAGACGGAACATCGTGTACAAGTACCGCAGCTTTCTAACAGACCATTTTCCACAGTTGCTAGAAGACGTTCCTCTACAGACTAGGAGGAATCCATTTTACCAACATGATGGCTGTCCAGCCCATAGTACACGAAGGTCTTCATGAATTGTTCCCAAGTCGATGGACTGGACGCCCGTTCCCCGGATTTGACGCCTGTAGGCTTTCTTCTATGGGGAAAGCTGAAAGATTCTGTCTACAAGGACATACCAATCACATCCGATGATATGCAACGACGCATTACTGCAGCCTGCGCGGACATACCCGCTGAAATGCTAGCATGTGTGCAGCGGTCGTTCCATACCAGACTGACAGAGTGTATTTCTGCTGCCGGTGGTCATTTTGAACACCACCTGTGATGGTCATTTGTGACGTTACTGGTCGGAATTCGCATAACTAGTGTATGCACTTGTGTTGTTCTTTAGTGTTTGTTACCACAGGTATTGTACAAGTGTCGGTGTGGGAACGTTTCAAGACACGATATCTCGTAAGCGACTTGCACTAGAATTCTGCAACAAACACTACTGATATTCTTGTTCACCCTACTTTTAGTTTTTTAATGCCTACAGGCATTGTTCCATTTAAAAAAAACTGTATGTTTGCATAAAAAATACACTTTCTAAGTACTGTTTGGTAAATACGAGTCCCTGACTACCAATCCATTGTGTGATAATCACACCAGTCGCATTTTCCGTTTCCGCAATATTTGCGGTGCAAGTTGTGGCGCTTTTTATGCACAACACTAAAGCCACATTTTTAATACATCACCTTTTCTAGATGTTCAGTGGTCTAGTAGATCTTGTAGCTCGCCTGCTATTAACACATCACAAAATTATATTAGGACGTCGGATTCTTAAGGCGTCGTATGGAAACCATATATGTGACACGTATCATTTTCATTAAATTTGTTTTTCATTCTTGAAGCACACAAAACAAAAGCAATACATTCAAAACTGATCCAAGACTAACTTCCATATTGACTGACAACTAACTCCCAACTGAACAACTAACTTCCAACTAACTCAGTTCGCGCCAATTCGCGCATATTAATACATAAAATTGTGTTCTAGAACATTCTAGAACACGGAAGTTACAATATTTATATTTGATTATTTTGTTCATGAAACATACATAAATTGTTCATCAAGAAAAGATAAGAAAAATCATGACAAATGTAATAATAGATTTTTTTGGTATCAAAACAAATAATACAAAAGATCGTAAGTAAATAACAATTAGTGCACTGTTAATATATGTTTACATTATTTAAAATGGTTAAATTATTGTTATTATTTTACTTTTACAGATATCAAAGCACCACATTATGGTAAATACATTACAGACAACCTCGGATACTGTTATTCAAGGATTTCATTAACAAACATTATTGTCCAAAATTAAACTTACGATTTTCAATAATTAATTTATTTATTTAGTTCATCAAAAGACCCAAGTAATGAAAGTAATAATCAATGGGACTTGCCAAAAGCGCCATAAAATGCTTATATAAAATAAATACAGAATATTAGGGCATAACGACCAAATGTGGTATCGGATACTTCATTAATCCAAACAAGGGAGACTTTCCAGGCTAAATACATTACTAAGTGTAAGGTTATTCACCTTGTGACGATACTGCTGGGCCTCTCATCTCAATGTTATTGTACGATACCGTCTGCGTCGGACCCGGAATCGTGTGGTTTAATAGTGATACATGTTGCGTGTGAAGTTACAAACAAAATAGCCAGTCTAGGAATCAGCGTAGGACAGTGTCTAGGAGATACTGTGATTAAAACAAGTGAATAATTTCATTGATTAAGAGATCTGTATAAGACGTTTCCAGACAGATCTACAAACAATACTTTTGTCATTGCACATTATTTCAATAAATAAACAGACGAATTGTAAAAACTTTCGTGAAAAACAAAGAAACATGAAAATAAATAGTACTGTATATATGCCAGGTTCATAAACAAGTTGTGTTGACCAAGTAATTGTGTTAATAAATGTAATAGTCGAGATGTGAATATTGTTATTCTTTGTATATATTGATTGACGTGAAATTTTTAGTGTATTTTGTGAATGGCGAAGATATTTCATAGTTCAATATATGTTAGGAACAGGTATGATGTACTCATTAACAAATTAATTGACATTTAAGATCGCACTTTGTTGTCAAACAGCAAGATCGGAGATTTCAATGAGTCATTTAAAATTATTGTATGTATAGTTTTCGTTTTGTGATTATTTTTGTGTACATGATATGTTTTACTTGTGTGTTTGGTAATTGTAAATTAGTATATTCAATTGTTATGAACAATGCATAATGTGACGTCATTATTGTCGATGTTATATATTTGCCTCACCGCCTTGCGTGGGGGAGTCGGAGTTCTGGCTTTCGCAAAGTGTTTTGGAATCTATGTCAGTCTGTGTTGTTGTACGCAAGTTTGAATTTGTAATGTTTCGGGGGAGAAGCAGTTTGGTTTCAAATTAAAGAAGAAGTGAAAAATTGCACATAACGAGTATTTATTTCTACCACGATGCCCCAGGAGAATGCAGCGAGCAGAACCCCCATACATCGTAATGATGAAAAGCTGAGTATTTGAAAGTGGTAGAATGAAATGTAATTAGGGGAGACCGGGGCACGTTTTCCACCATTTTACATTTTTATTTTTACCGATTTTGCGGTAAACAGCGGATCATTATATTTCCTACACCTTTATTTACGGTCTTGTACAGATATTTTTGAAAATAGTAAATATCATTCTTGGTAGCAAATGGTTTTGTCTGAACATGTTCCGTTGGAAAATTTGCCCCGTATGCAGGGCAAGTTTTCCGGCTTACTTAAAATGTACAGGGGCAAATATTCCAATTATACTTTCAGTGTTAAAACAGTGATAATTATCTTGTTCTCACTGAATACGTATTTTTATCATGAATTTACAATACATTACAAAAGAGGATAGTAAAAATAGTCACATTAAATAAAAAAAACAAATGCTTTTCATGGTTTTACAAAATTTGTGACTTAAATATTTTACAAATACAGACATTTTTAACAATACTTATACTGATTGTCTGAATCACAATGTAAGCAAACAAAAAACTTGGAACATTCCCTTTCGTACAATCTCCATGCGCCCATTTCGTTCACTGTACACACTTTTCATTTGCTTTAGACTTGGCGTAAGACTCAAAGCAATAAGGAATATGTGCCCCATATGCACTCGGAAAATGTGCCCCGTCGCCATATTCGGAACTGTAACACTACGTCCATGAGTAACAGTGTAAGCTATTTACAAAACAAATGCACAGTTACGTGAAGAAAGAAACCCAATTTTAGTGTGTGCAATGTCAAAATAATAAGTTTAACGTTAGAATGTTTATTTTAAGTTTCAATAAAATCGTGAAAGTTTACTCACATTTGTAAAAATTACAAAAACAGCCTTGCCGACGTTGTGACTGCTGGTACAACACTGAAACTTTCGTAAATGAAGCGTGCTTTGTTGCTACTTCCTACAGTATCGCCGGTGGTAACATCTAGCGGTTTGTTTCGAAAATAAAAAGGATTTGGAAAACTTGCCCCTATGGAAAATGTGCCCCGGTCTCCCCTACTTAATAGCATGTCAATGTTTGTACCTGTATAACGATAATTAGAAATGGCTGAGGGCGGAAAGACTCCGAGACGTTGTAAGTAATAACTTGAAACTAGCAGCAGTGATTATCTTTCTAATGACCCTGTATACATAAAAACCTGAGCATATTTTGTGGACTGCGCGATGCATTCGGAGAGTTTGTGTTCATTAGGCAGCGGACAGAATGAAGAGAGCTGAAATATTCGGCATTCGGGGAAAAGCCTCTGCTGGCGGAATAGTTTTTGCCGGAACTGAATGGGGAGGCCGCGCGCGGGCGTTCTCGCAAAATGGCCGCCTCGCATTTAGCTGGCCGGCTCTTCCCCGGCAGACGGCGGACCGCTGGCCCAGGCCGCCCACCCGCGTGCCTGTGGGACGCTATTAGTCTTTGCGCGGACGCACTCGACTCCTCACAAAGGCCGCTGTAAAACAGACGCGGCGCGGCGCGGAGCACAGCCGGCGTTTTATCGCGGCTGATATACACCCGCATGGGCCGGCCGGCTAGCTGGCTTATTCGCGGAATGCCGGCGCTCGCCGCAAGGGCGGTTCCACCCCCGGCGGCGTTACAGTGGCGTGGCCGCGCTGCGGTCGCCGAAGACCGCTCCCGGGCACTGCTTGCCGTCGCGCGCCCAACTGCTGCGCGGGCTGGCGTGCTAATTGTTACGGTTACTTACCAGCCTGCTCAGAAGGCTACACAGCAAGTAGTCTTCCAGACATCTAGTATAGTCTTGCAGACTTTAGTACCAAGCACAAACCTATACTGATCTCAACGATCTCATCGAGTAAAACAGATGTGATATCTGGCGTTCCACAGGGAAGCGTTATAGGTCCATTACTCTTCCTTGTGTTTATAAACGATTTAGGAGACAATCTGAATAGCTCCCTTAGACTGTTCGCGGATGATACTGTCGTTTATCGGTTAGTGAAGTCAAATGTTCAAATGTTTGTATAGTCTATGTCACTTAACTACGGGGTCATCAGTCCCTAAACTTACAAACTACTTATGAACTACTTACGAACTAGGACGGCACAAATATCCATGCCCGAGGTGGGATTAGAACCCCCGACCGTAGTGGCCGTGCAGACCGTGACTGGAGTGCCTTTGTCCCCTCGGCCACCGCGGCCGGCTAGTGAAGTCAATTGAGGATCAAAAGCAACTGCAAAGCGATTTAGACAAAATTTCTGCATGGTGCGAAAATTGGCAATTGACACTAAATAAAGAAAAGTGTGAAGTAATACACATGACCACTAAAAGAAATCCGCTGAACTTCATTTACGCGATAAATCAGTCAAACCTTAAGGATGTTGATTCTACCAAATACCTAGGAGTTACAATTACGAACAACTTTGACTGGAGAGAACACGTAGAAAATATTGTGGGGAAGACGAACCAAAGATTACGTTTTCATTGGCAGAACGCTTCGAAGATGCACCAGCTCCACCAAAGAGACTGCCTACATCACACTTGTGCTTCCTCTCCTGGAGTACTGTTGCCTCTTGTGGGACCCTCACCAGGTGGGACTGACGGAAGACATTGCGAAGGTACAGAGAAGGGCAGCTCGTTTTGTTTTATCACGTTACGGGGAGGAAAGCGTCACGGAAATGTTGCAAGAATTGGGGTGGAAATCATTAAAAGAAAGACGCTATTCATTGCGGCGTGATCTGTTTGTGAAATTTCAATCACCGACTTTTACTTCTGAATGTGAAAATATTTTGCTAGAAAAAAATTTTCAAATGTTTGTTAAGCTTATGGGACTTAACTACGGGGTCATCAGTCCCTAAACTTACAAACTACTTATGAACTACCTACAACTAAGGACGGCACAAATATCCATGCCCGAGGGGGGATTCGAACCCCCGACCGTAGTGGCCGTGCAGACCGTGACTGAAGCGCCTCAGTCCCCGCGGCCACCGCGGCCGGCTATTTTGCTAGCACCCACCTACTTAGGGAGACATGACCATCCCAATAAAATAAGAGAAATCAGATCGAAAACGGAACGATTTAGGTGTTCTTTCTTCCCGCGCGCTATTAGAGAATGGAACGGTGGAGAAAAGTTATGAAAGTGGTTAATGAATCCTCTGCCAGGCACTTTAATGTGATTTGCAGAGTATCTATGTAGATGAACGTTAGTCGCAATCTCAATAGTTGTACCGTAGCATATAATGGCTATAGCCATGACCCACCGAACGAGGGAGTAGGCGGAGAGTCGCCGCTAATAGTGAACACTTAACAAGACAACCAGAGGCGACAAAAAACGACGACAACTAAATGTAACTGAAAGACCAAAGCGTGAACTTTTGTGTCCCAGCCTCGTCGCTGCTTTTGTGTCTCGTTTCCGTCGGTTGTAGGTGTCGGTGACCGAGTAGAAAAGTACCGACACAGGAATAAAGGATGCACGCTTGTGCAGTTACGAAGGTGAGCAGCCAGTGGGACAGCAGAAACTAGAAACACTAAGAAATATATATCTCGTTCTAATTTACTCTAGAGACTTAGTAATTAACTTTTACATATCTCAGTACCGCAGAATGCTGATACATAGTTGAGCTAGAGGCCTGCCTAATGCCTATCCGATAGCCAAGACTTCACTGGTGCCTATCTGAATTCGAAGTGTTAGTTGGTTCCTGTCTCAGTCCCAAGTGAACGATGTCGTTCAGTGGTGCCCACGAGCAGAGTTGTAGCAGAGGGCGCTCGTGGCTGACGTCGTAAGAACGCCGCGCCGTGCGTGCATGGCGACGCGCGGCGAAAGTAGGTGGAGCGCACTTTAGACTCGTGCGACACCACATGAACAAATCTAGACAGTGATGTAGCCGAGTAGATGGCAGACAACAACGTAGTACAACGAAAGTATGCGGAGCGCAGCTGATCCACGACTGAGAAGCGTTCTGTGGCTCTGGGCTCTAAACAGCGCGGCTGACTGCGCAGATGGCGAGCACGGTAGGCGCGTCACTCAATCCCCCACAATCGCGGAAGCGGCCGACTGCGAACAGCGAACAAATTGAAGAGCGCCTCGGCGTCCATGTTGTGGCAAACTTCCGCGCCAATTTTAAATGTGCGGAAGATTATTTTCATTAAAGAGAGTATTCATTTGAGTTAAGTAGCGAAATCTATGTCTAATTGCGGGGTCGGGGTATACGGGGTGCAGCCGAGACTGAGGGCGTCATCTCTCTAGGGAAACTGGCCTCAGTATTCCAGGCCGAAATCACTGCCATCAGGGCGTGTGTGGAGGAGAATTTGCGTAGGTGCTACAAACACCGTTGCATCTATATTTATTCAGACTGCCAAGCAGCCCTGTGATCACAGGCAGCTCCTGCAACAAGGTCTAAAATTGTTGCAGAATGTCACAGGGTTCTGGTGGAGCTAGGGGAAAGCAATAGAGTATACCCATTGTGGGTCCCTGGCCACTCGGGGATCAGTGCAAACGTACCTGCCGACAGATTAGCCAGGATGGGGGCAGAGACTCCATTCATTGGACCGGAACCTGTCCTGACAATCACCAAGGCAATGATCAATTTGGAGCTACGTAACTGGCTCAGAAGAAAGACAGATTAGCCAGGATGGGGGCAGAGACTCCATTCATTGGACCGGAACCTGTCCTGACAATCACCAAGGCAATGATCAATTTGGAGCTACGTAACTGGCTCAGAAGAATGCTCGCAGAATATTGGACCAAACTCTATCAACTAAAACATGCCAAGGTAATAATGCCAAAGCCATGGTTTAAAAGAAGCTCTGCAATCCGAGAGAGTTTAGACTCGTGGTTGGATTGCTGACAGGCCACGGAAATTTCAAAAAACACCTACATACAATGGGAATAACATAAGAGGATCCTAAATGTACGATCTGTGATGACGGTGATGAAACTGCATCACATCTAACCTTCGAATGCATTGCATTGGAGAGTAAAAGGCACAGAACATTTGGGACAACCAGACACGAAGAAATTGTGTCTAATAAAGAACTGGTAAAGGGACTCCTTGCACTGTTCAAGGGAATTGGTGGGCTTTACTAGATATACAGGGAGCGATACCGAACAATAAACTTAGTTTCGGTGCGGGCAGTGGCGGGTTGGACCAAGACTGTTTTGGCTTCCCTGAGAAAATCAAATCAAATCAAATCAAGTATACAAAGCGTTTCATTTTGTTCAAATATAAATTAGATGATTTAAGTATTAACCCTCGCACCTCACACTTTGGTCCTAGTGACACCAGTGAATTTTTAATTCAGCATTACTAAGAGTAGGTTGTCTATAATTGAGGAGCTAGGGTGTAAAACATGGTAACTGACATTCTAGTGGTATGCCATTTCCTTACATATATCGTGTTATGTGTGCAGATGTGCCTAATTACCAGGAAAAAAGAAGCTGTATTCTGTGAAGATCTTTGAAACTAACTCACGTATTTATCTCTGCATGCAAGATACTACGTCGTATGTGGCGTTCAGTAATTGTTTGGCGAAAATGAATGTTACCCTGTTTTACTCCCGAGCCCTTCATATGTGGGAAAATGGAATACCCCAGGATGTCAGATATTTTATGCCCGAGCGCCTCAATATTTTGAAACACCTATGTATATCAAGTTGGTAACAGTGCCTAAGTCTGCACTTGTTTGGTTTCAAATATAACATTGTTGTTGTGGTAGTGTCCTGTTGTGAAGACTGTTGCGCATGCTTGTGGTCTAGAGGACCCCAGTGTGAGGTGCAAGAGATAAGAAGGCTATTTATATGATGTGTACACTATTTCAAAAACACACTAAAAATTACGATCTCATGTCAGAAGTTTAACAATTTCACCTTAGAATGACATAATAATAAGTATGTAAAGTTGTTCTACTGTGTACAGTTCTAAATTAGAAGGCATTTCTCACACTGGATGAACCTTTATAGCGAGGAATCAAATTGACAAAGTCAACATATGTCATGTGCAAATAACTAGAGTTTTGGTGTGAGGTATGTTTATTTAACATGTTTTCAACAAAAGCACAAACTTTTCTTGTCGAGGCCTGTCAAAAGCTTACCTGAAGATTTCCTAATAAGCCGAGGACTAGTTCGTAAATAAACAAAAATTACTAGAGCAAAAACAGATCGTTTATTTTCAACATGAAGCATGTAATTGTACTACCAGTAAGTGACGGAGGATTACTGTACCTTAATTCATATCATTTTCTTGCCAGTTACGACTTTCATGTAGTATGTATCGATAGTATAACTAAAATTGTGGATGACAGTATAGCTGTGCGCAATTATCATTCAGTATTAAGTGACAGGATCATAACATACAGTATTTGGTTTCAAATTTTTATTGTGATTTCTTTCCATTATACAACAGATGTCTTGAAAACAGACTGATTTTTATGGTACAACAATATTGAAACATAAAATAAGTTTTTCTGAATTTTGTGCCTTTGACTGTTGAATTGAATCCAATATTACAAGTTAAATTTGTTCCAGATAAAAACTTCAACACGAATATCCCACTTTATGCTCGACATCTCCCTAACCAGTTCGGCTAATCTTCCACGTGTCTCATCTGACTCCTAATCTCTGCACACCACTGATGGAATGTCCCATTTTATGTTCACCCATGTCTGCAAACTGTGGGACTAATTCCTGAAGAGGACAAACGATTACTATGTATCCGATTTGATATTGTCATTTGCATATCGATATGTACATACAATTATTTGTGCAGTGTGTGTGTTCCTTAGGTAACTTCCGACGGAACAAACGCCATACCTTCAACCGATTAAAATACATAAGATATACAGTCCCCTTACAGCAAGTAGGACTAAAATACATCAGACGATTATGATTAATACTAAAAGTGGTGAACTTTTTTCAGGCTAAATATAACGGCATTATACTAAAAAATCGTACTATGAGAACAGGACTCATAACATATCAGACAGAGCTATAATAGCTATGTAATAACATTTTTTGGGTTTTGTGGTTTCAGTTCTCTCAGTAAAATTTTGTAGTTGTCGCTTATTATTAATTGATCTTGGATGACTGCATTTCATTGAGATTACTATATTATTTAAATACTCAGTCCCCTCTGCGCTCTTTGAACTGCTATGTCAGTCTCTGAACCTCTGCAACCGAACGCCTTTATAAAGTCTCTGCCCTGCTATACCAATTTCAGCAGCCACTTTTATGAGGCTATTTCAGAAACGGAGTTGTGCGCCTGAGGGAAAAGGTAAAATTAAATCCGTCGTTGGTAATAGAAAACGCTCGAGGAAAACGTCTGTCAGCAGATGCACAAGGGATTGTTGGTCGTAAAAGAGCCTACCAAATTAGAATAGCACGAAACACCCCCAATAAAAGTGGCCGCCCTCGACCGAGACTCGCGTGCTACAGACCGCCAGCAATGATGAACTTGCGCAGTGGGCCAGAAGTGGAACCGTAGGCGTCTCAAGTGAGAAGTGATGAGTCTGCCGCCAGTGACGTAACGACGGGTATTATACGTTTATTAGATAGCTGTCATAAACGATTTGTAGGTACCTGCAAGAGATCGAACTTAATTATCACAACAAAGTAGTTCAGAGAATGAAGCAAAGAATTAAAATGATATGGAGTGACATTTTTAAGGATTTTGTGCCTATTTAAATAGCCTTGAATGGAAACTGGGCTCATTGAGACTAATTTTATAAAAAAGCGCCATAAGGGAAATCGTCCTCTGGTGCTACATACAAAGTAAAGTTCCCTATAAGGTCTGTGCGAAACTGTCACCACTTCGAATAAAAGTAGATTTCGTTAAATATACGTAACACTGTTTCTTCCGCTCTAGCTTATATAGAAGTATATGTAACTGGATATGGCTGTTGTTGTCTCTTCCCGAAGCGCCCAAAAAGGGGCACAGTACGTTTTATTTGACGGTAAGTTTTTGAGTAGACGTGATATCTGGTGTTGGTATGGAAGTAGTATAGGGTCCCTAATGTTCCTTATTTTTGTAAAGGGTTCAGGAGACAATCTCACAAGCTCTCTCCGACGGTTCGCGGATGATGCTGTCCTATATCGGGTAGTAAATTCACCAGAAGTTCAAAAGCATCTGCATAATGATTTATATATCTCCACGGTGCAAAAATTGGCAATTGACCCTTAATAATTATAATTGTCAAGTCATCCATACTACCACTAAAAGAAATCCGTCAAATATCATTTATTCGATAAATCAGTCAAATCTACAGGTCGTAAATTCAACTAAATACCTAGAAATAACAAGTTAAACTGGAAATAACACACAGGAAAAGGAAGGGAATGTTGTTGTTATGGTCTTCAGTCCGGAGATTAGTTTGATGCAGCTCTCCACCCTACTCTATCCTGAGCGAGCCTTTTCATCTCCTCATTAGAACAACAACCTACATCCGTTTGAATTTGCTTACTATATTCATCTCTTGGTCTCTCTCTGCGATTTTTACCCCACACACTTCCCTCCAACGTTAAATTCACAATTCCTTGATGTCTAAGAATGTGTCCCACCAATCAAACCCTTCTTTTAATAAAAGGTATGCCAGAAATTCCTGTTCTCCTCAATTCTGTTCAGTACCTCCTCATTAGTTAGGCGATAGACCCATCTAATCTTCATCACCGCACTGTTTATCGTCCATGTTTCACTCCCATACAAGGGAACACTCCACACAAAAAACTCATTTACCTTTATTGATTCGTTACCTAATTCCTTCAGCATCGCCTGATTTTCTGAGACTGCATTCCATTATCTTTGTTTTCTTCTTGTTCATGTTCATCTTATATGTTCCTTTCGACAGAATTACAATGTCATCAGCAATACGCAAGGTTTTTATTTCTTCAGCCTGAACTTTAATTCCTTCTCCAAATTTTCCCTTGTTTTCCTTTATAACTTGCTCAATGCACAAATTGAATAACATTGGGGGAAGGCTACAACCATGTCTTACAACCTTACCAACCTCTGCAATCCTTTCATGCCCTTCAACTCTGCTAACTGCTGTCTGGATTTTGTACAAGTTGTAATAACCTTCCGTTCCCTATGCTTTAGTTCTGCTGATTTCAGAATTTGAATCAGTGTATTCCAATCAACATTGCCAAAGGCTTTCTCCAAATGTACAAAAGCAAGAAATGTCGGTTTGCCTTTCCTTAATCTATCTTCGAAGATAAGCCGTAAAGTGTAGATTGCCTTCGGTGTTCCTACATTTCTCCTGAATCCAAACTGGTCTTTCGCGAGGTCGGTTTCTACCAGCTTTTCCATTCACCTGTAGATAATTCGTGTTAAAATTTTGCAACCATCACTTATTATACTAATGGTTCTGTAATTTTCACGCCAGTGCCTGCTCCTTTGGAATTGGGACTATTACATTCTTCTTAAAGTCTGAGAGTATTTCCCTGTCTCATACATCTTACGCACCAAGTGAAATAGTTTGGTCGTTGTTGGTACTCCCAGAGACTTCAGTAGTTCTGAGGGAATGTCGTCCACGCCAAGGGCCTTGCTCTGTCAAATTCCTCTCTCAGTATAGTATCTCCTATTTCATCTTCATCTACATCCTATTCCCTTCCTACAATATGTCTCTAAATTCATTTCCTTTGTAGAGCCCCTCTATATACCCTTTCCAACTTTTAGCTTTCCCTTCTTTGCTGAGAACTGGTTTTGCATCTGAGTTCTTCATAGTCATACAGCTGCTTTTCCTGTCTCCAAATGTTTCTTTTATTTTCCTGTAGGCGGTATCTATTTTTCCACTATTTATACATTCATCTACATACTTGCCTTCTAGCCACTCCTGCTTAGCTATTTTGCACTTCCTGTCAATCTCATTTCTTAGTCGGCTGTACTTCATTTTACCTGTTACATTTACTGCATTTTTATATTTTCTTCTTCCATTGTAAGGAAAGCGAACCAAAAGCTGCGTTTCGTTGGCGGAACACTTAGAAGATGCTACAGTTCTACTAAAGAAACTACCTACACTACACTTGTGCGCCCTATTTTGGAATATTGCTACGCATTGTAGGATCAACACCAATCGGGACTGACGGACGATTTAGAGAAATTATAGAAAAGGGTAGCTAGTTTTAAATTATCGGGATGTAGGGCAGACAGTGTTAAGTTAATTATGCACTAGTTGCGATGGAAATCATTAAAAGAACGGCGTTATTTGCTGCGGCGAGATCTGTTAATTGTGAAATTGCTTTCACCAACTTTCTCTTCCGAATACTAACATACGTTAGTACCCATCTTCATATGGACAAATGATCATAATAATAAAAGAAATCAGATCGAAAACAGATAGATTTAGGTGTTCCTTTCTTCTGTGAGATATTTGAGAATAGAACTAAAGAGAAATATAAAAATGGTTCGATGAACCCGCGGCCATGCACTTTAATGTGACTCGCAGTGTATCCATGTAGATGTAGATTATCGGATCAGTAGGCCTATATACAGGATGTTACGAAAAGGTACGGCGAAACTTTCAGGAAACATTCCTATCACTCAAAGAAAGAAAATATGTTATGTGGACATGTGTCCGGAAACGCTTACTTTCCATGTTAGAGCTCATTTTAGTATTTCTCTTTAAATGTAAATTGAAATAATTCGTACAGACAATTGTCAAAATACCTAATTGTTTCGTTAGTATGTACTGTACTTCCTCGATTCACCGCATTTGTAAACATTGCACTGACTGCAAAACCACGTTCGTGATGAACACTAACCAGTTGATGCTACGTAATGATGTGCTTGTTTCTAGTACTGTAGAGCAATGAGTCGCAAGTCAACATAAGCACTGAAGTCAACATTACCTTCCTTCAATGTGGCCAACTGGCGGTGAATCGAGGAAGTACAGTACATACTAACGAACCAATTGGGTATTTTGACAATTGTCTGCACGAATTATTTCAATTTACATTTAAAAAGAAATACTAAAATGAGCTCTCACATGGAAATTAAGCGTTTCCGGACACATGTCCACATAACATGTTTTCTTTATTTGTGTGTGAGGAATCTTTCCTGATAGTTTGGCCGTACCTTTTTGTAACACCCTGTATATTTGGCAATTACCGTCCTTTAATGTCTATAAATGTTCAAACATTTGTAAACATACGGGATCAAAATGCTGAGGTCGCTAGACAAACTACTGTAACTACCTGATGCCACGGACAAAGCAAACACCCATGGCCGACGGAGGACTCCGACCTCCGACGGGAACGGCTGCACAATCCAAGATACATTGCCTTATATAAACAAAACATAAACATTTCCACAGATATATACATTATTATCGACATCACCGTCAAATCAGAAAGCTGACATTCACTGGTGGACAAACTCCACCTTTAGGTATGTGTATGCATCACTGCCTGCATATATCGTATGTTTTTCACTGTATCTACTAACTATCCTACAAGTCGTAGACAGTACTTAAGTAAATTGCAAAACTGGAAAGTTGAATAGTCCTTAACCCTGTAACTATGTTAGGCCTCTAAGGAAGTTCACTGTAAACAGGCCTAGCGGAGGATGGACTGAGTAGCAGTAGCCTTAAAAAAGAAAAGTTCCGTCTGATGAAGTGTTGCAGTGCACTGGCGGATCCTCTCTTTTCCAGCCGATTTCCAAAGCTGTCGACATCTTAAAGGCCTAATTATGGTGGTCTTCTACTGAGAACAGCCGTTGTTAAAGGGCTAAAATATTTTTCGATTTTCTCATCTTAAGATGAATGTCTTCTACACGGGTCGTTTGAGTTAATACTGTATACTTGACCAACATATACTGTAACGATGTCCAACACCCGTTCTGAAGAAAGTGATATTACTGTTATCGAAACGTAGGTCAAGATTTCTGCAACTGATTCACTGATTACTTCAACCCCTGCAAACTTATTTTCTCCTCTTAGTTCTTGCATATGACTAACCCCGTAGCTTACATGTAGCCTCCTGACAATTTTGAAATCACACATTGTTTTACGGTATCGAACGCTTTACTTCGACTAATTCCAAAAGGTATCTTTGATTGTTCTTTAGACATACCTACATCACCAAGCACGATATATCTGGTGCTCTTAACCTTTACAAAATCAAAATTATCGTCATCTGACAGGGTTTCAGATTCCTCTTCGATTTCTATGTATAGGCCTACTCTGAGCTGTCTAAAATCACGGACTGCCTCCTAAACCGTGTCGGATTACCATTTGCACGGCTAAGCACAGCATCGCAACTTGGCATGGAGTAAATCGGTTAATAAAACGAGAGAAATGCCGTTTTTTTGTGTAAAATATGTCTATTAATAATGGTAATTCTTTTTCCTCGATCTGTAGATATGAAACTTCTAGTAAGGAGTGTAGAATTTTTTTTTTCACAAAACATTTCTGCGTAATTTCCGCACATTATTAGAAAACGTAGTTTTGAAATTATAGTACAACAACATTTTCTTTCACAGAGTGAAGTACTCTTAATATTTCATGGGCTTTCATAACGTCCAGTTTTTCACTTCGACTGTGTGAAACAATTATAGATAGCAGAAAAGAAGTAGTTTTACTGCATTCGAGGGTGATAGTGTTAATGGAAGACGTGAAGAAGTAGCACACCAGTTTCGTTAATAACCATTTTAACGCAACTATGTTGCTGTTTATTCACATCGCTATTCTTAAAACACAGTTGCTGAAAACAATGAAGAAAAATCTTTACAACAAGACCCGTCTTTGAAGTTGGCAGAAACGTGTAAAGCGAAATGTAGACGCAATAGGCGTTCGCCGCTACCAACAGAAGGCAGTTGTTACACCAAAACTCTGCGTTACAGGCGTTGGCAGTAATCAAAATACAGAATAGTTGACGTGAAGTATTTCGGATAAATCTTGTGAGTGACGAAACCGTGCGGCGGATCCATCAGATTACTTTCACTGACCTTTTCTTCCACAGTAATAAAGATTATAAATAACGGAGATTATAGATAACACAAAGAATACTAAGTGTCTAGAATAACATACAATATGGTGAAATTGTTTTTGCATCATAATAGCCCTTATCTATCAAACTCCAGACATGAGGGTACTTGATGGGGCAATGGAAAGTTTGTTGTTACAATGATTGGTCTGCGTAAAACATTATGCTTTTTCCAACATCAGCGTAAATAAGGTTTTGTTGACATGTAATAAATGACCAATTTAAAAAATAAGGTATCAGAAGATTACTGTAGCATGTACACCATGTTGTTATTTAACAACAAAGCAGCTGACCAAAAAGTACTGTGATGTAAGCTTTTAATTTGAACAACGTTCCATTATTTACTTCCACATTTTTAAATTAAGTGTTTTTTCTTTAGGGGATATAGGCGAGCTGTTAAGTTGTTGATGTACAGATTCACTAATAATAAATCAATATTTAAATATATAGCTCTGAAACTGGCAGATTATGTACAATATACATCCGATATTTTTGTATGCAGATATATCGATACCTTTATTCGGTAAATCGGGGTCCAGTGATGAATATTAAATATCTATGAATAGAATTCCAGATTTTCTTAAAAACAACAACAGTATGGAATCAAGAATTGTGAATGAATACTTAGCCATTGTGTCTCTACAGCTGTCCATATTTGCGAATGTGCTGCCGCTGTTGGATTTTGCGCTAGAAGTCCTAAAGATGTCGATGGAATTCCTGTTAGTCGATATGGTTGGTCAAATTATACAATGAAATGTTCTTCAAACCTGTAGCGAACAAATGTGGCCCGATGAGATGATGCATTGCCAAAAATACAAATTCCATGGATTTTTGGATGCATGAAGTTCTCGAAAGACTGCTAATTGTCTCAAAACAGTTGACCATAAGAGTCAGGAAACGTAAAGGATCAATCTTGCGAGTACGTCAGTTCCTAGACTGACAATCCACGTAAACTAACTTATGCTAAGGATCACTCGTACAACCATGCTTGAGGGAGAAAGCATCCGTTGGCAGCGGCCACGCAATCCTTGACATGGCACTTCAGTACGCGCGACCGTTCCCGCATGACGACCCACACATTATTCATATCCGTATCAATAATACGATTCCTACTTCCCTCACATCTCTGTATCTTACTCCCATTCTTATGATGCCTTGTTTCCACTTGGTTGAAATTTGAAATAAACAGAATCAAAACTTACAGACTACTTAAACTAACTTATCCTAAGAACAACAGAAACACCCATGGCCGAGAGAGGACTGGAACCCCCGACGTGGAACGGCCGCGCGCACCGTAGCAGAACGCCACAGTACTCACAGCCATTCCGCCGCTGCCAATAAGTAGGACAAAGTAGAGTGTCATCTTAGCCTTTTGGAAATTTGAATGGTGAGTTCCGGTGCCGGATGATTAATTTGGAAGTAAACGAGTCGGGAACTGATACGGAGAGTGAACACGGTGTCCCCTGGTACGGGCAGCTGAGGGCGGCGGCGCGGCGCGTCCCTGTGATATTAAACGGCGTGTCCGCGGTTCGTGTCGCCGGCAGGAGAGACACCTGCGTGACGCCCCAGCCGTAATGGCCCGCCGGCACGCGAATACCGTGTCTGCGTAATTGTGCCCAGCTATGCCTTTGTCCTACACCCTCTGAAGAGCGGGCTCAGCTAAAATTAGAGAAGGTATTACACTCACGCGCTTCTCACGGCGTCTGAAAGGAACTTTTAATTTGACTTCACGATCCTCCTTGGCTTTTTAATTAACAATTATTTCTTGGAATAGTCCTTCTCCATTAGTTCCACACTCATGTGCCACCGCACATTGTAAATGTCTCCTCCTACTCTCACTTTCATTTTGTCTACTTCTCGCCACACATATCTCCTCCAAGTGGCCGAGGGGACTGAGACGCTCCAGTCACGGTCTGCACGGCCCCTACGGTCGGGGATTCGAATCCCCCCTCGGGCATGGATATTTGTGCCATCCTACTTCGTAAGTAGTTCATAAGTAGTTTGTAAGTTTAGGGACTGATAACCCCGTAGTTAAGTCCCATAGACTGTACAAACATTTGAACATTTTTTGAAGAAACTTCGGCCTGCCGCGGTGGCCGAGGGGACTGAGGCGCTCCAGTCACGGTCTGCACGGCCACTACGGTCGGGGGTTCGAATCCCCCCTCGGGCATGGATGTTTGTGCCGTCCTTAGTATTAGTTAGTTCATAAGTAGTTTGTAAGTTTAGGGACTGATGACCTCGTAGTTAAGTCCCATAAGCTATACAAAAATTTGAACATTTTGAAGAACTTGGACAAGAGTTTAGGAACAAATGGGACACTGATTGGCAAAGAACAAAAACGGCGTAAGCACTAAACCGTATTTTCCTACGATCCGGCAACGTTTCATGATTAAAATTCCAATATCTCCAAATTTTACAGCTATGTTATCAGGTCATGGGAAACTGAAAGCCCATTATCAGCGGTTCAAAATAATTGAAGACGGATCGCGCATATGTAACAGTGCTGTCCAAAGTATTGACCACGTGCTTTTCGACTGCTGCAATTTATTGAAAGAGAGGGACCACCTCAGGAAAAAAAAATAGCTGACAAAGGAGGATGATAGTCCGTCAGTAAACATGGCTTGGTACATAAATTCACTGCAGACTTTTACAATTTTTGTAATTCAATAAGATTTCCTGATATATAAAATCGTTTTAAACCCTGTCAACTTATGTACTGTACTTGTGTTTGCAAAAATACCTTATGTAACAGCCTGAACCTAACCATCAAACATGTAATATTACTATGTAATGGGGCATGTTAAATAATAAATAAATATCTCCTCCTTCGTCTAAAACCTCCTCACCCACCCCAACTCTTGCCCCTATATGCATCTACTCCTGATCTCCGTCCATTAACATTTCATTGTCAACGTTCTTCCACTCCTCTCTCTCTCTCTCTCTTTTCTCTCTCTCTCTCTCTTTCTCTCTCTCTCTCTCTCTCTCTCTCTCTCTCTCTCCATATCCTCCAGCAGACACCTCCATCCACCCAAACCCTTCCTTATCGCTGGGTTAGCACCTTCATTAGGGTCGATGACATTAGTCAATTCTAATCCGTCTGCAAGGTAGCCTACATGTCGAGGCCTTCAAAGTGTTAGTTGCCCCTGATGTTTAGCCTGTCCAGCAAAGCAGGTCCATAGAGCGGGTGGCTACTATTCCGTGCAGGATGAAATGCCGGGTAGCCTGTATTTCAGGGGGCCTTACAGAGCTATCGGACTAACTTTGATACAAACAAATTTTAAAAAGATCAATATAGCATTTACGTATCTCCTAGTGACCTTAGAAACAAACTACTCGATCTAGAATATTTTAAAATAATTTTGAATACAATACTTTATTCACCGGGCAATCACAGTCGAATTGATTCATTTTCTTGACAACATACCGCTGCGAGTTTTAAAAATTCTTTATTAAGAACACACGAGCTGTTTCGCAAATGAAATTTGCATCATCAGGTGCTTATTTCATACAGCTCATAACCAATACGTTACATGACCTTTGAACTAGCTGATCCCCGTCATTTATCTCGAGCTGTAGCCAATTTGTCTTTAAAACTATAAAATCCCTTTTGTCCAAAAAGAGGGGCTCCATCAAATATGTATTAACAACTGAATAAAATCCCATACCTCCAATGAGACAGCTTGGGGAGGAGGCGTTGTTGTTGTGCGAAACTAGTCATCATCTCCTCCACAAGCTGTCTCCTCTGGGAGGTATGGGATTTTATTCAGTTGTTAATACATATTTGACGGACCTCCACTTTTTCGACAAAAGGGATATTATAGATGGTTTTAAAGACAAGTTGGTTACACCTCGAGATAAAGGATGGGGATCACCTAGTTCAAAGTTCATGGTTATGACCTGAATGAAATAAGCACCTGATGATGCAAATTTAATTTGCGTAAGCGGTCATGTGTTTTTAATAAAGAATTTTTAACAGTCGCAGCGGTGTGTTGTCAAAAAAAAAAAAATTGAACATTTAACAGAAGATCGCTTACACTTCACAGATGTCTTCATAAATAATTCATTTTAATAGAGCAAGTCACACTAAAATTCATCCAGGTGTTTGGGAAAAATGAGATTTCATGGAATTTATGGCAAACAATGGAAAATGTCATACTTCACCAAAAGTATGGAGAAAGTTGTGCTTTGCAGTTCAACCAAGGTACAAAGATGCATCACATCCCACAGGTTTCACCAGTTAAACGAATAATATTTACCAAGGTTTCGACACCACCTAAGGGTGTCTTAATCAGAATAACTTTTTCTTGTATCAAAAATATTGAATTAGAGCGACATAGCCCTTAATCATCGCAACCAGTAGGCTGTGATGTAGCATTTTAAATTTTTTTTATAACTTTTAACGCAGGTAATCAGTGGAGAAACTTTCTACAGTAGAGAAATGTCATTCAGATCTCCAAAAGACCCAGTCTTACGTCCATTACGGTTCATTGTAAATGTAAACGGCATTTCACGTAATATAACGCGGAATTATTTATTTACCTGGATAACACTAGGACCGGTATCAATCCAAGCATACAGGCACCAACGATAGAAATAATTAAGAATATTCTTAAATGTGTGAGAGAATGGTTTACTACCTGCGGTGTTCCCCTCCATTTTTAAAAAAGGCTCAATATATACAGTATTGCACATCTAGGGGTACTAAATCATTGATTCGTGTGTCACATGGCGAGGAAATAATAGATAGACGTATCACATGACGAGGAAATAATAGATAGATGAATGTGCACAATGATCCCTCACTGCATTTTCGCCTTGGAAATGGCAGGATGGCCTCCTGCCGAAATATTCGGCCGACGTCGAATTTGATACCTGGCTGCAACCCCGTAACTTTTTCGAAGACACTTACATATTTGGAAAATTCTAGAAAACTTATAAATCCACGTTCCTGTGGAACCTTAAAGTGTACTTAAAGAGAATACAGTTCGATGGCTAAACGTGCCAGATTTTCTGTTCGTTCGTCATGATCCTGAAAAAATTTTCGGGAAAATATAAATTCTGAAGTATTCGAAAGGAAAGCCAAAACTTGGGACCAACTTTAAAAATCATAAATTTTTAATGCACTCACGAGCATATAATGTTTAATAATGGCCCTGGATGCTGTTTGACTGATCGCGATAAAATCTGGATCACCTATCTGTATTTTCAAGGTAAAGTGGTATATGATATCGATTTTGTAGTAATGTATGTATATGGTCTTTCATTGTTTCACATCTACAAAGCCACTTTATAATTTCCAATGAAGTTAGTACACCTATGACTTTCTGTTTTTAAAGAAGAGTTGCGGCGGTAAGTAACACGAGCCTTTCAAAGCAGTGAACGTGGAATGAGAAAGACAAGCAACTTATGACGTGGGAATACGCAGGCTTTATTCACATGTTTTGAGAAATCGCAGATAGTGACGTGAAATAATCTTTACAAATAATTTCAGATATTTAAAAATTTATTCACGTCGAAACACCGTAGCTCCCTCCCCCACCAACCTTTCTGATGGAAAGAAAAAGCTTATCGTAAGTTACACTGTCGCTGTTATCTGTATCATTCACTCAAGACACAGTTTGCATATAGGATACACATATATCACTGAATGTACATTCAAAACTAAAGCATTGCACGACAGAAAATTTGACTTTACACACAATGAGACACGTGAAACAATGCCGCAGCATTACTCTAAAAAAGGTTCAAATGTTTGTAGAGCTTATGGGACTTAACTACGGGGTCATCAGTCCCTAAACATACAAACTAATTATGAACTAGCTTATACTAAAGACGGCACAAACATCCATGCCCGAGGGGGGATTTGAACTCCAGACCGCAGCGGCCGTGCAGACCGTGACTGGCACGCCGCAGATCGCTCGGCCACTGCGGCTGGCACTCCTTACTCTGTTCCCAACACATTTTAAAGCAGTATGCGTAACCCACGTTAAACTGTAGGTCCCCCTATAACTGGCTGGGTAAGTCAGTTCGAAGGTCGGAGGAAGGCAACGGCATACCACCTCCAATCAGGACCATGCCTAGTAAAGCACTGTGGTGTTCAAACCAATCTTCGGATTGTTGACTGCTTTACCTTTTTTATGCGTATATACCACTGACTATATCGCACGACTGATGTTTAAGGAGTATGTTGTAATAAAAATTAAGATGCGTAAAAATTTAGTTAGAGGATGCTGAGGGTGCTACCAACACACATGACTGAGTACCCCAAGTGCTTATGAAAGCACGTGCTAGAATACCATAGATAAATTTAGTTTCCTTTTTTGTTTGCATTAAATGTCATATTTGCATATTTACAACATCTTCTTCTAAGCTCCTTCACATATTACTTACTATCTTCAATACTTTAATACTTGCTCTGAAGATGACCACACAGAGTGTGAAACAGATTTGGTACTATACGTAATTTATAAATTGTTACACACGTTATTGCCTTTTCAGGAAGCTGTGCTTTATACGAGGTATTTTTTGACATTTTTAAACGCCATCTGTAATCCCCTAAAAAAGATTATACTTGTTTTAACCATGTTTTCATACAAAGTAATAATAATTTTTAGTAAATGTTAGTCTTTTCCAAGTGTTAAACCTTTCTTCAGAATTACAGCCAAGATTATTAAATTCTTAGACTTTTACTTAGTGTTTTACAAACCTCAAAATGTTTCTTCAAAGAGATCACACGGATAGCATAACAGCAAAAGATAAAGGCAGAGGCACTATAATTTCCATATTTCTTTTTCGATATATATATATATATTGAATTATCTTAATGCTTGTAATTGTGTGACGGAGTGTGGCTCCTAGTTACGTATTAAACGTATCTTAATGCTATTTATAGTTTAGAGCACTATTTTGTTAATTGAACATTAAATGTAAATCAATCGCTCATATCAGTGATAAAACAAAGATTAAATCAACCCACGAGCAAAAGCTTTTGTTATTTTTTTATTTGAGCAAATTTGTTGAAACGACACTGAATCCATCACCTACATAAGTTCTAATTCTACTGAAACGCAAAAATTTAACAGAATTTCTTTACTAATCACACCAGATACTTATTAATTAGTCTGGAATTGAAAAGTACCTTTCATCGTAGATGAATGCTACTATGGGAGATAAGATTTTCACAGAAATCTTAGATAAGTTAAAACGCTTTCCGCTTAGTCGCTGACGAAGCCTTTATGTTTAGATAGACGTACTGGGCTCCTATAATACCACTACCGCAGTTTAACACACAGTCGTGACGCTGCCTTCTACCTGACAGCTCCTGCAGGGTGACACCTATTGCGAATGTCCCACCAGTGCTATGAATGCTATATCGAATGAGCTAAAAGAAAAATATTTTGAAAAAATATCGTTAACACTTAACCCTTTAATGCATGACTTTTTATTTGAAGCTATAAAAAATACCACGATTAATGTATATTGCGTATAAACTGTGAAAAATATAGAAAAGAAAATTCTTAAATTTATTATACACTACTAGCAACAAACTGTTCATAGCTGGTCAACTGTATAGTTCTTCCATGACGTACCCGATGCAGTAGATGTCACTATTATGCCTCTCATATTATCAGAAAGTAACATTACATTGACTACTTTTGCATGGCAAATGATGAATACTAACGTAAACAAACACACATATTAGTAGTAACTCATTGCAGCTAACTCTCGAAATGATTCAGTAACACTCTACAATTTAGAGTTTCTAGGACGAGCTACTAGCATATGTAACACTACCTATACAAACAGCTACAAATGAATATGTGGTAAAATATTGATCAGTTTGAGAGATCAGCTGATCAGCTATACTATGCATTAAAGGGCTTAAAGCATAAGGATTTAATAGGCTAGATCACTTTAGGCACAAAGAGTTTTAATCAAGCTATAAATTGCTTTCAAGATGTATTTGACAATGAGAAAGCTCAAAGCATGGCAGAATACCCACTGCATCATACGACAGTCAACACTCGTCTTCCTTATTATAACCATCTATCAAAATTCACAGTTCATCTTAAATCAGCCAGTTATTGCGTATAACTTTCAAAAATCTGCAAGCACAGACAAAATTCATGTAAACTCTGTCAACATGAAGCTAAGGAATGTATGACACATCCTTCGACTGTCCTTCAAATTGCATCTACAGAACTGAACAAAAGCCGGCGCACACGCTTGAGGGGCTAAACAACTATACCTAGCCCATTTCTGCTTCGTTCGCACCCATTTAAACGGAATAAGGTAATCATACTTTTATTTTAACTGACTTTCCTCTATACCCTGTGCAATAATCGTGTTTAACGCAGTAATCAATGAAAATGTCCTTCCAACATACATGCATGTCTGAAGGAATGGATACAGTGCTAACAATATGTGGCGCATAACGGTCTGACAAAAATTTTCATATATCGGCAAAAAAATTCTACATCTTTTGATGTACATTCGAAACTGCGAATACATTAAAACATGACGATGTGTTCCGCACACAACGATGGAACGTTAGGGGAATTGTTTTACAAGTCGACCGCGGTATATGAACCCAGAAATTTTAAATGAACTTACCGCCGGCCGTGAAAGCCTAAACTGCATGGACATTAAAATATAGTTGTCTACTTTACTTCAATTACAGATTGCAGTTTTTGTTTCGTGACTGTTTTACTTTAGTAAATTGAAATTGCTTTCAGCCCAAATCGTGATTTTATTAAAGACACGATACATTTCGAAACTTGGGTGATTCTTGAACAGTCTTAATTTCTTCATAAGAAAATGCTGAAGAGTCACCTGAAGAAGAATCACCCAGGATTCTAAACACATCGTGCCGATAATAAATCAGAGGTTCCATTTTTTGAATACAGCAAATAGTAATGCGACCTAACATGTATCAGCGGAAGGGGGGGGGGGGCGGGGAAGGGTAAGAAGGAGTCCAAGGGGAATAAGTGAATAAGGAATCACCAAAATTGTGAAAACAGTTTCTGTAAGGTTGCAGATGAGATACTGGCAGCATATTACTACATCATCCTGATGAGTGTGTATGTGGGAGTGTGTGTGTGTTGGAATGTGTGTATGTGTGTGTGGGGGGGGGAGGGGGCGCTAAATTTAATAACTAATTATTTTATTTATCGATACAGAAGTTCTCAGGTTTTTATTTCCAGATTAATATTTATTCATTTCGCAGAAATCCTCAAACAAGGATTCCCTCCGTAAGTGTTTTTCGCAATGATTCATAAGCATCACTTTCACGAGGGTTAGATTTTTCCAGCAACAAAAAATTCTTCATTTTACGAAAAACGATGGAACGAGATAACATTTACAGGCGATTTTCTAGCAGAACTCTATTTTACAAATAAGAAACGTTCATCACACACTTTGGTACACCATATCACACACGCGAAATCGCTGTATTAGTAGATATGATACAATAAAAAACAAAACCAACACAACTTCTGAACACAGACTAACGATTGAGGATCTATGATGTTTTATTATTATACACACCCTTCACGATTTTTCCTGTAGGGGCGCAGCTACGAGTCATGTGACATTCGGCATTTCTAACGACTGGTTCTAGATTCTACAATGACGCGCCTTTGTGGATTCTTCCAGTATGCCGTATCTCGCAGTTTTCGAGTTCGTAGAAGTCTCAACACTGGCGATTTCCACAAGAACATGCTAGAAGGTGTTGCTCAAAACCAGTTCATTTTTGTCGAACTCAAAATGAACCGAGTTTTGCCTTCGCAATACGAATGAGACCAATTTGTTATTTAAACCTGAAAATCAGAATTCGAACTACTTCAATCGTAAAGTCGTAATTTTAAACAATTTTCGTAACTATTACGATTAAATCGTAATGGTTGGAACCTCTGATAAATGACTGTGAATGAAGAAGAATTCTTTCGTTTTTTTATGATTTTTCTTTATGCCAGTGAAGCTCAGTGGTGGCGGAATACAGCTGTAATGACAGCTCTCTCGTGAACACAGTGTTGCCACCACCACTTCCCCCACACCTTCCTTCTACGCTCCTCGTGACGTCAAACAGATTCAACCATTAACTCGCGTAGCTCGTTAGCGTACGCCAACTCCCCTCCCCCCCCCTCTTCCTCTCCTCGTCCTTATTTTTGTGCCAAAGTTTCAACATAGAAGAGCTATCACCAGTTCCCTCCCCCGCCCCGCTCCCTTAACTAGAGTACCGTTGCTAGTTAATAATTACGGAACGACGAGCGCACGTCGATGTATTAGGAAGTGTGCCGCCAACGGACGGGTCAGAAATGGCCGAAGGACAACACAAAGCAGTCCTGAAACAGCGTGGAGTGGTCTCGTCGCCGCTGCCTCCCGCCCTGGTCGCTGCCCGCTTTTGTGCGAGGGATGGAATGGGAGAGGGCGGCGGAGGGGACGCGTCTGGCGTGTCCATTCTTTTCTATGGCCTTTAAATCGCGCAAAGGGCGAGCGCGGCACAAAGAGGAGAAACAGTTGACGGTGCTTCTGACACGTGAGGGTGCAGCTGTCTGCAATGGCCCTCGTCGTCTCCCAGGATTTCTTACGCTCTTTGTTAGCCCGCTCCCACTTCCCACCCGTCTGGTACCCTTGCCTTGACGTTGGCTGCCTTCTGCAGCGAATCTAACGGGTGTAGCGTGGAGACACTGTGCGATCACTTATCTAAACATAAACAATGTCAATGGATAAACAAGCAGCCCTCGGTTGCAAATTAAAATTATTTTGACCCGGTTTCTGCAATGTCTAAGATTGCCTTCATCAGAAAATATAAAACAAAACAAAACACAGAATAAAATGTACTATTCAGCTGTATAGCTTATGTCACACAGTTTAAAAAGAATTTTTAAAGTTAGCTAGCCACTATGGGCTGCAAGCCTGCACGGAGGCATCAGACTGGCGTGTGCCATCGCCACCTAGATACAAAGCCTGTGCACTGCCTGCCAAGAGTAGTCATAACACAAGCAAACTATCTGACTTATGTAGCGTTCTGATGAGTTTTGGAATACTTACACGTTGCACACTATGTTTCCAAATTTTCCTAATGTTATTTATGTGATTCAGAGACAAACTTATTTTTGAATAATATGTTTATGAATTTTTAGTAGGATATCTTACCGATAATGGAATCGGACGATTCATATTAGGCCTTTTCTCTCATAACAGCCAAAAAATTTGCACGGAGAATCACATAGATAACACGAAAAACATTCTTAAACACAGTGTGCAACATGTACGTATTCCCAAACCCGTCACTATGCCACATAAGACAGTTTGCTTGTGTTATGACTACTCTTGGCAGGTAGCGCACAGGCCTTGTATCTTGGTGGCGTTGCGTGTGCTAAGTGAAGTTGTGATGAGGAAGACGTTACCTTAGTAGTGACATGTAGTAGCCACAACTACAATTACGCTACTGTACAGAGAAAAAAGAATTGAAAAAAAAACAATTGCTACAAGATGCTTTGTTTAACATGAGAGATGGCTGAGGCGTCATTTTGGCAATACAATAGTGGTAGAGAAAATAAGAGAGTAACAAAGTTTTAAGAAGCATATTAGTTTAAAAAGAATAGCTTTTGGAACATAAATGCTTTGGATCCAGTCGGAAGAAATATTTCGGACACCACACGAAGTAGAACATCAAAGACCGAGTAATGGCTTAACACCATTAAAAAAGTTTCTAATACGGAGTTGTAAGTGTTCATTTAGAATAAGCCCGTCATTACGTGAAAATGTTTAAATATTTGCAATTCTTCGAGCACATCTAATCTGTGGCCTTTCTTTTCGGTAATCAAAATGATCAGGTCATGAATGACCTTATGTGCGTGACCTGTAATGAGAAGATGGTCAGAAAAAGACGAGTTCTGGGGGTTACTGCCATACTTTCTCAAAAGGTGTTCTTTAAACCTGACTTTAAAAGCAAGTCCCGTTTGACCTATGTAGCAGGCAGAACAAGTATCACAAATAATTTTTTAAACGCCGGAATTATCTAAGGGAGAAATGTTGATTTAAAATTACAAATGTAATTTTTTTTAATTTTATCTAAATATATATAAAAATTTAGGAGTTTGTGCCCATATTTTACTCTGAATCCAAAACTACACATCGCAAACGATTAGTGTTTGTATGTAGTTCAAATGTTTGTAGAGCTTATGGGACTTAACTACGGGGTTATCAGTCCCTAAACTTACAAACTACTTATGAACTAGCTAAGACTAAGGACGGCATAAATATCCATGCCCGAGGGGGGATTCGAACCCCCGACCGTAGTGGTCGTGCAGACCGTGACTGAAGCGCCTCAGTCCCCTCGGCCACCGTGGCCGGCTTGTATGTAGTAGTAAGTATCACTCTCCCATTGTGCACTATGGTGGTAGAGGATAACGATAAGGGGATGGACGATACGGGAGTTGAAAGTTACCGACTTATATAAAATAACACGTGATGTCAGAATTTTTCTCTTCAGGAAAACTATACAATAGACACGAACGACCTCTTTGGTGGTTTTAGTACAAAGTCACCCGCTGTACACAATAGTAGTTCCGTGTCGATAGCTATAAGAGGATGGGCGATATAGTGGTTGAAAGTCGTCAGCTTATATAAAATTCGGACTGAAGGCCAGCAATAACTATTGACAATATAAGACCAAAGAGGTTATGTACAGCGAAACGTGATGCACATTCTCAGGTGTTTTCCTACAACAAGTGTACGAATAAAGAATATTAAGGGCATAGATGCCAAAGCGTAAGAAAGAAATTTCGCGTTCTCGATCCGTTTTTAAAAGACAGAAAACGCGGCTGAAAAGTGAATGTACAGACGACAGAATCTTGAAATTCGTAGACGTCGTTTATCTTACACTGAAGGCAACAGCAATTTTTTGATATTCCCATCCCTAAGGGAATGAGATAGGGTATAAACTGTTGCTATTCAGGCAATTTTGAAGCAAAGCTTCGGATTCAGATTTTTGTTTGGAATTTTAAAAATACGTGTTTCGATATTTTTGGAAATTTAACCCATTAAGCGGATGAAATAAGGACAAAATTTTTAAGGGTGCTACTAAGATTGATGCTAGAAATGCGAAAATTTGGATTTGGAACCAGGGTTAGAATTTTTTTTAATGTGTTTCGGCATGTTTTGAATTGTGCCATCAATGATTCAAAATGGGTGGCAATTTGTATCAAAATAGTTGATTAGGAAAGCATTTTCAAATCTAAGTCTATGAAAATTTATATTTAGAATTAGCGACAACCAATGCAGTCTATCCAGCCTACGCGTGCGTAGCAGCGGAATTAAGCTAGTGGTATTGTAATATTTTTCACCGCTTAGCGTGAACGACACTTTTATTTCATAAACAACTGGAGCCGCGGTGGAGTAGCCGAGCGGTCTAAAGCGTCTCGCTGCGGAACGCGTGGTTGCTCGCCGTGGAGGTTCGAGTCCTCGCTGGGGCATGGGTGTGTGTGTTTGTCCTTAGGTTAGTTTACGTAGGTTTAAGTAGTTTGTAAGCTACGGACTGATGACCACGCAGTTTGGTCCGATAGATTTACAAACATTTGAACATTAAAAAATAAAAATAAAACAACTGGAAATAACGAACCGCGTTGCATGGGTCTACGGATAGAATCTCACCGACTCTTTTCTTTCATTCGCAAGTAATGGTTATTACAGCACTGACAGGAAGTAGCGGACTAAGGCTGGGGGCGTTGATGGAAGACCGCCCCAGCTCTCTAGTCTCGGGGGTCTGAAAGCACTTTGGGTTCTCGATGTGGATTTCCAAGTCTCGAAAGCATTTTTTTTTTTTTTTCAGACTGTTCCGTTCCTCTCTTCCTTGGAAGTCTCCAAATCTAAAAAGATATTTTTATTGCAGTAATATATGTATTTCCAAGTGGGCGGAGGACCTAATACATATATTGTAAAATATATATTGATAAAAACATAAACCATAAAATACACGTTCGCATGAGAACTTGACTGTGGATCACATTAATTTGTCCCAAGCTATATTTGTGAACTCTTCATCCTTACTCGATAAGGGTCGATGAAATCTTAATCAACAATTTAGAAACATACTATAACATGAAAGGAACTGAAACTATAAACACGTATACACGGTGAATCACATAATACTTACACCGCAAATAATGCGATTGATGTGCGATATTCACAGAATGGGCTGGTAGTCAGGGGCTTGTATTTTTATCCCTCAAACGGATTGTAATATTACTTACAAAGTGTATTTTTAATGCAAACATACAGTTTTCACACTAGCTGTGTACGAAGAATTTTGAATGACATTTTTATCACGTTTAGTTTGGCAGCCACAACCGTTCAAAGTTTCGGGGGCGAAAGTTGCGATAGCGTGGCTAACTGGCCGAGTGGCTAGCCCCTGGGACACGACCCAATGTCTTGTTATTAGCACAGACCTGTCAGCTACGCTGTCTAGCCTCCGCCCCCAAAACATTGAATGGTTGTAGCTGCCAAACTAAACATGATAAAAATTCCTTTCGAAATTCTTTGTACACAGCTGGTGTCAAAAATTCCAGTGCATGATAGAAACAACCATTGTTCCATTTGAAAAATTGTATGTTTGCATAAAATATATACCTTCTACTTATTTTACAATCTGTTTATTGGCTATCAATATGAGTCCTTGAATACCAATCCATTCTGTGAAAACCTCACATCAATCGCACTTCCCGTTTCCGCAATATTTGCGGTGCAAGTGTTAGGTGATTCATCCTGTACATATACCAAACAACAAGCAGAGAATGAATGAATCATTGGAAGATTACTCGTATGACACTTGTCGCACCTGGAAGGGACGCAGCGTTGTCATATCGCAATTACGAACGAATGTTCGTCCTGAGTACGTTATTAGGCACATTGGTTTCTTGTTTATAACGGTTTTTGTTCTTAACTTTTCAGATCATAAAATTTTCCTCCTGGAATGATCGTTCACACTTTACACAGACATTTCAAATTGGTCCGGTGACCCACCTGAAGAGACCGCACGACCCACTGGTGGGTCGGGTCCCACACCTCGGGAACCACTGTATTAGATCATTAAGGAGCTGCTCCTGTTCTAGTGAACGGTGATTTGATGAAGATCTCTCACAATGGTCTGTGAGCAGTCACTTCCAAACACAGTTCTTTTCCATGTATCCCAGGTATGTCGAATGTGTTCATGTGTGGACATATGCTGGCCATCCCAATGTTGCGGTGTCGTTATTATGCATTGGTGAGCGTCTAACGTATCGTCATGAAAAAGAATCTCTCACACTAATTCTGTCTAGGAGATTGCACTGTATGTCACAGAATATCATCTGTACTGTATTGGCGATAGTAGTGGCATACAGTGGCCCTAAGTAATACCGCTACAAATTATAATTCCCTGCATTCGCTGGAGAGTGCCTCTAAAACGTTCATGCTGCCAAGGCTGCTTCGAAAAACGTCTCCTACGATTGTCCCATTGAAGGCAGTTGCGTGTCTCATCTGTGAATAGCACTCTTTTACATAGTTCAACGTAACGAAATGGTTTTCTCTTGATATTCGTACAGGTACTAATTTCGTCGGGGACGTAAACTTGCAGAAAAAAGTTACTAGTAAAGATTATTTCTCCTAAAAGACGCTTAACCGGACCGTGTATCAGGGGACACGCACGAAAAATTGGCTGTTTAATTTTACAATTCACTTCTCAGAGATGTGAAATATACAAAAAAAGTTATCTGCCATGAAAAGCTGTATAAAATAATGTGTGGTATTTGATTGATTGGATTATATAATTTTTAATTTTTAATGAGATCGTTATCGGGGCTAATGTTGTGGACATGCTGAAATGGAAGATTCCAACTACCAAAACAATCGCTTGATGTTCTGAAAAGCTCTCACTACGGATTAATTTTTCCAATAACGTGCCATATTTACCGGTACTTGTCGTTTGAAAACGTGAAAGTGAAACCGGTATTCTCATAATGATAAATTACAGTTCTGGTAGTATTGTGATTCTGTTTTCTTAGTTACTTTCATCGTGTTATAAGTGTTGCGTCGAGTTTACTTTCTAAGAGTTACTGTGAAGTCTACTATCGATTATGAAAGTAGCTTCTAATCGAGAATAATGGTGAGTTTTAGTATTCTCCATTTTGCACGGCAAACAAGCAAAATGTTTACAATGAAAATTCGACTTTCGCAGAGTTCCTAGGATTTCAAAAACATATGTTTTTCTGTTAACAACCTATTCCAGACGACTACCTAATAGTATATACTGCCATTCGCTTACAGCAGTTGTTAGCAAATAGTCTAAGCATTACATAGATGGCGACAAAAGTATTTAAATTTTCTTCAAACAAGTTTTAACGTAAACACTAGCGACTCACCCCTGCTTCTCACGACTATGGCCGAGCATATGTACTTTGCAGACTTTTAAAACATTTGGGATGAGCGTTATGTAATGAAGGTTTTCACGACCGTATCACATAGCTCTCCACAGTTAAGGCACTGGTTCATGAAACTCTTAACTTCCTAAGTTACGTTCAGAATTCCACTACAGATCTTCAGAAGTACTGCTTCTCCACTGTCTCTAGTGAAATAGTTTCTTTCTCTACGTTTCAAATAAAATTTCTGTCCTTTTTCTCTAAATTTCATACGATGTTACGTATGAATTTAAACAATCAACACTCACAGTCTACGTCATGGGTACGCAAGAGGCAGACCGCGGGCAGGATAAGGCCCGCGAGTGGTTTCAATCTATTCATAACGTGTAGGCTTTCACGGCCGGCGTCTTCAGTAATTAAAACTTCCGGGCTGAGAGGCAGTGGTCGAACAGTAGAAATTTCTTCCCCTGACGTTTCGTTGCCGGCTGCGGGAAACATCTGAGGTGAGACGACGACTGGCTGCAGGGCCGTGGAGATCCTGCTTATATAGAGGGCATAGAGGGCGCCACCACTCGTTACGTGATGTCAACAGTAAAACTATCTCTGGCTGGCGTCATTACTCTCGATCAAAGGTAATCGACTGTCACATCTTTGGTACAAAGATATGGCGGTCGACTTTGTACCAAAGATGTGACAATCGATTACCTTTGATCGAGAGTAATGATGCCAGCCAGAGATAGTTTTACTGTTGACATCACGTGACGAGTGGTGGCGCCCTCTATGCCCCCTATATAAGCAGGATCTCCACGGCCCTGCAGCCAGTCGTCGACTCACCTCAGAAGATGTTGCCCGCATCCGACAACGAAACGTCAGGGGAAGAAATTTCTACTGTTCGACCACGGCCTCTCAGCGCAGAAGATTTAATTACTGGTTTCAATCCAGTTCTGGGGGAAATCCAGTGAAGTGAGACAACAGTAAAGCGCAGTACCTAAAATGTAATGTTCAAGACGAGTAAATATAGGTGAATGTATAAATAAGATGTTGACAGTGTGTCACTTAGGGCCGTTAGACCACAACTGGATTCGTGTTCAGACCGTCTTGTGCAAATCTTTTCAGCCAGCGCCACTTCGGTGACTTACTTGTCAATGATGACGACACAATACCCGGTCTCCAGTTACTCCAATATTCAAGAAAGGCAATAGGAGTGATACCCAAAATTACAGACCAAACTTATTGACGTCAATTTGTAGTAGGATTTTGGAACATATACTTTGTTCGAACATTATGAACTACCTCGGAGAGAACAACCTAATAATCAATAGTCAACACCGATTCAGAAAGTATCGCTCTTGCGAAACTCAGCTTGCCCCTTATTCACATGAAGTGGTAAGTGCCACCGACAAGGGGTCTCAAATAGATTCCATATTTCTGGATTTCAAGAAGGCCTTTGACACTGTACCGCACAAACGGCTTCTAATGGAAAATGCATGCTGATGGAATATCTCCCCAATTGTGCGATTGGATTCACGACTTCTTATCGGAAAGGACACAGTTCGTTGTAATTGACGGTAAGTCATCGAGTAAAACAGAAGTGATATCTGGCGTTCCACAGGGAAGCATTATAGGTCCCCTACTCTTCCTCGTGTTTATAAACGATTTAGGAGATAATGTGAATAGCTCCCTTAAACTGTTCGCGGATGATGCTATCGTTTATCGGTTAGTGAAGTCAACAGAGGATCAAAAGCAACTGCAAAGCGATTTAGACAAAATTTCTACATGGTGCGAAAATTGGCAATTGACACTAAATGAAGAAAAGTGTGAAGTAATACACATGACCACTAAAAGAAATCCGCTGAACTTCAATTACGCGATAAATCAGTCAAACCTTAAGGTCGTAGATTCTACCAAATACCCAGGAGTTACAATTACGAACAACTTTGACTGGAGAGAACACATAGAAAATATTGTGGGGAAGGCAAACCAAAGGTTAAGTTTCATAGGTAGAACGCTTCGAAGATGCACCAAAGAGACTGCCTACATCACACTTGTGCGTCCTCTCCTGGAGTACTGTTGCCCCTTGTGGGACCCTCACCAGGTGGGACTGACGGAAGGCATTGAGAAGGTTCAGAGAAGGGCAGCTCGTTTTGTTTTATCACGTTACGGGTGGGAAAGCGTCACGGAAATGTTGCACGAATTGGGGTGGAAATCATTAAACGAAAGACGTTATTCATTGCGGCGTGACGGTTTGCGAAGTTTCAGTCACTGACTTTTACTTCTGAATGTGACAATATTTTGCTAGCACCCACCTACTTAGGGAGACATGGCCATCCCAATAAAATAAGAGAAATCAGATCGAAAGTGGAACGATTTAGGTGTTCTTCCTTCCCGCGCGCTATTAGAGAATGGAAAGTATAGAAAAGTTGAGGAAGTGGTTAATGAACCCTCTGCCAGGCCCTTAAATGTGATTTGCAGAGTATCTATGTAGATGTAAAGAAAATGTCAGACCGGACCAAAAAACAAATCCTGCCCCCCCCCCCCACCTTGCATGGCAACGCACCATGCTGTCCCACCCTGCATGGCAACGGAGCACGCTGTACAAATAGGCTACAGAGGCGAACCACGTGAACATATGAATTGGGGTGAACACAGGACGAATTTACTCACAGAAATGCGTGTTTGGTCTAATAATTTGTTGGGGTGCCGTATCAAGAAACGGGTATGATTTATATCGGTGTTTTACTCTACAAGTCGAAGCGGCCCTTAACTGTAATTTCGTATATGATTCCGGCCAGCAGGCCGCCAAATTTTGATCATGTCTGGACTGCACAATACATCGTAATACTATATTTGATGCTGCTCAGTAACTTTAACTAATAACACTTCAATCAATTGCTCATCGAGCGAAAATATCGAATTTAATCGGAAGAAATCTCTCATCTAATTTGGCACTTTTCCTATCGAAACATCATGGGTTTTAGTGTGTGTCTTCAATATATATTTTCTAAAATGCGAAGTGTAGATAAATGTCTACAGAACAAATTTTAAAAATTTGTGTCACTTTGGTTTTATTTATTTCTTAGATTTTTGTGAATCAAAGTACAAAACAGGTTGAAAACATAGTTTGTAATTTTTTGCATATGTACGGTGACTTTAAACCTGTGCATATCAGTAACAGATAAACATGTCGAAAAACACGTACTTCTTGTGGTTTCCTTAAATATCACTACATGACATAATGCCACTTAACCACACGACAGCACTGTTGTGTTTTTTGTGTATTGTATCCAAAATTGGAAACTTCGTCAAGTCACTGTACCGGATAAAGTTCGTTACACAGCTTTCATAAACATATTTCTGTTTTAATATGGTAAAAAAAAATTGTTGTCAGACCAACTGTGATTACATATTACTATTTTCTTCTTTATCAATTTTAATTGTTTTACGCTGTATTTTTCCTAAGTAACTGTATTTTAGTGTTACGACAGTAGATAATGCAAAAAAATATAAAATTTCATATCTGTTCTTACATTAGTATGTCACATGTGGTGGTCTCTAGGCTAGTTATTGTAAGCAATTTTAATTCTGCCTTGGTATTTAGTCTTATGTGTGACTGTAATGCAATGTCGTTCTAAGTAATGTTAAGGGTTGTTTTACAGTTTTCATTTCACGACTTGAATAATATACCTCAAGACATGTGTAACGCTTCATGTGATGTAGCTCAGCAAGTAAACTTATTTATTTTATTTTGTTGCAAAAAAATTTCTCCAGGCTTTGTACTATTATTTTGTAGCCAAAACAAATTCTTTTTGTTTCTTCAAACATTTAAAAATAGTGTTTCTTTCTGAAGAAGACATAGTGGTTTCAAAACCTAGGACAAGTACATTGAAATATTACCTGCAACTAATTGGCCGTATGCTTTTTAATCTGAAGCTTAATTAGATAGTAAATAATTGGGAATAAAAATTGAAAGTTCACATTTAGGCAATGCTTCAATGAATGTAGGTTTGTCGATTATTGTGCATCGTTATTTTTCCGCTGACATATGACATTTAATTTTGTACGATTTAGAGAACATGGTGAAAGTAAAAGATGGTTAAGGCGAAAGAAAAGTAATTCTCAGGAAAAAGCAATAGTTACTTAGGACCGATAGATACAGATAAAATGATTGGTCCAAATAAAAGCACTGACGTTCAGAAGAGCGTCAGCTGGATGCAATTAATTCCACTTTCCATTTGGAAGCGAATTAGATCTGTCATTAACTTCAATTTACGGTAGTATGCGCTGACAATTATCGACTCTGACAGGTTGCAGGGAGGGTAGCGAAACGAATCTGCAAATTAGCAGCCAATATAGTTGAACACGAATTTGTCGTTAATTGTGCAATAAATTTTCTCTTTCAAATCAATGACCTACATTGAACGCTACAGTTGCTCCACTAGGTCATCGTATAATTCCTACTTAAATTTGACGTAATATAATTGTTCACTTTCCGTTTGTTGTGTGTGGTGCCGCGAAATTTGTGAATCGACCGACTGGCATAATTTCTAATATCTTCACTCACAACGAATATAGACCAATAAGTCTTTCTATATCAAATTAACGTAACTTGCTTCGATCAATATTAGCATAAATTTTACGTTTTTCTGTATATCAGACCGCTAGCAATCTATGATCGTACAAAGAAGCGAAATTTACTGATTCTTATTTCTTTACTGTGTTGTGTACATAGAGAATTCTTAACACAGAAAGCAATAAATAGAAGTGTAAGCAGACCACGTCTCAGTAAATGTTGTAACATTATGGATATAAGGTAGAAAAATCAAGTAATAAATCAATTATCAGAAACATACAGTGTCTTAATATATCATAGATGGAGAAGAGAAAGTGAGGCATTGATGTAAAAATTTTTTCCACGCCCAGGATTTGAACACACAACCTCATAATGTCGAGCCAAGTGCTTTAACACTTAGACACAGCCTTGCTCACTTGCGTTATGTTAATTTTTACCATATCAATAACTTACAAATTTCTGTGAATTTGGGACTACGATATTTTAACTCTTCATTGGCCGATTCTAAATGGAAAATTCGCATAGCGAAAACTAAAGGGAGGCTTATGCAATCTAAATATATTTATGTTCGAAATTTGTATAGACAACTGCATAAAAATAAGCCTAATTTATATGTAACGTAGAATCACAGTTCAATATGGATGAATAAGAACTCACATGTGTCGCTATATTACAAATAACTTGGAGAACTTTTATGGTGTTATTTTTTTACTCACTGTAAGTAATTCGTAGTATGAAGGTGGTCGAACGTTTTATCACAGTTGTAAACAGCCAATCAAAAGCTAATAAACTGCGGGGGGATGGAAGCTGCTGAGTGGAGCAAGTGGTAGCGACTTTTAAACTTATGACTAAATGCGGTGGAACGGCCGAGCGCTCCACTGCGATTTCCTGCGGTGCTCGCGGTTGCTCCCTATCGGTGGCTCGAGTCCTCCGTGTGTGTGTGTGTGTGTGTGTGTGTGTGTGTGTGTGTGTGTGTGTGTGTGAGTGTGTGTGATCCTTAGGTTAGTTTAATTAGTTAGCTAGCCTAGGGACTGATAAGAAGAGTAGTTAAGTTCCATAGATTTACAAATATTTAAATTAATTTAAATTATTTTCAACATCCATCTGTAGTAGCATATCACAAACGCAACAATTCTCTTCTGGTTTCTTCGTTGTCCATTTTTCACTTCCATGGAAGTGTACAGTCACATTAGGCCAATATGTGATAACAGTAGACCTTCTTTCGCCATTTTTACCTCTACTAATCTAATTTTTATGTCCTCTTTCCTTCGTCTGCAGTGGGTTAATTCACTGTCAAATTAGCAGAAATACTTATCTCGTCTATGTTTTGATTGCCAATTTTTATTTCGTTTCTCGCTGTTTTAATATAAGCTGATTCTCATTATTTCTCGGTTTTTGTGGTTTACTCTCCTTCAATATGCAACAATCACTAAGACATGCCATTCGAGAAAGTCTGTTAGTATTCTATACTTTTCCTGGGTATAAGAAATGTTCAAATGTTTGTAAACCTATTGTACCAAAATGCTATGGTCATCAGTCCCTAGTCTTACAAACTACTTAAACTAATTTACACTAAGGACAACAGACAAACCCACGCCCGAGGAAGGACTCGAACCTCCGACGGTGAACAACCGCGTGCTCCGTAGCAAGGTGCCTTAGAACGCTCGTCCAGTCCACCGCATGATCTAGGGATACCAACGTCATCAGCGTAGGATAGAGCTGATAAATTTTCTATATAAGGAACTCATAGTTCGATGGGGCGATCTATAATTGTTTAATAATGATTTTGCAGCCAACATCGCGTTTTTCATTTATTAAGTTACCGGTTTCGGCGTGCTCGACGCCATCTTCAGACCTGTCGTAATTTACATAACTTCATGAAATTTTTTATATACTAAAAGAGTACATCCAGGTTGAGGCATCACCAAACATAAAATTACTAGTCACTAATAAAATATATACATCCATCTTCTAATGGTTCTGAAGCGAGGTACTTCAAAGTCTAAGTTCTAGTAATTTTATGTTTGGTGATGCCTCAACATGGATGTACTCTTTTAGTATATAAAAATGTCATGAAATTATGTAAATTACGACAGATCTGAAGATGACGTCGAGCACGCCGAAACCGGTAACTTAATAAATGAAAAACGCCATCTTGGCTGCAAAATCATTATAACTTTTTACCATGAATATTTATACCACACTTGATTCAAGAAAGCGGTAAGGAATGGTAGAAGTAGAATCGTCGCAACCATATCAGTGCAATAATAATAATAAATGTACAGTATAAGGAACATGGTACGTAAGAAAGTAAGATGGGAACTTAGGAAATTCCAGAATATTTTATATGATTCTTACACCCGATGTTTGAACTATTGAGAATTTTCTGTTGGAAGATGATTATGGTGGAAATTCACAGATTTGATCCACGTTGATGATATTTCAGTCTACGGTATTCGAACTGCTGCAACGTCCTGAGGGAAGATGATCTGCGAAGAATGACATGTTGCAATCTGAGAAGTCGTGCAGGAAAGTTATTCACTCTGTTCTGCAAAAGAGAGGCTTCATTGCACGCTCTAATTGTAATTGGGTCATTGGTTGAGAGTCTCAGTCCACGACGTACGTGAGTTCTCTTAGACATTTGTGAGATATTCACAGGCATTTGGCATCATAAAGCTTCATAAAAATGTCAGTTTTGGACTCTACTAATATGAAAGTTCTATATTATTACAGCAATTGTGGGGCGATCAGCTATCACAGTTTTAATATTACTTCGTGACAGAATGCAATATACCTTTTGCCGGCCGCGGTGGCCGAGGGGACTGAGGCGCTCCAGTCACGGTCTGCACGGCCACTACGGGCGGGAATTCGAATCCCCCCTCGGGCATGGATATTTGTGCCGTCCTTAGTATTAGCTAGTTTGTAAGTTTAGGGACTGATGACCCTGTAGTTTAGTCTCATAAGCTATACAAACATTTCAACATTACAACAATATACCTAATTTCAAAGAAATTGCTGTATTAAGTAATGACAAAGCAGGAAATTGAAAATGACATGGAAGTCAATATTGGAAAGTATTTCTTGCATTTAATATTTTTGTATTGCAATAAAAAATTGAAATATATGAGAAATGTGCAAAATTGTGTCATTCCTGTGCTAGTAATGTCGCAAATAAAACGCAGTGTTTCATAATTAACGTCTGTTGAAAAAAAAGTATAAAAAAATTTGCAACCGTCCCTTAGAAGCAGTCTCATATGGTACATACAACGTTTTCAGTAAATCACTTATTTTCTAGTGTATACAACTATTTTTCGCATTATTCAGTGTTCTCAGACCACCTTCTATGTTTTTTTTTTTTTTTTTTTTTTTTCTTTGGATGCGAACATGTTGTGTACTGAAAGGGACATGCGGTTTTATTTCTATCTCTTGAGTTGTGTACTTCAGCATTTAGAACGTTTGACATTTAAAACTCTTCATTTATTATTGCGACTAACTTCCAGTGTTTATCTGTTCATCCTCCCATTTGTTGCACGATTTCTCTTATTACTCACAGTTAATTATCGGCTGTTTAACCGTTTCACTACTGACGCCAAAACAATATGAGTAAGTTGTGGCAAGTTGTCTCTGTTATATCTATGATATTATAGCGTCAGAGGCTCTGTGGCTGTGGTCCGATAATAGGTGGGTAACCTTGTTTTTCAGTCAAAGGCTGTAATGTGTGTTTTGTGGCTTCGCGTTACTTAGAAATCACATTAATCAAAGTTGACCGCTACCCTGTGATTTAACGTAATTTCCGTGCTGCAGGTTAGTTGCTGTTCCACCAATCGGCTGGCGCGTAGACGTGAAAGGGCAACCTGACGCTATACTGCTTCCTCATCGAAATTTATTTCCTCCTGAAAATGGAGCTAATTTATACTAACGACCCACGACTAGCGAGTAACCGCCTGCGCTCTTACGCCTTCCTTTGTTTGCTACCTTTCCTTTTATAATTTACTTCCGAACTGAAGAAATTGTGTCCTACCACTACCAGCCCATTTCTTTATTTCCCTTTTGTGATATATGGTAAGAAAAAGACTTATTTTGTAAAATTCATAGGAGAAAACGTAGAATTAATTATCTTTGTGTGCAGTTTATGTCTAGGAAGTGACTTACAATTAACAGATGTAGTCGATCAGAGAACCAATCCGTGGAATGGCTTACAGGAACAACATGTATGAATTCACTTTGAACATAAGAATAAACTGAAATAAGCACTTGCAATCGCAAAATAAGAGCATATGCTCTGCCCGTGAAATGCGTAAGAATACCTACGTAGTTACAACCATTTAGGAAAGAAAATGCAAATTTGCCCCAAAACTGAAGTCGTGTAACCGAGTGACTTTTGCTCAGTTACATTTGATCCATCTGCGTATTTTTCATGGTCGCTGTCGTTCTCTGAATTTTGCTGTACATTTTACTAAGTGCTGACTACCAGTACTTTCAACAAAAATTATGTTTCATTCCTTTCGTGTAGGATAATTCTAATGAGCCACATTAATGTTGGACGGGAAGACTCTTCCGACAGACTACTAGTCTTCAGTATCGCCTCTATGATGATTGAACTATATACAGCCGAAATATTACATCTACATATATATATATACCGCAATCAACAGCAAAGTGCGTGGCGGAGGGTACACTGTACCACTATTAGGAGTTTCCTTTCCTATTCCACTTCCAAATAGAACGAGGAAACAAAGAATGTCTATATGCTTCCGTTCAAGCCCTAATTTCTCTTGTCTTTGTGATCTTTACGCAAAAAGTATGTAGGCGGTAGGAAGATCGTTTATACACTCAGCTTCAAATTCCGACCGTCTAAATTTCCTCAAAAGAATGTCTCGAAAAGAACGTCATCTTTCCTCCAGCGATCCCCATTTTAGTTCAAGGAGCATTTCCGTATCACTCGCGCATTGGTCGAATGTACCAGAAACGAACCTAGCTGCTCGCCTCTGAACGCTATGTCTTCCTTTAAACTGATCTGCTGCGGTTCTCAAACACTTGAGCAAGACTCAAGACGTGGTCATACAAGCGTTTTCTCGCGGCCTCCTTTACAGATGAAGTACATCTTCCCAAAATTCTTCCAATAAACCGAGGTAGGCTGGCTGTCCGTCTTACTCACAACTGTCCTTACATGTTCATTGCATTTCATATAGTTCTGCAATGTTACGCCTAGATATCTGAACGACGCGACTACGTCAAGAAGTTCAATACTAATGCTGTATTCTAAAATTTTGGGATTGTGTTTCCTACTCATGCGCATCACCTTGCATTTTTCAACATTAACTTTAGTGGCCATTCCTCACACCACCTAGAATTTTGGTCTAAGTCGTCCTGTTTGCTATTAGAATCAATTAATCAAGACACCCTCCGATACACCAGAGCAGCATTAGTAAAACCCCGCAAATTACGAGTTACTTTGTACATCAGATCATTTATGGAGATAGAAAATAGCGATCCTACCATACTCTCCAGACGATACACTCGTCTCAGGTCAACACTCGCCGTCGACAACAACGAACTGCGTTCTTTTATTTAGGAGGTCTTCCAGCCAGTCACAAATCTTTGTACCTGTTCCATATGCTTATGTTAGCAAAAGGAAATAAATGGGTACGGCTGAATACAGTAATTTTATTTATTATAAAGCTTTACCATGCTTTTGGATAGAATTACGTCTTCACAAGTACATATGCGGCCATGATTACATATTAATGTAACTGAAGCATCCTTACAATCAATAGGAATGTCAATTAAATGATTACATCTATCGGTGAAACTTCATGAACTAACAACGCATTTGAAATCATTCACTCCGTTTCCCATCTAAAGGGCGTGAATGACTTCAAATGTGTTGTCAGTTCATGAAGTTTCACCAATTGATGTTATCATTTAACTGACATTCCCGTGATTATAGTAACCCTTCGGCTACTTTAATACGGAGATATAGTCACATATGATCTTCTGGTGATGACGGATTCATAACCGTCGAGACCGCAGTAAACCTTTATTAAACCACAATTTTTGCAACTGGTTGGCTGATTGTTAATTTGCTATCCTTTAACCATTGCTCATGTTAAAAATATTACACACAAACACACACACACACACACACACACACACACACACACACATATATATATATATATATATATATATATATATATATATATATATATATATATATATAAATTTACTATGTTGGGTAGTATGAAGCACACGGAACTCCAGTGTAACCTCATCCTCAAAATGTGTTTTTAAATTCTTTATCTGAGTAGTAAAACCTTGTTACATTGCCATACTTCCCTTGTTGTCTACTGTAACAACTGCGCAAAACGAATGAATCAAAATGGAACTGAGCTGAATTATTATAACGTAGTATACGCATACATAACACTTTCGTAGATTTGTGACATATTTTTCATTCGACTTATATCTGGAAAGGGTGTAAAACGAGATAGAGGAAATCATCACTCACCATAAAAATGACACTGATCGAATCACCAGAATGCACTTATTTTAATTTACTCGTTAATCTGTGTTATAATTCATTAACTAGCGGTTCTTGTTCAAATGTTCAAATCTTTGTAAAGCTTATGGGACTTCACTACGGTGTCATCAGTCCCTATACTTACAAACTACTTATGAACTAACTAATACTAGGACGGCACAAATATCCAAGCCTGAGGGGGGATTCGAACCCCCGACCGTAGTGGCCGTGCAGACCGTGACTGGAGCGCCTCAGTCCCCTCGGCCACCGGGGCCGGCAGTAGCGGTTCTTGTTTCATATTTAAGGGATCATAAATTATTTATCGATTACCTTAATTTTTTAAGGTGCTAGTACAATCGCTTACAACCGCACTCAGACCAAGCTACTTCCAATAGCTGTCAACACAATGGTGGTGGGAAATTAAATGAAATACTAAACGGCAGTGATGACAAATTTAAAAGTTGATGATTGTGAAATTCCTAGAAATGTGCTATTTGTAAACCAGTAAAAAAATAATCAGGTTATGCTGATGATAAAACTAGCCCACTTGTTCGAAAGTAGCTGGATTGATTAAGATGCGAAAACTGGTGCCTTCCAGTTGATTTATTGTGTGAAGTGACTACTTTATAGTATCGCCAAGTCGACATCAATTACAGAAAGCACATGGGTACAGAAATTATTGAGCTTCATTATATATCATATTGAGTAAATATAATTATTTTTACGTTAAATTATCACAAGTTCTGCCCAAATGTGTTTTGTTATCATTAGATTCTGAAGCAAGCAGGAAAGAGTTAATTATTTGACCGGCACATTTACGCACCAAACCACACACACACACACAGACACACACACACGCGACATTTCGATCTAATGTCTGTTTCCCACAATATTACTTGTGTTGGGAACATTAAACAATTTTCATCTTATGGTTTTATACACTTTACTGTAATGTTTCACTTCCCAAAAATACTACTTTTAGGAATGATAGAGACAATGTATCACGTTCTGCATTAGAGAAATTTAGTCGAATAACAAAAATAATTACTGCTGAAATAGCATGACCTGCAGGTAGAGGCCATTTCATCCTAGCTATAAATGAGGTGATGCACAAAACTAAACTGACCAAACTATTAGCGAAAAAAACATACGGCTGACACACGACGAGAATTAAACTAGCGCAAAAACAAGTGAGCATCTAAATTACACTTCTATACCTGTCAGCTAGTTGCTAAATTCAATTAAATGCACGACATCTAAAACAAGAATTTTAACTCTCAAATTAATTGCCACGAAAGCTATTTTTCATCGCTGTCATTCTGCAATTTTCAGTTCCGTGTAATTCAAAGTACAATTTGATTTACACAGCATTCTTTATCATTTATATGTGTGGTGATCAGTAGCGTCCATACAGAATATGTTTTTACTGGCACAATGCTCCAGTATATCATTCAAATGTAAATACTGGAATTTTTATGCAAATTACAACGAAGGATGTAAAATACAATGTGAACTGGACATATGTGGACAATCATTTAAAACTAGATAGTGGTCACTTGCTTTCATATGATTTAGCACGACGTCAAATGGGAGCTACAGAATTAAGCGGTAATTGAAAGCTCTAATACAGCCACCTATCACTGCTAAATTTTGTGTTCACTCGCTCATTAGCGTAGAAAATAGATGGTGAGTATTCCGTGCTAAATGCCGACACGAGAAGGCGTCGTCCATCTCCTGTCAAATGCTGGAATGATTCCTTTCAAAGGGCACGATTGGCTTCCTCCACCATCCCTGACAAAAGAATCCAAGCTTCTGATCCGCCTCTAATTATCACAATATCGACAAAATGTTAGAACCTAGTATTCGTTCCTTCTACTCTGCATATTACATTTAAGCGCCTGGCAGAGGTTTCATCGAACCACCTTTGCACTATTTATCTCCCAATCCGTTCTCGAATAGCGCGCGAGAAGAAAGGACATCTGAATCTCTCCGAGATCTGATTTCTTGCATTTTATTCTAATGATCTTTTCTACCTATGTATGTGGGCGTCAACAATATATATTTTCACATTCGGATGAGAATGTTGGTGACTGGAGTTTCGTAAGTAGCCCACGCCGCAGCGATGTGCGCCGTTGTTGTAATGATTCCCAACCCAGATCCTATTTCATTTCCGTAACGCTGCCCTTCTTTGGACTCTTTCGATGTCTTCCGTCAAACCCACCTGATAAGGATCCCACACTGGGCAGCAGAACTCTTTCTTTGTTGAGTCGTTCATAAAAAAAATGTGTATATTTCTGCAACCTTGAACGGTAACAAGATTTTATTCTTCCTGACTGATAATGTACTATCGCATATATACAATAAAAGAAATCTTCCACAATCGAACTATTAAGGCACATATTGAATGGTCGAAGCTGATATTTTTGGTGTTGGATGTTCTACAGTCAGTTCTGGGTCGACAGCGTTATCAGATATTAACACATGAACGAATGTATAGTTCGCGAATCTTTGGGCCGCGACCTTCTTTGATGGTGAAAATGATGCCAAGGGTCGCTTTGTTAAACATTTTTATTATTCATTATACATGAACGAATTTTACATACTTCTGTTTCCGCAATAATTTCAACTGATCTACATGAGCTGTGTATTTTATCGCCATATCATTACATTTGCGATTTACAAAATATATGAGGAAGGTGACTTGGACACCTTTCTTGATCTCAGGTCGTAAGAACTACAAAAAATGTTATATGAGTAATTACTCTGCAGTTTCGGCTTATTTGTAAGTTTTCGATAGATAAACAGGAATTTATAATGGAGAAGAAATTGTTCATGTCTGGAGTGTGATGATTCCACAACTTTTGTTCAAATAAAGATATGCCACTTCTTGAAATACACACGACTGGCTCAACCTTTGTACTACATCACTATCAAATTTATCTGAAACTGCCTAATGACAATACATAATATGATTGCATACAGATATTTTATATAACAGAAGAATTAAATCATTATGTACACATATATACAAGACAAATATTTAAATAATTATAAATTATGTTACGGTGTAGAGAAGCAACGTAGATAGATGGCCAATGCCATCGTGAGGCAAACGCAACTGTTGGAGAGCACATTTACACATTTGCTACTCCATTTTCTGAGCAAAGCTTACTAATTTGACACTGTAGTCTACATCTACATAGTATACTCTACATATCACATTTAAGAGCCTGGCAGAGGTTTCATCGAACCATCTTTGTACTATATATCTCCCATTCCATTCTTGAATAGCGCGTGGGAAGAAAGTACACCTGAACGTCTCCGTTCTAACTCTGATTTCTCGCATTTTATTCTGATGATCATTTCTACCTATGTAAGTGGGAGTCAACATTTCCGCATTCGGAGAAGAATGTTGGTGACTGGAGTTTCGTAAGTAGCCCACGCCGCAGCGATATGCGGAGCCATTGTAATGATTCACAACCCACATCCTGTATCATTTCCGTAAGGCTCCCCTTTTTGGACACTTTCAATGTCCTCCGTCAAACCCACCTGATAAGGAACTCACACTGGGCAGCAGTATTCAAAAAAAGGCACAAGCGTAGTGTATGCAGTCTCTTTAGTAGTTTTATTGCATCTTTTAAGGGTTCTGCTAATAAAACTCAGTCTCTGGTTCGCCTTTCCCACGACATTTTCTACGTCTTCTTTCCAGTTTAAGTCTGAAGTAATAGTAATTCCTAGGTATTTATTGGAATTTACGTCCTTCACTTTTGATTGATTTATCTTGTAACCAAAGTTTAACGGATTTCTTTTCGTACTCATGTGGACGACTTCACAATTCTCATTGTTTAGAGTGAATTGAAAATTTTGACACCATAGTGATATCTTATTTAGATTGTTCTGCAGTTTGTTTTGATCTTCAGACGATTTTACTAGACGTTACATGGCGGCGTCATCTGCAACCAACTTAAGAGGGATGCTTAGATTTTCTCCCATATCGTTTATGTAAATAACGAACAGCAGATGACCAATATCTACACCCTGTGGAACGCCCGATATCTTTTCTGTTTTAGTCGATGCTATACCATCGATTACTGCAAACTGTGACCTCTCAGACAGGAAATCCCCTATCCAGTCGCAAATTTGGGACGATATGCCATAACTACGCAATTTGATTAAAAGTCGTAACATTTTTCTACACCAGTGCAAACATAAACGTTACGATACATATCGTAGTGTACAGTGGATTATCTAATTATTATCATTATCTAATGAGGCATATGAAATAGTTTATCAATTGGAAGGACCATAAATTACGAAATAGTTTAATATAAATTTGCATATATTTATGTATGAAAACATTTGTCTGATCAAATAGACGTCATGAATTTCAGCTGAAATACAAATTTCAAAAAATTTATAATGAAGATTATATGTGAGTATGTAAGCTTTCAGTAACAGTTTAAGATTAAATTTTGACAAAATAACGTATTAAGTTATTAATGAAATAGTGACTGTTTTCCAGGTATTACGATTGCTATCATATATAAATATGTTTTCGAGAATCGGAAGCATTTAAGAAGGTTTAAATGTTATTAAAAGAAGAAGACATAAATCAGCTAGTCTTACACAATATCAAATGTCATTAAGACTGAGAAAAGTGATTGTAAATTTAATAATTTTATAGTTTTAACAACACTAACAGCGCATATAAACGTTGAGAATTGTATATAAAGGCGGTCCGCAGAGGTCACGGCAATTTTTAATCAGATTTTAAAATAGTGAATATCCCCGTCATCACGCTGAAAGTAATTATTGTGCAAATATTACTGACTTAAACGTACCTTGTGTTGCTCTGCATAATTTCAAGTCAATAACATAAACCTTATTTAAGTCCAGCTGCACGTATTCAATGCAATCCAGAGATTGTTGCATTTTTACAATTCCAGATACTGACTTACCAGAAATTACACCAAAAACCGCGATAGCAAGGCAACGCTTTAAATGCAATATTCAGAACATTGTGGAGGATGGTAGTCTTTTGTAACCTAATACAAGTCGAGCGGGTACGTAGCAACGTACATTAGAAATCAGTTAATTAAAGGCAAATTTACGTTTATATCTTTTGTATATACGGAGAAAATTTTCTGCAGAGTTGACTGTAATATACTCTTTAAAAGTCAGCAGGAAGCACTGGTAAAATATAGTGAATGGAATGTTGGTTACGTATAATTTATATGGAAACTAGTTAGCACAAGAGCATGAAAGGGAAGCGATGGATAGGAAGGGAGCAAGAGAGGTTTTTTAGTCTTTCCCCAGTATTAGTCAATCTTTACAGTGAGCAAGAATGTGAAGGAAATAAAACAGAAATTTGATAAGGAATTTAAAGGAAGAAGAAATAAAAATTGCGCGGCATGCCGATGAAATTGTAATTCTGTCTGAGACAGCTTACGACCTGGAAGATCAACTGAACAGATTGTGTCTTGAAAGAAGATTATAAGACTAACTGCCAAACAAGGATAATGGAATGAATTGGTATTAAATCAACCGATGCTGGTAGAAAGAGACGATAAAACTAGTCTATGAATTTTGTTATTATTTCAGTATTAAAATAGAGGAGATAAGATATATGATGCATAATTCCAAAGGGAATAAAAGAAGTTCTGAAGAAGCGAAATATTAACATCGAACATTATCTTCAGCCTTAGAAAGTCTTTTCTTAATGTATCTGTATGGGATGTAGCTTTGTACGGGAGTGAAACTTGTACGGTTAACAGTTAAAGAAGAAATGAACGTAATCTTTTGAAATTTGATGTCCCACAAAATAGCTAAAGATTAGACGAGAAGATCATGGAACTAATGAAGAGCTACTGAAAAGAACTGCGGAGAAAAGAACTCTGTGTCATAAAGTGATTAAAAGAAGCGATCGATTACTAGGTTATATTCTGAGACATCAAGGCAGTCGTTTCAGTATTGGAAGTGGGGGGGGGGGGGAGGGGGTAGGAATAAAAATTGCACCAGGAGACTAGGAATCGACTATGGTCAGCAGGTTCGAATGGACGGGGTCTGTCGTTGTTCTTCGGAAATGGAAATGAGCGTATGGCGTTATTGGCCGGGAGATCCCTTGCGGGATTTGTCGGCCGCCTTAGTGTAAGTCTTTTTATTTGACGCCGCTTGGGCGACTTACGTGCCAATGATGATGTGATGATGATGATTAGGACAACACACAACACCCAGTCCCCTGCCGAGAATCGAACCCGGGCCTCCTGCGTGGTAGTCAGCGACGCTACCGCTGAGCTACGGTGGCGGACTGTTCTTCGGAGATGAAGATGCTTGCTGATGATAGAGGACGTTGGTGAGTCGCATTCTGGCTCTACTGCTGCTGCTACGGACTAATGGAGTCCCTTATCAGTAACCGCCAAACACCATAATTGCGCTTGTAAAAGTAGAGCGTCGCGCAAAACAATGACCGCATTTAAACTGACTGCCATATAATAATCACCAATGATATTGTCTAAAAAGACACAGCAGCAGTCACAGAGATTCCCAGAGGTGCCTCATATAGAGAGCATCCCAGAGTGCTCCTGGGACTTACAACACCAATAATCGCTTCTCGGCTTTTGAAGGTCACCACAACAACAACATTTAGTTCATATTGTAGAACGTACGAATAGCTCCCGGTATCGCGAAGTCTACATCTACATGGGATACTCTGCAAATCACATTTAAGTGCCTGGCAGAGGGTTCATCGAACCACAATTATACTATTTATCTCCCATTCCATTCTCAGTAAGATACTGATCAGATGTTTGTAGAGCTTATGGGACTTAACTACGGGGTCATCAGTCCCTAAACTTACAAACTTCTTATAAACCAGCCGGCACGAACATCCATGCCCGAGGAGGGGATTCGAACCCCCGACGACAGCGGCCGTGCAGACCGTGACTGACACGCAGCCTACCGCTCGGCCACTGTGGCCGACTAAAGATACTCTAATTCAAATTTTGCAGTTTAAGTTTTCCTGATAATTGTCTGGTTAGTGCACATTACCATTATATGATTTATTGTAACCTGCCTAGAAAGCAAAAGTTCTTAAAATAGGCTATATTCCTTGTATTGAATCGGCAGATATGAGTTCTGCCCAATATTTTGATTACGAACGGCTAATGGTCAAATCAAGGTCTTTATGATTTAAAATTTCGTAAAGGTTTGTGATGTTTGGGGACGATATGTTAATCAATTTATTGAAGACAAGAGCGAAGATCGCTTTTTATTTTTTATTAAGATTACCGATTTCGGCAGCTTAACTGCCATCTTTGGTTCTTAGATTTCAATCTTTTCAACATTATTATTAAAAGCTTTCGAAAACACATTTACTCGACAACTTAAAATTGTTGGCTTGTCAACATGTAAATAAGACACGATCATCAGCATCCCACTCCCATGAACCACAGACATTGCCGAGGTGGGGTGGCTTGCGTGCCTCAACGATACAGATAGCCGTACCGTAGGTGCAACCACAGCGGAGGGGTATCTGTGGAGAGGACAGACAAACGTGTGGTTCCTGAAGAGGGGTAGCAGCCTTTTCAATAGTTACAGGGGCAACAGTCTGGATGATTGACTGAGCTGGCCTTGTAACATCAGCTAATGTGGCTTTGCCACACAGCTACTGCGAACGGCTGAAAGCAAGGGGAAACTACAGCCGTTACCTTTTCCGAGGACATGCAGCTCTACTGTATGAACATATGATGATGGCATCCTCTCGGGTAAAATATTACAGGGGTAAAAATAGTTCCCCATTCGGATCTCCGGGCGGGGACTACTCAGGAGGATGTGATCATCAGGAAAGACAATACTGACATTCTACGGGTCGGAGCGTGGAAAGTTAGATCCCTTAATCTGGTAGGAAAATTAGAAAATTTAAAAAGGGAAATGGATAGGTTTAAGTTAGATATAGTGGGGATTAGTGAAGTACGGTGGCAGGATGAACAGGATTTCTGGTCAGGTGAGTACAGGATTATAAATACAAAATCAGTTGGAGGTATCGCAGGAGTAGGATTGATAATGAATAAGAAAATAGGAATGCGGGAAAACTACTATGACCAGCACAGTGATCGCATTATCATTGTCAAGATAGATACGAAGCCAACACCGACAACAGTAGTACAGGTTTATATGCCAACTAGCTCTGCCGATGATGAGGAAATCGAAGAAATATATGAGGAGCTAAAGGAAATTATTCAGACAGTTAAGGGAGAGGAAAACTTGATTGCGATGGGAGACTGGAATTCGGTAGTAGGAAAAGGAAGATAAGGAAAATAGGTGAATTTGGACTGGGCAGAAGGAATGAAAGAGGAAGTCGCCTGGTAGAATTTTGCACGGAACACGATTTAATTGTAACAAACAAGTGGTTTAAGAATCACAAAAGAAGGTTGTATACTTGGAAGAGACCAGGAGACACCGGAAGGTATCAGATAGATTTTATAATGGTAAAACATAGATTCCGGAACCAGGTTATAAACTGCAAGACATACCCAGGGGCAGATGTAGACTCTGACCATAACTTGTTAGTCACGAACTGTAGGCTGAAACTGAAAAAAACTGCAGAAAGGTAGGAAAATAAGGAGATGGGACCTATATAAATTGAAGGAACGTGAAGTTCTGGTGAATATCAGCGGGAGATTTAGGCAACAATTGAAAGAAACAGGGGAAAATAAAACAGTAGAAGAGGAGTGGGTAGCATTGAGAGATGAAATAGTGAAGACAGCAGAGGACAAAATAGGTAGAAAGGCAAGACCTACAAAAAATCCTTGGATAACACAGGAAATACTAAATTAAATTGATGAAAGGAGAAACTATAAAAATGCAGTAAATGAAACAGGCAAAATGGAGTACAGACGACTAAGAAATGAGATTGATAGGAAGTGCAAAATGGCTAAGGAGGAGTGGCTAGAAGCCAAATGCAAATCTGTATAAGAATGTATAAGAAGGGGAAAAGAAGATACCGCCTACAGGAAAATCAAAGAGACATTTGGGGACAAGAAAAGCAATCCTACGAATATCAAGAACTCAGAAGGGAAACCAGTTCTCAGCAAAGAAGGGAAAGCTGAAAGGTGGAAAGAGTATATAAAAAGGCTGTACAAAGGAAATGAACTCAGAGACGATGTTGTAGGAAGGGAAGAGGAAGTGGATCAAGATGAAATAGGAGATACTATACTGAGAGATGAATTTGACAGAGACCTGAAAGACCTAGGTCGGAACAAGGCCCCAGGAGTAGATGACATACCCTCAGAGCTACTAAAGTCTCTGGGAGAGCCAGCCATGACAAAACTATTTGAACTGGTGTGTAGGATGTATGAGACAGGCGAAATACCCTCAGACTTCAAGAAAAAATGTAATAATCCCCATTCCAAAGAAATCAGGCGCAGACAGGTTGAAAATTACAGAACCATCAGTTTGTTATGTCATGGTTGCAAAATTTTAACACGAATTATCTACAGGAGAATGGGAAAGCTGGTAGACGCTGACCTCGGGGAAGATCAGTTTGGATTCAGGAGGAACGTAGGAACCCAGGAGGCAATACTTATCTTACGTCTTATCTTAGAAGATAGATGAAGAAAAGGCAAACCAACATTTCTAGCTTTTGTAGATTTGGAGAAGGCGTTTGACAATGTTGATTGGAATAAACTCTTTCAAGTTCTGAAGCAAGCAGGAGTATAATATAGGGAGCGTAAGGATATTTACAACTTGTACAAAAACCAGACAGCGGTTGTCAGAGTTGAAGGGCATGAAATTTGTACATTGAGCAAGCTATAAAGGAAAGCAAGGAGAAACTTGGGGAAGGAATTAAAGTTCAGGGGGAAGAATAAAAAACATTGCGTTTTGCCGACGACATAGTAATTCTGTCAGATACAGCAAAGGACCTGGAAGAGCAATTGAACGGAATGGACAGTGTGCTGAAAGGCGCATATAAGATGAACATTAACAAGAGCAAAATTAGGTTAATGGAGTGCAGTCTAAGAAAATCAGGTGATGCTGAAGGAATTAGATTAGGTAACGAAGCAATAAAGGAGGTAGATGAGTTTCGTTACTTGGGCAGTAAAATGATGGTCGCAGAACAGAGGATATAAAATGCAGAATGGCAATGGATAGAAAAGCGTTCTTGAAAAAGAGAAATTTGTTAACATCGAATATTGATGTAAGCCTAAGGAAGTCCTTTCTGAAGGCATTTGTATGGAGTATTGCCTTGTATGGGAGTGAGACATGGACGATAAACAGTGCGAACAGGAAGAGGATTGAGGCTTTTCAAATATGGTGCTACAGAAGAATGCTGAAGATTAGGTGGGTGGATCGCGTAACTAATGAGGAGGTACTGGACAGAATTGGGGAGAAAAGAAATTTCTGGCGTACCTTGACTAAAAGAAGGGATAGGTTGATAGGATACATTCTTAGACATCAAGGAATCGTTAATTTAGCGTTGGAGGGAAGTGTGTGGGGAAATAATCGCAGGGGAAGACCAAGAGATGGATACAGTAAGCAGATTCAGACAAATGTAGGTTGCCGTTCTTATGTGGAGATGAAGAGGCTTGCTCAGGATAGGGTATTGTGGAGAGCTGCATCAAACCAGTCTCCGGACTGAAGACCACAACAACAACAACAACAACAACATCATCAGCATCCTGTAATAAGGTGAGACACTAAGATAAAAATATTCTTCAACAACTTAGCCATCCAAACTCACAAGTAGATACCGGTTGGTGAGTTATTCAGGATTATTTTTAACTTAGTACTTAAAACCGTAACTGCTTCCAAACCTGCTTCAGATGTTGATCTCTGAAAAGGTGCATACTTTGGTATGTTTGTACAGGTGCTTGACTATCGCCCACACTTTGATAGGTCTATACCAATGCAAGTCATTCCATTTTTTTTACATGCGAAGATATAGATTTACTTTAAGTGAGTTTTCGAAAAAAAGATTTCAAACCTGATTCCTGTTCCGAATTCCTCTTCGGTTCGTTAACATAATTACCGCTATTTCATTTTCGTAACCAAATTTGAATGGTAGATATTTACGGCCTGCTACCCTTGCCGTTGTGCGCTCTGAAGCAGATACTGACGGAAAATCGAGTTCTGGAAATGGCTATTACATACACACCGAAGGCTGGTACGCCAAGAGCTTTCACTTGTACTGAAATTGGTGGCACGTTCCTTCCAGCGGCCAATGAATTTCTACCCCGTGAAGAGCCAATATTTACGTAAAAAATTAAGGGGCGGAGCGCAAGACGATACCTCGAGGAGCATTTGTTTGCCAAATCCGGCGATAATATCAATGTAAAGTAAACAGTCGGCGGCAGTGGAAGCCTTAATACGTTGGTAGCGAAGGGCGGAACAGAGAGCTCAGCGCGACCTGCGGCTGCCCGCCCACCTGATGGTTGCGGGGGATGGACGGCTAAGTAACGGCGTAATAAAGTGGGGCTCAGCGGCCGGTAAACAGCCCGAGGAGGCGCTGTTTGCCCAGCCGCGGGGAGGCGCGCGAGGTGCCTCCAAGCGGCTCCCTGCTCGTCTCCGCTCGGATTACATTCCTTACCGCGTAAGGTGCTCGTGGCCCCGGAAGGTGGCTTTCAGCCTCGAAGCAGTGGCGGAAATGTTGGGGCTCATTAGTATACCGGGGAAGCCTAAATTATTCATTTGTTGGCAGATCTTCCACTTCAGAATGAGAATAATAATGTTCTCAAACGATGTTGTGCAGTGGCCGCATGCTCATAGCATCGGCATCAACGGTGAGACGAATGATCACATAGAATGAATCTTTTACTATGCAGCGGAGTGTGAGCTGATATGAAATTTACTGGCAGAATAAAATTGTGTGTCGGATCGTGACTTTTCGCAGGCAAGAGCTCTACCACTGAGATATCCCGACACGACTAACAGCCCGTCCTCACAACTCTACTTCTTTCAGTACCTCGCCTCCTACTTTCCAAACTTCACAGGAGTTATCCTACGAACCTCGCAAGACTAGCACTCCTGGAAGAGAGGATATGGTGGAGACATGGCTTAGCCACAGCCTAAAGGATGTTTCCAGAATGAAGCTATCACTCTGCAGCGGAGGCGAGGTACTTGCAGAAGTAGAGTTGTGAGGACGAACTGTGAGTCGTGTCAGGATAGCTCAGTGGTAGAGCGCTTGCCCGCGAAAGGCAAAGGTCTCAGGTTCGAGTCACAGTCCCGGCACACAATTTTAACCTGCCAGAAAGTTTCATAACAGCGCATACTCTGCTGCAGAGTGAAAGTTTCATTCTGGAAACACCCCTTAGGCTGTGGCTAAGCCATGTCTCCACCATATCCTTTCTTCCAGAAGTGCTAGTCTTGCAAGGTTAGCAGGAGAGCTTCTTTGAAGTTTGGAAAGTAGGAGGCGAGGTACTGGCGGAAGTAGAGTTGTGAGGACGGTCCGTGAGTCGTGTCGGGATAGCTCAGTCGGTAGAGCGCTTGCCCGCGAAAGGCAAAGGTCCAAGATCTTGTCCCGGTTCCGGCACACAATTTTAATCTGAATGATCAATTGTTTGTTAATATATCGGACTCAGCTGCATGGTCATTAGTCCGTCGGTAAACTACCCTAAGGTGAAGATAAACACGCAAGCCCGAGGGAGGACTCGAACCCCAGATGGCGATGGGCCGCGCGCACCGCAGCACGGCGCCCCAGTACGCACGGTTAAACTACCACGACGGTGAGAGGAATCGGTTTGATGATGGTCTCAGAGTAGATTGAAACCGTCACTCTATTATTAAATAAAGGTTTTGCGAAGGTGACTGTTATTTTCATTCTGAAACGTATACGCCTTCGCTGAATTTCCAATAGGAAACGATGTTTTCCGAACTTATTAAGATGTTCCATGTTCCATGGAAATATTTACTGATATATTCTACACACATCAAAGAAAATGTGAAAACACTTTGGTTCCAAGTCTCCTGAACACTGACTAGAATGTTTCTATTGCGTCAGCCGCACAAAGATGTAAACAACAACGAATGTGTAGTGCCAACGCGTCGGAGTGGGTTGAATCCATAAAACAGGAAGTAAGTCCACTGCTTGTGTTGCCTGTAGTTCTGCCCTGCCTATAAGGTTAATTATGAATATTGACAGTATCCGAATTGTTACTTTGTGTTAGGAGACATAATCATCAAGGGAATTTTTTGTAATCTACAGTGTTTATTTATTATAATATCAAACAATACAACCCATTACCTAAGACTAAAATGGGCAATAGTATAATACATAAATTTCTTATGGCTAAATGGTGACATTACATTTCATTACATTACATGTTTCTGCAGAAACCACTGGACATCTTGCTGGTTGTTGATGTTCATACTGGATGATGTGTATGATGTTGTGTCTTATGCTACTGCTGTGGTGTTACATGTGTGCCAGCATTACAAACCTGCTTGTGGTGGCCAGCTCACCGAGCGAATCCCAGTGAGCACGCTCCTGGCCCTGGCCCCTGCACTGGCACTTACGTCTATGGTCTAATTCGGTGTTTGCCACATCTAAACCCCGAATCCAGGGGATGGCGGATTCTGCCATTGCTGGAGACCAGTCCATCCTCAGGCGGCACGGCAGATGTGGCTGTCTCAATCGGGTATTGTGTCAGATCCGGTTATTGATTCAGGATAATGTCCCAAAGCACTTTGCGCGAGACATTATTGGCGATTTCGTCGAGTACTCGGAACGTGTCTGGGGTTCTTATGAGCTCAAAGATGTTATTACTAGGCAGAGCTCTTCTGAGATCCGCAGCCACGTCGTCATATGTAGGACACTCATAAATGATGTGTTCTGGCGTGCCTATCTCGGCACCACATGCACAAGCTGGCGTAGCCTGTCTCCTAAACAGACATAGATATGTCGGATAGGGTCCATGCCCGGTGAGGAAGTGCAGCATCCCCCTAGATGGTTTGAAATGTTTCATACCCAATCTTTCGTGGATATCTGGCAGGAGAGCGTGAGTTCTCCTCCCAGATTCCTCTTCGTCCCAAGATTGCTGCCAAAGTTGGAGTCCTTTCTGTCTGATCTCTGTTTTACTTAGAATTGGTTCCCCCATAATTTTTTCTACGTTCTCTTTCTTGGCCCAGTACCAAGCTCCCTGCTCCCTTACATTGATGTCAAGGGGGGCATCGTCCCATCAACACCAAGAGGGCCCCACCGGGAGTGGCCCTGTAGGCTCCAACTGAACGCAGGAGGATGTTGCGCTGCACCCTTCTCACGGCCATGGCAGGCGTCACCCTCGTGAGCCTGTGGGCCCATACCGGAGATCCGTAGCCCACGATGGACGTCAGTATGCTGTTGTGATACAGCTGTATGAGATCGGGAGGGAGGTAAAACCTCCGGTGCTCGATCCCAGCCAAACGGTGTAGTGCTACCAGCGATCTCTCAGCAAACGCGTCCACGTGGGCGGCGAAACTCCAGCGCTCATCTATGGTTACGCCAAGGCATCTAGCTTGAGTTCGTCTTAGGTGTACCGTTTATCCTGGCTGTTGGATTTCTAGCCAATTGGCCCTTTAGCAGCAGGTACACTGACTTCTGCGGTGCAATCTGTAACTTCGTCCTACTGCACCAAGCAGTAAGCACCTGCAGTGATCTTTCGATCTTGGGCTCGATGTCTTCACGACTTCGGCCCCCGACCATGATGAGGAGGTCGTCTGCGTAAGCTATCATCTCTAGCACGTCAGGAAGTTCTTCGAGCTCTCCAAGGAGAGGTTCCATATTGAGATCCCAGAAGAGTGGCCCCAGGACGGACCCCTGGGGACACCCCTTGGTGATAATTTTGTTGACTCTTCCGCTAGGAGATGATAGCCAGACTTCCTTTCCAGCACAATAGCTCCTGAGACACCCATATAGCGACCCTGGACACTTTATCTCCCGAAGATAGGAGAAGAGCGAAGGTCATCAAGGGAAATTACCAGCCTTCTAGGATGAGACAAAGCGAGGTTATTTTCAAATGGAGGTTAAACAGAGACACAAGAACTGTCAGTGACTTGGCCGGCGGTTGACACTGTAACTAATGACAGCTTAAGGATTGGAGGAACCCTAAGAGGAACTCACCATTCTGAATACTGATTTTCGTGCAGCCACAGAAAATCGTGTTTCGGCTGAAATTGCAAGTAATAGGCTGCATGACATGGTACTTCACTTCCGACGTCCATATCGAGGTCCAACTATGACACCTAGACACCATACATACCGGTACAGATAGGTCGAACAGCGTAGGTTGAATGGACTCGGTCAGAAATTGCATCAAATGCAACTCACGGATGAGACTTGCATCTATCTTCAGACAATCGGCGGAGACTTTTTAGAGGCAGCCTGAACGTTTTAGGCACATCTTCCAGCGAGTGCAGTGGTTCGCTGATGTTCTTGACTCTCATTATTTGGTGTCAAGGTACGACACTGGTATAAGGCAGTAAAACGGATGTCCGGTACAGGGACAACATCCTGCGACATATAGTGCAACCAAATCGGCTAAATTTTGCCGCACGGTAATCTCCGTGTGCTCTAAGGCGGCTTGCTGTGTAGTGCGCGGCTGCTCCCCATCGGAGTTTCGATACCTCCCACGGACAAGGGTGTGTATGTTGTCTGTAGCATATGTGAGTTTATGTGGTTTGTGAGTCTAGTGACTGATGATCAGTGCAGTTTCGTCCCACAGCTTTACAAACATTTCAACATTTTCGGCAGCATTTCGGTGAGAGATTCGTCTTAATGTACGACAATTCTCGCGCATACCGTGCACACTTTGTGACAGTGTTCCTTCATGAAGGCGACATCGCAAGATTAGAATGATTGCATGTTTCTAGACATGACACCTATCAAACCCGCCTGGGGTAAAATGAAAACAACGCTTTTGGACGAGGGTAACACCAACAAATCTGTGAGATATACGCCGAATCGCCGGTGAGGAGTGGTACAATCAGGACCAACAGTACGTTGATGATCTGGTGGACGGTATTAGGCATGCGTCAGTGTAAGAGGGCGTGTTACCGTGTATTAGAGGTATTGATGTATGCTGTAGTTTGGAACACCAATTCAGAAAGTCTAGGTTATTATCGTGTAACGTGTCAAAGTCTGCTTTAATGAGCAATAAAGAGAACGAAAATATTGTTTCAGTATATTTCTATTAAATTATTACGTAAAAGTTTATAATGGCACGTATGACATATTATGAACTGAAGTATACGATACCTGATTATAAACCAACAGATCACACGTTTTTCGACCTATTATCACTTCTTGTGTTATAACGTCACACATCACGTCTAGTATGAACTAAAGTATAGAAACTCGATTATAGCCGCGGTGGAGTAGCCGAGCGGTCTAAAGCGTCTCGCTACGGAGCACGTGGTTGCTCGCCGTGGAGGTTCGAGTCCTCCCTGGGGTATGGGTGTGTGTGTTGTCCTTAGGTTAGTTTACCTAGGTTTAAATAGTTTGTAAGCTACGGACTGCTGACCACGCAGTTTGGTCCGATAGATTTACCAGCATTTGAACATACTCGATTATAAACCAACAGATAAGCCTTTTTTTATCATTTAACACTTCATGGGATGCCTGTGCAGTCCAACCTTGTTCAAAAATATTCAAATGTTTGTAGAGCTTATGGGACTTAACTACGGGGTCATCAGTCCCTAAACCTACAAACCACTTATGAACTAGCTACAACTAAGGACGCCACAGATATCCATGCCCGAGGGGGGATACGAACCCCCGACTGTAGTGGCTGCGTGACAGGAGCGCCTCAGTCCCCTCAGCCACGAACTTTAAAGACAATTTGTTTCTACATATAATCTATTTCACAATGTTATATAATATAAAAATATAATAGGTATAAAATACACAGGAAAACGCTTGTAAACTTAAAGAAACGACGTAAATGTGTTGATACATGCCTTCTGAGATATGCTTAATACCATTGTAGTGAAATCTGTTATCTCACTACTTCACTCTGGATGGATTGATGCCGGTTCAGTTCTTATTTGAAGACATTTTACCGCTAAATTTAAGTATTTCCTCTTAAGTGTATAATATTTTAAAACGCACCACAATATGCAAAATAAACACATCTATCAAGTGTCAATTCACGCTTTTAAACACACAATTTTCACTTTTATGCTTATGTCTTTATATATTTGTTTATATCAAGCTGTTTATCTTAACAACCAATGTCTATCTTAAAATTTTTAGTGTAAATTGAGTAATTATATACGTAAGTGGTAGGTGTAAATCTCAGAGCTACTAGTCCAGTTTTGGGCATTTTATAAAATAAATGTTGCTAAGCTCCCTGGGTTCAGTGTATTGTGCATCATTTCGGATATGTGTCTGACGAATATGACGAAAACGTATTGGTTTCCTAACCTGTAATCGGAAATCAATTTGTTACGCGTCAATACACCTCAAATGTTTCTACAAGAGCTTTGATTCCCTACATACATCATAATTATTTGTACCTCTCGTTTCCAGAATTTAAATCTGTTGCCATTTCCATAGTCATCTATGACTCGAGCATCAATTGTTATGTACAAATTACTAGAACTATTACTTTAGTAAATAAATATTGCACCCAGCCACGAATTTTTATAAATAAATTTTATTCACCGTTACTAGTTATGGGCCTGAGCCATAAGACGGTTGTGTTTGTTCCAGGGTTGCATTGGTGTCCTAAACCAGGCTGTTCCAGCAGTCTGTTCCGCGAGCAAGAGAGCACACGAGTGCTCACTTCTCCTGCTCTGAGCTGTGGAAGTGGGGCAAGGTGACGTCACGCGTGCCAGTACTCAGCGGGCATATGTCAATGGCGTGCTCGCTTAGTTCTCGTCAAAGGGCAGTTGTGACGACAGCAAAAATGTCTAGTTGCGAAAGTCCAGTGCCTGCTTCCTTAGAAGAACTGCATCTTTTCACTAACAGAGACGGACGTTTACAATGTCTAACGTGTCACATAACTGTTATTGCGCAGAAATATCAACAAACAGCGTCATTACAAAAAGAAATGGACAGCCCCTATTTTGCTTGTGTGTATCACATTTCTGCAGTATCTAAAGGAAGCAATTTGGGTCCGTATCTTCTTCCGAAATTGAAAACGTAAGTATGTGTGCCATTTCTTGTGATAAATGCTGTATCGGCCGTTATGGTAACTTCAGCCCCTGTTTAGCGCGTTCTAAAACTTTTAAAACAGGCGCCTTTTGGTTACTCTGTTTACTGGCAATGAGAGGTAGTGTATTTCTCATCTACTTGGAAGTAAGCTATTATGTCTTAACGCAAATGTGCCATTTCTTTACAATTAAATAACAAACGAAGCCTAATTTTCTCGGAGACCGAAATCTTGGTTATGATCTTCACTGTAAAATTCATACTGCCATATTTATGATTAACATGGTGGAAATTTGGTTGCGATTCAATCTGATAAATCAGTCAGTCATAATAATCAGTCTTTTAATACCCTAGCAACGACTTCTGAAATAAATGAGTTATTAAAAAAATAGGATAATTCATTATACACTTAATAAGAAATACTCCTTACGTTGGTTCCATGTAACAGGCATTTTAGTATGTGAAACAATGCTTTGACACACAGTAACTGCGAACGGCTGAAAGCAAGGGAAAACTGCGACCGTTACTTTTCCCGAGGTCATGCAGGTCTACTGTATGAATGTATGACGATGGCATCCTCTCAAGTAAAATATACCGGGGGTAAAATAGTCCCCCATTCGGATCTCCGGGCGGGGACTACTCACGAGGATGTGATCATCAGGGAAGACAACACTGGCATTCCACGGATCGGAGCGTGGAATGGTAGGTCCGTTAATCGGGTAGGGCGGTTAGACAATTTAAAAAGAGAAATGGATAGGTTGAAGCTAGACATAGTGGGGATTAGTAACGTTCCGTGGCAAGAGGAACAGGATTTCTTGTCAGGTGAGTGCAGGATTATAAATACAAAATCAGTTGTGTTATTATAGGAGTAGGTCTGATAATGAATGAGAAAATAGGAACACGGGTAAACTACAATTAGCAGCGCAGTGATCGAATTATCGTAGTCAAGATAGGTACGAATCCAATACCGATCACGATAGTACAGGTTTATAAGCCAACTTGCTCTGCCGAGGATGAGGAGATCGATGGAATGTATGAGTAGGTAAAGGAAATTATTCAGACAATTAAGGCAGAGGAAAACTCAATTGAGATGCGAGACTGGAATTCGGCAGTAGGAAAAGGAAGAGAAGGAAAAATAGTAGGTGAATATGGACTGGGCAGAAGGAATGAAAGATGAAGCCACCTGGTAGAATTTTGCAAGGAACAGAATGTAATCATAACAAACACCTTGTTTAAGAATCACGACAGAAGGCTGTATACATGGAAGAGACAAGGAGAGAGCCGGCCGCGGTGGCCGAGGGGACTGAGGCGCTCCAGTCACGGTCTGCACGGCCACTACGGTCGGGGGTTCGAATCCCCCCTCGGGCATGGATATTTGTGCCGTTGTTAGTATAAGGTTGTTGATAAGTAGTTTGTAAGTTTAGAGACTGATGACCCCGTAGTTAAGTCCCAGAAGCTGTACAGACATTTGAACATTTTTGACAAGGAGAGACCGGAAGGTACCAAACAGAATTGTTAGTGGTAAGACGTACCCAGGGGCACATATAGACTCTAACAATGGATTATTGGTCATGAACTGTAGGCTGAAACTGAAAAACTGCAGAAAGGGATCAAAATAAGGCGGTGGGACCTGGATAAATTGAAGGAACATCAAGTTATTGAGAATTTAAAGGGAGCTTTAGGCAAAATTGACATAAACGGGGGAGAATAAAACAGTAGAGGAGGAATGGGTAGTGTTGGGAGATGAAATAGTGAAGACAGATAAGGACAAAATAGATAGAATGGCAATACCTGCAAAAATTCCTCTGATATCACATGATATACTAAATTTATTTGATCAAAGGAGAAAATATAAAAATGCAGTTAATGAAACAGGCAAAATGGAGTACTGACTAATAAATGAGATTGACAGGAAGTGCAAAATAGCCAAGTAGGAGTGGCTCGAAGGCAAATGCAAGTCAGTAGAAGAAGAATGTTTTAAAAGGGGAAAAATAGATTCCCTCTACAGGAATATGAAACAGACATTTGTAGACAGGAAAAGCAGCTGTATGATTATAAAGAACTCTGATGAGAAACCAGTTCTCAGCGAAGAACGGAAAGCGTAGATGAAGACGAAATAGGATATAGTATACTGAGAGAAGAATTTGACAGAGCACTTAAAAAGACGAAACAACGCCCCTGGAGTGGACGAGATTCCCTCAGAACTACTGAAGTCTCTGGGAGTGCCAACCACGACCAAACTATTTCACATTGTGCGTAAGATGTATGACACAGGGAAATATTCTCAGACTTTAAGAAAAATGTAATAATCCCAATACCAAAGAGAGCAGGCGCAGTCATATGTGAAAATTACAAAACATTTAGTTTAAGAAGTCATGGACGCAAATTTTTAACACGAATTGCTTACAGAAGGAAGGAAACGCTGGTAGAAGCCGACCTCTGGGAAGATTAGTTTGGTTTCAGGTGATATGTAGGGACACGAGAGGCAATACTCACTTTCCGGCTTATCTTAGAGATTAAGAAAATGCAAACCTACATTTCTAGCTTTTGTAGATTTGGAGAAAGCTTTTGATAATGTTGATTGGAATACACTTTTTCAAATTCTGAAATCAGGGGGAGTGAAATATGGGAAACGAAGGGTTATTTACAACTTATACAAAAACCTGACAGCAGTAATCAGATTTGAAGGGCATGAAAGGGATGAAGAGGTTGGTAAGGAAGTAAGACAGGGTTGTAGCCTCTCCAATGTTATTTAATTTGACCAATGAGCAAGCTATAAAGGAAAGCAAGCAGAAATTTGGAGAAGGAATTAAAGTACAGAGTGACGAAATAAAAACATGGACAGTGTGTTGAAAGGTGCATATAATATGAATATTAAAAAGAGCAAACCAAGGGTAATGGAGTGCAGTCTAACAAAATCAGCCGATGCTGAAGGAATTAGATTAGGTAACTAAACAATGAATCAAGTAGATGAGATTTGATCAAAATATCCACGGGTGTACTGCCGGTATATAGTGTCCAACGGGCACAATATTTCGGCGATCATACATGTCGCCATCATCAGGTGAACTGACGGACTGAGCTCCTGGAAACGCGCCGGCACGGAGATCCGCACGCTACGGCTGCTCGAAGGGAACTGGGTTCTAGCCCGGTAGCGGGCCATTTAAATACCCTCGGCCCGCGGAGCGACCCCTCCGCGGTCCGCGCCCCGCGCCGCGGCCGTGCAGTGGAACCGATTGCGCCGGCATCTGAGAGGACGTCGGTGTGAGGGCTCTGTCCGCCGTGGTCGTCACTTCGTTACGTTTGCTAGATTTACCCTTAATTAACCCAATCGCTAGTTCCCAAGCTTTGCTAAGATTATAGCCAGAGTCACGGTTTATGAGGTCGTCACTTGTGCGAATTTCAATGGCCTCTCTAACGACGCAGTCCCAGTATCTCGACGTCTGTACCAGAATCCTAGTGTGTTCATACTCCATGGCGTGATGAGATTTGTTAGATGAGTAGTAAAATAACATATGACGGTCGCAGTGTAGAGGATATAAAATGGAGAATGGCAATGGGAAGAAAAGCGTTTCTGAAAAAGAAAAATTTGTTAACATCAAATATTAATTTGAGCTTAAGGAAGTCCTTTCAGAAGGTATTTGTGTGGAGTGTTGCCTGGTATGAGAGTGAAATATGGACGATAAACAGTGCGGGCAGGAAGACGTTAGAAACTTTTGAAATGTGGTGCTACAGAAGAATGCTGAAAATTAGGTGTGTGGATCACGTAACTAATAGGAAGCACTAAACCGAACTGGAGAGAACAGGAATCGTGAATTTAGCATTGGAGGGAAGTGTTTTGGGTAAAAACCGCAGAAGAAGAACAAGAGATGGACACAGTAAGCAGATTCAAATAGATGTAGGGTGTCGCTCTTATGAGGAGATGAGGAGGCTTGCTCATGTTAGAGTAGGGTGGAGAGCTCCATCAAACCAGTCTCTGAACTGAAGACCACAACAATAACAAAATAATGCCACCAAAAAACTTGTTTTATAAATTCCAGTCATGACACTACATAATTGATATTCAGGACCACATGGCTTTTACATTAATTATTCTATAATTATAGTAACGAAAGACATAATATTATCGTTTAGCACTGACCAAGTGTCACGAGTTCCGCATTTTCATGGAAGAAAAGGCAGGCGCAATTATAGGCTTTTCAGAAGCAATTGTGCCTGTCGCGAGAACGGTAATGTATCTGGCAGTCTCTCGTGACATCATAGCCCAGCGAGGTACTCCACTTGAACACGCGATCGCCGCAGCCGTGTGTCCCATGCGACAGCAGCTCACGGCCGATAATCGGCGCCCCGAGGGCAAGTGAGCCCTCTGGAAGAGCCTGTCCTAAACTAACAAAGTTCAGATGTTTGTAGAGCTTCTGGGGCTTAACTATGGGGTCATCAGTCTCTAAACTTACAAACTACTTATGAACTAGCTAACACTAAGGACGGCACAAATATCCAAGCCCGAGGGGGAATTTGAACCCCTGACCGTAGTGGCCGTGCAGACCGTGACTGGCGCGCCGCAGACCGCTCGGCCTCCGCGGCCGGCAAACTACCAAAGTTATGTGAATCCATAAGTTACAAAGTTTGTACATTTATATCCTAAATATGTTTGTTGTTGTGTTCTTCAGTCCGGAGACTGGTTTGATGCAGCTCTCCACAATACCCTATCCTGAGCAAGCCTCTTCATCTCCACATAAGAACAACAACCTACATCTGTCTGAAACTGCTTACTGTATCCATCTCTTGGTCTTCCCCTGCGATTATTTCCCCACATACTTCCCTCCAACGGTAAATTCACAATTCCTTGATGTCTAAGAATGTGTCCTACCAATCTATCCCTTCTTTTAGTCAAGGTATGCCAGAAATTCCTTTTCTCCCCAATTCTGTTCAGTACCTCCTCATTAGTTACGCGATCCACCCACCTAATCTTCAGCATTCATCTGTAGCACCATATTTCAAGAGCCTCAATCCTATTCCTGTCCGCACTGTTTATCGTCCATGTCTCACTCCCATACAAGGCAACACTCCATACAGATGCCTTCAGAAAGGACTTCCTTAGGTTTAAATCAATATTCGATGTTAACAAATTTCTCTTTTTCAAGAACGCTTTTCTACCCATTGCCATTCTGCATTTTATATCCTCTGTACTGCGACCATCATTTGTTATTTTACTGCCCAAGTATAACTAAGTTTAATTCCTTATATTGTTTACACTCGAATTAAGATTACACATACTGCTTATTCACTGAACTTACTTCAGGGAAAGGTCTTCTTTATATATTATTATAGTAAAGATATGTGTGTATTTGTATCGCTCCATGTCGATCTGTGAGGTACACTAAATTCAAGATGAAAGCGTTTCTTAACATCAGCTGATTTTATGCTCCAATGAACGTGACTTATTTACAGATATGGCATACTGTAGTGAAAGTGCAAAGATAATTATGCTCTTTTTTCACATGCTAGCTCTTTTTTCACATGACATGATGAGTGCTATAGACAAGGGATACCAAATAGATTCCGTATTTCGCGATTTCCGGAAGGCTTTCGACACCGTACCTCACAAGCGTCTTCTAATCAAACTGCGTGCTAATAGAATACCGTGACAATTGTGTGATTGGATTCGTGATTTCCTGTCAGACACGACACAGTACGTTGTAGCTGACGAAAAGTCATCGAGTATAACTGTAGTGACATCTGGCGTTCCCCAGTTGTTATAGGGTCCCTACTGTTCTTTATTGTTATAAATGATTTAGGAAACCATATGAGTAGCTCTCTTCTTCGCGGATGATGCTGTCACTTATCGGTTAGTTAAGTCCCTGAAGATTAAAAGCAACTAAAAAAAATTAGATAATAAATCTACATGGTGCAAAAAGTGTCAATTAGAGATATAATGATAAGTGTGAGGTCATCCATATGACCACTAAACGAAATCCGTTAAATTACAGTTACGCGATAAATCAGTCAAACCTAGAGGCCGTATATTCAACTAAATACCTAGGAGTGTGAATTACAAACAACTTAAATTGGAAAGAACACACAGAAAATGTTGTAAGGAATGCGAACCAAAGACTACGTTCCGTTGGCAGAAACTTAGAAGATGCAACATTTCTACTAATGAAACTGCCCACACTACACTTGTGTGTCCTATTATGGAGTATTGCTGCGCATTGTGGGATCCGCACCAAGTGGGACTGACAGCATATTTACAGAAAGTTCAGAGAAGGGCAGCTCGTTTTGTACTATCGCGTTATAGGGGAAAGAGTGTCAAAGAAATTATGCACTAGTTGGGGTGTAAATCAAAGGAAAGTCGTTATTTCTTGCGACGAGATATAATTGCGAAATTTGTTTCACCAACATTCTCTTCAGAATGCGAAAATATTTAGTTAGCACCCTCCTATGTAGAAGACATGATCATGAAAATAAAATAAGAGGTATCGGATCCAAAACTGAAAGATTTAGGCGTTCTTTTTTCCGCGAGCTATTAGAGAATGGGACCATAGAGTAATATCATAAAATCGTTTTGATAAGTCATGCACTTTGTAGCAAAGCAAGGTCATCACCACCCACCCTACCTCTTTCACTAACAATAGTTTAAGGGTAATCGACCCTGAAAGACAGTACTAGAAGAAATCTTTATTTAAAATTATTACGAATGTTAACTATTTTTGGATGATTCCAGACACCTTACCATATCAAGAAGAAGCTCAGATATACACTGGTATGTGTCATTATACTAAAATATCTCTTTTACTAACAATAGTTTAAGGGTAATCGACCCCGAAAGACAGTACTAGAAGAAATCTTTAATTAAAATTATTACAAAAGTTAACTATGCACTCAGGTATAAAGGTAAAAATACGCACAGTAATTATACAAAAACAGTAAAGATAGTAAATCAGATATAATTACGTAGGCTTCCGCGGCCAGAGTCAAATGACATAAAAGTTTTCTGGGTATGGTACCGCGTCATGATGTAAGGCTATTACTTAAATAACCAACGTTTCGGCCAACGTTACAGTGGCCTTCAGAAAACTTTTATGTCATAGTAAATCAGCTTTCCCTGGTGTAATTTTATTATTCAGTATATCGTTTGCAACAATAGTAACCAGTATGGTAATTAGTCATCGATCCTGTTAATTTCGAAATATTACCAATTAAAGATTTAGTAACAACTCGACTCATCATATTTCGAGTGCGGAAATCGGCGTATTTTAGTATAATGACACATAGCAGTTTATATCTGAGCTTCTCCTTGCTATAGTTAGGTATCTGGAATCATCCAAAAATAGTTAACTTTCGTAATAATTTTAATTAAAATTTTCTTCTAGTACTGTCTTTCAGGGTCGATTACCCTTAAACTATTGTTAGATTCTGGATTTTGACTTCATATTTTTGTTAACACTACTTTTCCCTTTCTTTTGATACACCACATTAATCGTTTCAAGATCTAATTAAAAATTTGAATTATTTTGAGCAATAAATTATTTTATCTAATATGGTTGCCAATCGCATACGAACGGGGAACCCCAATGCGGAACAACAATTATGTCCAGATACTTCATTAATTCTTTTGCTAAACGATAATTGCTGTACTAATAGTAACATGTAGTTTAATTCTAATGTCAATTTTTGACATAGACGTTTTATAAACAACTATGCTGATTACAAGATCCCAAAATTGTTATTACAGCAGTCTATAAATAGTTGGAAAAGTCGAGAATTAGGCAGTCAGCGGTTAGACACAGAACGAGTAACAACTTGTGCCATTCATGTCTGGCAATGTCTGTGCAACTTGATAAAATTGTGTTAACTTCATTATTTGTTATGTGTCTTTGATATTTCTACATGCCATTGACTGTGAACTGCTCTGTTAGGTTTTACTTTGCTGCACTAGTATTGTATAGACTATTTGTTGTTTAATTTAGTTCAGTATGTGCTGTCCTGTTCTCGCTGTGTTGTAGATTGTGAGACCCAAACTGACCAAAAATAGTTGTTATTCAAACAAGTGGTGGGAAATAAAAGTTATTCAATTTCAAATGTAGTATTGCCAACTTCAGTAGTTGTTGTTGTGGTCTTCAGTCCGCAGACTGGTTTGATGCAGCTCTCCACGCTACCTTGTCCTGTGCAAGCCTCTTCATCTAGAGAATTCGTTCGGCAACCTACATCCTTTAGAATCTGCTTACTGTATTCGTCCCTAGGTCCCCCTCTACGATTTTTACCCCACACACTTCCTTCTAACGCTAAGTTGACGATTCCTTGAAAAACAGTTACACAGTGAATCATAAGAAGACGCTACCGAGAGCAAGAGACGGAAAAACTACCGAAGGTAAAGGGCAGGGTGGTTACAACGTCAATGTGGATCGCAGAGTATTTTTGTAGATGTAGATTGTTAAAAATTGATGGAGTAATGTAATTACTACAAAGTTGGGGGACTTGGCAGCGTCACAAGACCATGCAACCCCCCGCCCCTAGAATCGTGGTGATGCAACACTTTTTCTAATGTGTGTAGGATTCGTAATTTTTTTTTGATATTATCTCACCAGACATTAAAAAAAATGCAAGCTCCTGTTATTACAGCAGAATAAGGCAAGAGAGCACACGGTACTGCTGCCGCGTAATGGGTTGTGTTGCGCCCGGAGCACTTGGGGGCCACTCTCGCTGCCGGGTCAGAGAGGCGGCCGCCGGGGGCGCTCCGTTAGGGGCGGAACCTCTGCGGGCGGCGGAAAAGTGTCCCGGGAGCGGACGGCCGCCGCCACCGTTCCCGCGAATACGAAACACATTCTTGCGAGGCGGCTGGCAATAACACTTGGACGGGACTGGGCCGCGCCGGCCACGCAATTGTCCGACGCCGAGGCGGTGGTGGGGGAGAGGAAAAGTGGGAGGGGAAGGGGGCGGGGGCGGAGACGAGAGCGCGCTCTCCCAGCCAATCTCGAGCCAACGTCGCCCTGGAGACGGACGCTGGAATGTCCTGGCGCGCCTTCCGGCCCGACACTTAGGCCTGCAGCCGCCGGCAGCGCCTCTATGAGGATTTAGTGACGTTCTAAACAAAAGCCGATATTGAATTCGAAATTGATGATGTAACAGGGGTGTGAGGAGTCATGTTTTATTCATGCCGGCGAGCCTCGCCGCGTGCCTCCGCCGTCTCGTGCCTCGCAGAAACACGCTCCGCCGTATTCGTTTTCTTCCCGAGCGTGAAACTTCGGTGTATCGATGCTGTGATATATATTTTATGCCGTGTTTTGCTACAAACTGTCAAGTTCTGTAGCCATCCAAAAGTGTTGGAGTAAAACGTATATCATTCTGAGACACTTATTGAAAACAGAAAATCAAATATTCAACCTCTCGGACCAAATTGCTATGGTCATCAGTCCCTAGACTTACGAACTACTTAAACTGATATATTTTTGACGACGTTAAAACGTTCATTTTTAATTAAATAAGTGGCAAATTGCGATGACTTATGGCTTCCCTGTACTAGGTTTAGATGTAATACCAATGTGCGGCGAATGAAAATTTGTGCCCGGCCGGGATTCGAACCCGGAATCTCCTGTTTATTAGGAAGACGCGTTGACCACTACGCCACCGAGGGCACAGTGACCAACCACGCTGCGGAGGACTCTTTCCTGTCCGTCTCCGGCCACACCCAAAGTGATGCCATAAGCCATCGCAAATTGCGATTTATTTCATTACAAATCAACGCTGTGACGTCATCAACGATATATAATTGTATACAAGCCAAGGCTGGGCTCTTGACGACAATTGTGTCTCGATACCTCATTGTCTGTTCTCCCTGATGCGGTAATACAGTACTGTGTCTGAGAGCATTACAGAATTAAGAGACTGTGGTAACAGGAAAGAGACAGTTGGCGAATGGAGATTTGGGGGTGGCGGGAGACGTGCAGGGAAGAGTCCTCCGCAGTCGGGTTAGTCACTGTGTCCTCTAGTCGCGGAGTGGTCAACGCGTCTGCCTAATAAGCAGGAGATTCCGGGTTCGAATCCCGGCCGGGCATAAATCTTCATTCGCCGTACATTGGTATTACATCTAAACCTAGTACAGTGAAACCATAAGTCATCGCAATTTGCGATTTATTTCATTACTTAAACTGAGTTTCAATAAGGACAAAACACATACCGATGCCTGAGGGAGGACTCGAACCTTCGGCGGGAGCGGCCGCCTAGTCGGAAGCATAATTCCATAGACCACGTGAGATTTTACTTTATTTTTATGTTATTAACTTTTTTTATTCGTGTCAAAGGCATTTCTTATATGTTTAGTCTTGGTGTAAAGCGCTCGACTGAAACTGAAGGATCGCGGCTTCGAAACCCAGTCGGGGCTCTGAATTTTTCAGTCTGCGCTTTAACCCGTCCTACTCCTCCCAACGACGTGAGGAGTCGCCAGAAACTACACGTGGTTCGGATTCCACGTTAAGCTGTAGGTCCCATAACTGGAGTAGGCTAGGGATACGCAAGTCGTCGAAGAGGCGTCAAATTGTAAGACTTTCACCAGGCCAATGAGCCACACTAAATTATTATTATTATTATTATTATTATTATTATTATTATTATTATTATAAGTTAATTACAAGAAAGCTTACCAGAAACATTTTAAATGAAGAAAAGATAAATTAGGAATTAAAATTCTTTTCACCCAGAAGTTGGCCATGTTCAAGGCATCAAAGTTAGCATACAATACATATACAAAATATTAGAAATAGATTCATATTTAGTGATAGTAAGAGTCATTAAATTGTTTTAGCCCAGAAATGGTCTACGTCCTTCACTGTAGGATGACGGGCACAAATAACAGTTGCGCAGGTGAGACATTGTCTACTCCTCGCCACACTCACAGGTTGAGGGTTCACTAATGTATTTCCAGTTTTCAAGGCTTACTATACACCGCCCAACACCAGTTCGTAACATGTTGAGAGACTTCCAACTACAACAGCTCTCACTATCAGCGGGAGGTAGCTATTCTTTAGATTTCCTCCAGCCTAGAGAAGCAAATTCTGCTTTCTTTTTCCACATGTCTATCGCTTGGTTTGTTGTTGCTGACAGAGTTACATACAAAACTCTTACTGGAGTTAAAGCGTCTTGGCGCTGGCGAGAGGCCTAAGGTTGGGTGAGTATGAGAGGTAAGGGCTCCATGTCCTTCTTCTTGCGCAGCAGATTCACGCCTGATGTCAGGCGAAGCTACACCTGCTAGCTGATACAGCGGCAACATAGCCATTTAAAATACTCTCATTAAGATATATGGTTTGTTTAACAGGACAGCACCATATTGCAGTTACACTTATTTATTTATATTATAATTCGTCTAAGTTGATTTCATTTATTCACGACAATGATCGCAATACATAGACAACCTGTATCGGTCAGATATGAGCAATATTTACATCTATATCAGCACGCCGCAAGCCAATTCACGGTATGTGTACCATTATTTCTTCCTTCTAAACCAGTCGGCTTTGGTTTACGATTTAAAAAAAAAAGACGATTCTTGTATGGCTCCGTGTGGGGTGTAGTCCCTTATGAACGTCGTATTTCTACGCATACTTTTTTATCTTTTATTCTTACAGTGCAAATGAGTCGTACATTTCTAAATGTCCTTACATACACTGCAGCAGTTGCAAAGGTTTATAATGTGCCGCAGAGAGAATTACCCCGGCAACTACCCGTCCTTTTGATTTCTGTACTGGAAAATTTCTCTTCTATTCTCGATAGTGCCATTACTCACACAGCAGTCGAGATCCTGATACGTTCAGGAATTGTTTACACGTTCCCGGCCATATCCACTCGTAAAACAGCGTACTCAACCAATTCTTCTTCTGCTTCTGGACACCAACCACTGTTTTGTGGCTTTGAAGAGCACTTAGAGAGACTATCTGTAGCGCATTTCTAAGAGAGCTGTCATTAGCGTACATTGAACTGAGGCAGAAAAGGAGGTGGGTTGCACGCATACTCACTGCCCAGCAATGGGAGTGCAGTGCCCGAGATCGAGCGGACGACTGGAACAGGGAGAAAAAATATTGACGAGGCCATGTGGCGAATATGCTTTCAAACGTGTGTTACCTTAACTGCACTACATTACCTATCGTCGTCACATATTATGAGTTTCTTGGGTGTCTTTCGAAAGAAGCGATAATGCAAGTGAGCTCGCTTTGAGATGAACAATTAATTGCTGTAAAGACTTAGAACCCTGAACACAGATGTTTTTAAGGAAGAATGCTTAAACCCTTAGCATTATTTATTTAAATGGCTGTATGAATATTAATGTAACTTACTGATAGTAGCCTGTCTTGGTAACACGAGACGAAAGTGAAATAAGTCTTGTCGTGTTGACAACAACAGCTTTCACTATTACCCTATTATGGGCTACGTGAATGAAGGAGAGTGGAAAACAAGCGAACTTGAACTACCTATAGACCAGAGGAATGCCACCAGAGGGCTCATAGGTCCTCTGCATCTGTATAAAGTTGTAATTAATGTTGTAAGTAATAACACCGTTATAGTAAATACCTAAGGCATTACAGATGGATTTCGATATGTTCCATCAATAAGTAAATGTAATCTTGTATGCAGTATGACCTGTAACTAACATAAAATGAAATTCATTATCTAGTACAGAGGTGTACTGTATATTGTCCTGACTGCAGTGAGGTAGGTCACAGACGATTATCGATAAATATTTTTAAAATTGTTAATGCAAGCATAGTTTCCTCCAAAATGTTTGTTGTCATAGATAATTGTTTAGACAATTGTCCTTGAATGTTTATAAACAATACTCTTATCCCATATTTTTCTGACGATAAGGTGCTCACTCGACTGCCTCTGGTAACAGACTGACTAGGTTTCAGGAAATTTCAGAGGGGCGGGAGGGGGGGTGGGAAAGAAAAAGAGGTGGGAGAACTGGTGCTGACATCTAGTGGAGAAAATTATAAGTTTTACCTACCGAAATTTTTTTTTTTGGGTTGTTGCCAATAGCATTCAAGTAAATTACAAGACTCAAATTTCCCAGTAGGTGCCATATTGCATAACGTCATAGGGGCAGGGGGAAGAGGTGGGCATGGTCCTGGAGTAATGGAGACATTTAGATCCAAGACAAATATTGTGGGTCTTAGCAATAGTGTTCGAGGAAAATTCAAAATTCAAATTTCCCAGTAGATGCCATCTTGGCTTACGTTTTAGCGGTTAGGGTAAGACAGCGGCGTGGTACCAGTGGCCATTTTGTTCCGGATCCGGAAGTTGTTCCATCTTGAATGAGATCATTGTGACGTGTCCATATCTATTACTATGTCGGAGCGGGAGGATATCTGGCAACATTGTATTGCGCCAGTACCCCCTTTCGTTCAGTACTATGGTGAAACGTTTCTGGGGTTAGCAGATTTATTATCTGTTATTTAAGGAAAAATAAAAATAACGATTTGTAAGATCCACATAAAAAAGACCTATCATGACACACACATTTTGGCAGTTAACTACATGTCGTATTGCACAAGGATGTGCTACCATATCATTGAATGAAGCTACAAAAAATTTATAGGAACTTTAATGTCATACAAGAAGAAGAGACTTAACAGCTGCTATATACACTCCATAATTTAAGTATTTGTTATGCAATAAATGTTTATGTGTAACTAAAACCGCACGCTAATACAAAAAGAAGCAACTCGGGTTTGTGATATTTTACTCTTAGCATACAATAAATATTGACTACAATCTTTGACAGGCGTTATTCTGATGAAGCTTAATTTTTCTGTTTAACTACGTAATGAATGCTTTGGACATTCCTTTATGGAAAGAGATGGAAATATTATCTTTATAGCTACATTTTGGAGACAATAAAGGGAGGTAATATTTTGTACGGAACATACGTTTCATTTTGCAGAAAGGTCATAAGTCTCCCTTGACGTAAAGTCGACCATCAACACGAAAATGTGAAATAAAATCCCTCGCAACGCATAGTACACTACGTGTTATTGATGACTGTGCACAGAGAGTTTAATTAGCAGTTTAAGCGTGTAATATACGTTATGCGTGATAACATAGTTGCGTTTGTTGAATTATTTACACTAATGAAGTCACTGCAATTTTAATAAGTACTCCCTGCATCTGTACATTCACATTAAATTATTTACTTCCTTGAGTCAACATATCATTTCTGATATATATGGAATCCTATGGAAACTGAGTTGGAAGGTGTAGAAGAAAAACTTGTGGCGTTCGTTAATTCACAGACTAAATGACTTGTAAATGGAAACCTATGCAGGAGGTGGCATTTATAGCCGGGATATTTAGACAAATACAAATCGGATTAAAGACAGTTGCAATAAAAGTTTTTTTTACCTCGAAGGCATCAGTTAATATAAAGCTAAACCCCCTTGCACTACCCTCAGAGGCGGGAGGGGTGAGACTTCGATGTCTTTACTAGCAACTCTATTAATGGTTTTTATTGCGGATTTGGACTCTCCGTGAAAGAAATATGCAACATACATTGGAAACTCTTTTTTCGTTTGGTGACATATGACGCTCTAATCGGAAGAAATCAAAATTAGTTATAAGGTAATCTTTGATTTTTCGTTCGTTTCTTGATAGAACATCTTTATATTGAATTAAAAATCACAATTTTGTGTATGTTCCCTAAAAATTGATAAAACTGTAGTAGGTCGCGGTGGCTGAGCGTTCTGCGGCGCTCCAGTCACGGTCTGCACTGCCACTACGGTCGGGGGTTCGAATCCCCCCTCGGGCGTAGATATTTGTGCCGTCCTTAGTGTTAGCTAGCTCATAAGTAGTTTGTAAGTTTAGGGACTGATGACCCAGTAGTTAAGTCCCATAAGCTCTAAAAACATTTGATATATAAATTCTGAAGCTATCCTTATAAGCCGAAAAAAAGTATAAAGTTATAGAAAATAGAAAACAATTGTGATTTTAATTAAAAAGCCGTAATACAGATAAAGCAAATACAGAGGGAAATTAACATGCAGTTTTTGGTATTTTTGATAGTGCTTTCATGTGGCTCCTATCAAAGTCGAATGATCCGCAGACTTTGATCATGCTCTCAGTCAAAGGTCAATCTGTTATTGTAATTCAATGATTAGGATTGTACATAGCTTTATGAAATTGCTCCACGATGTTAAGAACTGAAGAGAGGGTAGACATCATTTCCTTGCACTTTTAGTCTTATAGAATTGTTGAAGTTCGTAACTGGTATGCTAATGTGTTCCGTGATAGGAATGTTCCTTCTGAGCTGGATTGTCCATATCTTTGCAGAAATTGAAAGTGATAAACATAGAGAAAAAGTCCAACCGCGGCCTATGACAAATAAAAATGACACTGTCATTGTTTGAGCTGCAGTTGCTGCTTGTCCTCATTTAGTTCTCGGGCCGGCCGCGGTGGCGGATACTAAAAAAAAGATAAATATTCGGTTAACATCTTCCTAGGAGACAGTCTCCAGTTTTTTCTAAACTATGTAAGTGAAGACCATATGTGGCTTACATTAAAATGAATAGTATCAACAGCATGGGAGGGATTCCTACCAAATAAATTAATAAGAGACTGAACTGGTCCCCCATGATACATGGAACAGAAAGCTTTTGCAGAAAATTTAGATGAATTCAAAACCCCCAAGATTTCAAATGTTTTACTGAAGCTCGAAATTTAGCACGGCCTTCAATGCGACATTCGTTTAATATTTTTCACAACGAAAATCTTTGTAGAAATGTGTCGGAAAATACAAAGAGATTCTGGTCCTATGTTATCTAGAGCAGCGGAGAGACTAAGTGAATGCCTTTATTGCGCGATAGCGACAGCAATGTTACTGAACGCAGTGCCACTAAAGCGCAGTTATTAAATGCAGTTTTCAGAAATTCTTTCATCGAATAAGACGAAATAAATATTCTACAATTCGAAATCAGGACTGCTGCAAATATAAAAATAAATACCCTTGGTGATGCAAAGTAAATCACCCTATCAAATAATTGATGTTGCAGACGAAACGATCAAATATGTTTCCAAAAGTTTCTAATGCATAAGAAAAATACGTATAATACATTTGTTTATGATATTCCTTCGTAACAATTACTTTTAAACACTAAGCTCCTTGCCGTGTTTCCATAGCTTTTACTGGCCTGATTAAGGATAATCAACAACATGGTGAGAAACTTTAATTTTTAGGGACTACAGCTAAATGTATTTCATGAGATCTACACCTACTGTTAAGTTATCTCTATCCTTGTCTAATCTTGGATACATGGGATTTATTTCAACACTGTTATGATCTTCAGTCCGGAGACTGGTTTGATGCAGCTCTCCACCCTACTCTATCCTGAGCAAGCCTTTTCATCTCCTCATAAGAACGGCAAGCCACATCCACTTGAATCTGCTTACTATACGCGTCTCTTGGCCTCCCTCTGCGATTTTTACCCCACACACTTCCCTCCAATGCTAAATTTACGATTCCTCGATGTCTAAGAATGTGTCCTACCAAGCGATCTCTTCTTTTGGTCAGGGTATGCCAAAAATTCCTTGTCTCACCAATTCTGTTCAGTACCTCTTCATTAGTTATGCGATCTACCCACCTAATCTTCAGCATTCTTCTGTAGCATCACATTTCAAAAGCCTCTATTCTCTTCCTGTCCGCACAGCTTATCGTCCATGTTTCACTCCCGTACAGGGCAACACTCCACACAAATACCTTCAGAAAAGATTCCTTACACTTAAATTAATATTCAATGTTAGCAAATTTCTCTTTTTCAAAACTGCTTTTCTTCCCATTGCCATTCTGCATTTTATATCCTCTGTACTGCGACCATCGCATGTTATTTTACTACCCAAGTAACAAAACTCATCTACCACCTTCATTGTTTCGTTACCTAATCTAATTACTTCAGCATCGCCTGATTTTCTAAGACCACATTCCATTATTTTTGTTTTGCTCTTGTTAATGTTCATTTTATATGTTCTCTTCAACACACTGTCCATTCCATTCAAATGCTCTTCCAGGTCCTTTGCTGTCTTTGACAGAATTACGATGTCATCAGCAAAACGCAATGTTTGTATTTCTTCCTCCTGAACTTTAATCCCTATTCCAAATTTTTCCTTGCTTTCCTTCACCGCCTGCTCGATGTACAAATTGAATAGCAACGGAGAAAGGCTACAACACTGTCTTACTCCCTTCCCAACTGATGCTTCCATTTCATGCCCTTCGAGTCTAATAACTGCGGTCTGGCTTTTGTACAAGTTATAAATAACTCTCCTTTCCCTGTATTTTACCCCTGCTGACTTCAGAATTTGAAAGAGTGTATTCCAGTCAACATTATCAAATGCTTTCTCCAAATCTACAAAAGCTAAAAATGTAGGTTTGCCTTTCCTTAATCTATCTTCTAAGATAAGACGTAAAGTGAGTATTGCCTCCCGGGTTCCTACGTTCCTCCTGAACCCAAACTGATCTTCCCCGAGGTGAGCTTCTACCAGTTTTTCCATTCTCCTGTAGATAATTCGTGTTAAAATTTTGCAACCATGACTTATCAAACTGATGGTTCTGTAATTTTCACACCTGTCTGCACCTGATTTCTTTGGAATGGGGATTATTATATTTTTCTTAAAGTCTGAGGGTATTTCGCCTGTCTCATACATCCTACACCAGTTCAAATAGTTTTGTCATGGCTGGCTCTCCCAGAGACTTTAGTAGCTCTGAGGGTATGTCATCTACTCCTGGAGCCTTTATCCGAGCTAGGTCTTTCAGGGCTCTGTCAAATTCATCTCTCAGTATAGTATCTCCTATTTCATCTTGATCTACTTCCTCTTCCCTTCCTACAACATCGTCTCTAAGTTCATTTCCTTTGTAGAGCTGCTCTATGTACTCTTTCCACCTTTCAGCTTTCACTTCTTTTCTGAGAACTGGATTTCCATCAGTGTCCTTGATATTAATAGAGCTGTTTTTCTTGTCCCCAAACTGTAGGAATTTTTACCTAAATAGGAAATTGCAAATTAAAAAGCGCTAGATTTAACTATAAGTTCTGGTTGCAGGAGGATCATTTGGGTGATGTTTAATGTATATGCTTCGTTGAGTTAAATTTCACCGCGTATTGATTAAACGCTAGTGAACCGAACTGTGACAAGCTAGCTTCATCATTGAGTTATTTAAAGATACTGACGTCTGTACACTCTTTTTACATTTACATCTTATAGAGGTAGCATCGTTAGGTAGTCTTCACAGGTGTTTTCTACGTTCAATACGTCTCCGTTCTTAGATAGCAGCTTTCTCTTGCAATGACCCTGTTTTCGGCGTAAGCACAATCACACCTTATTATCGCGCCACCCTTGTAGTGGGCAAAAGGCCTGCCCTTGGCAGTTGCAATAACTTCCATACTGACGGTCGTACTGCGAAATGCGGAAGCGACCAGTGTGCATATGTCGGGACACCGTCCACTGAGTTCTCGGGCCGTGTGGCAAGGGGGGGGGGGGGGGAGGAGGAGACAGGGGCACCCGACCCTTTGGAGCAGGTAAAAGTGTGGCAAATGTCCGGCGTGGCAAGTGTCCGGCGTGACAAGTGTCCGGACACCGCGGTGGCCGAGGGGACTGAGGCGCTCCAGTCACGTTCTGCACGGCCACTACGGTCGGGGGTTTGAATCCCCCCTCGGGCATGGATATTTGTGCCGTCTTTAGTATAAGGTAGTTTGTAAGTTTAGGGACTGATGACCCGATAGTTATGTCCATAAGCTTAACAAACATTTGAACATTAGTTCACGGCATCAGGAATTTCTCAAAGAATTGATTTGCGCATACTTCATGAACAAACACAAATGACACCCATTTCGTTTATCGCTGCATCAAGAACTGCATGGTGACGATTTTCAAAACCTCATGAATTTTATCAACTGGATACCAGAACTACTGACAATCAATTCTAATTTCATTTCACACATATTTATTTTTGATGAATCAAATTCTATGAACCGTAGTGAAGCGAATCGAACGTACTGTAAATTTGTTGAAGATAACGATGCAAGTAACATTCGCAAAGTAAACTGTTTCATATCCTAAAAGTTTCAAGATGTTTCCAGTGGGAAATCGTTAATTTTAACAACCAAATGCCGATTATCAAAATTCTAAGGTACATCCAGCTGATACATCAGATTCTTTATTTATTTTGTACGTTATATATAATGAAACGAAAAGTAAAACATCCATTAATTCCAGTCCCACATTCCTTTGTTCAGGACATTTTTCTATTCGGTTAATAAAATAACGTGTCATAACAGTTGACCAGAGCTAACACACTGGTAGTAATGTGACGGTACAGAGCTGGACTCCCATGCTAGAAGCTACGATTTCGGTTCCTGATGGGACATTGTTATTATTATCATTTTGTAGTCTTCATTTTAGTTTAGCCTTCACTTCTCTGGATGTGAGAAGTGGCCAAAAACGACACGAGGTCCCACCTCCACGTTAAACGTGTAAATAGTGAAGTGATGGACACCGATTCTTTACTGCGTACATGGCTCTTTCGAGAGGAAATGTCTAGCTGATTACATGTAATTAATTTCGTCTTTGGTATTATCAAACCTCAAAATTCCACAATATCTGAATATAATTGACATTGATGTATTTATCAGCCAGACTTCTCAAAAAATGTTGAATAAATGCTTCTGAGAAATACTTCGTTTTTATAAAGCCTAACATTTAAAAATGTAATCGTTAATTTTGGATTCGAGATTAATTGTGAAAGTTTAGTTATTACTGAGGCTTCCAAAGCAGAAATTATTAATTTTAAATTGAAAGATAAAGGTATTTAAATACGAAACTTATGGAACATTTACTATACTGGACATTCATCAAATAATAAAGATAAAACGAGTTGGTGATTCAAAGCACCTCCAGCGGGAGCCCAAATGGTGAAAATTAAAGTCATTGTTGTTATTGATCAGTAATTGTTTTTCCCAAAATTTACTTACTTCTATACTTGCCTGAAATGTTACATTATTAACTCTGTGAGTTGAATTTTGTAAAAATATATTGAACATTCTCTACTTCATAATATTGTTTTCATCAGTAATTAATAGATAATCGCCTGTCCTGTGTGCATAATGATTTACTATCATCTGGATATTAATTGTGGAAGTTTAGTATCGCAACTCGATTATTCTATCGAGATGGTAACAGTTATTTTGTGGCGTCAGTGACGTGCAGCGTTCGATCTGAATGTGGCTTGCGACTTCTTATTTTTGTTTGCATAGTTTACAACCGTATTTTGTTAATATATAACTTAAAACATCGAAATGAAGATATCGTTATTGGTCTGCAACCATTACAGGAACGTAATGTACTAGTTTAAGATTACAAGTCTGATGTTGATTTCCAAACTTTAGAAGCAAACATTAATGTCAATCACAATAGACAAAAATGTTAATAATGCTAACGAATTAAGTTGTTTAGTGAGTGTAACTGGTCGGACTGGAACGAGCTTTCTAATAAAAAGCAGCGAATGTCTGTAACCACACGCCTTTTTGTTTCGATCATTGGTTAGGTAGGATCGTTTGCAATAAATGTGAATGGCTTCGTTATATACAGATTTTGGCAGCTTCCTGTGGAACAAAACAAACACATAAGTAAATGCAAATTTCCGACAAGTTCTACAGGTGGTGCGACAATATTTGAAAGAAGAGGTGTTGCTCATCATAGCAGAAGTGTTAATGATATCCACTGTTACACTGACATATATTCATTTACTCTTGTCCTACGCTATAACCATACACAAAAGTCACGGGCTAAGTTCGAACAGTGATGTGATGGAAATCGTCATTGTCAAGCGTACATGGCACTTTAGAGAGCGACAATTCTGTATGAATTATACTTAATGCTGACATCAGTCATATAGAAGCTAACATGTCAACAATCGCTTAATATAATCAACTTACAAGTACTTACGTCCCAGACATCAATAATTGTTTCATCAAAACCTTTGTGGAAAAATTTTATAGGCAGGGAGCAGGAAATGAGATAATCAATATCTGAGACACAATACATGTTACCCTAGAAGAAAAAATGACGTTCTGTGTACAAAAAGGAATCAGATCCCATAAAAAAACATAAAAATGTACAAAACTGCAAGTCTGAGAACGTAATCTTTCCACAGCAATAAGTTGTGAGATATCATGCAAGACAAGTTGATTATCTGTTAGAATATATGTAAGCACCTGTTCAACAATTTTTCCATAAATTGTTATCCAGTTAGTTACCTAGTAACATTTATAGCAACCATACCAATATCAGACTTTATTTCTGTAGTAAATACTGTGACATAAGCTCATACTGCAAAATAACTATTTAATAATCAATATAACATTTACATAAGCAATTAACAGCAACATAATATATAAACAGTAGATCATATGTACACGTGTGTGACACCATATTCATTACAGAAAACAATATATATAATATTGATATGGTTATTGTTTATGTTAAATAACTAACTAAATAAAAGTTCATGAAATTTTTTTGACTAGGTGCTTCTGTTTGTAGACACAGCTCAAAACTATTAGGGAATCAAGCGAGATACCATACACATTATATATAATATATGATTCAGATTTATTTATTCTAAAATTGCTAGAAATTACTTGTATAATCACTAGATGTTATCAGTAGATTATTTATTTTCAATTCACAAGATGTTTCGGGCTTAGCCAATCGTCTTATTTGGTAACACATAACAACAATATTTTAAATGACAAATTTGAATGCATCAAATCTAAACATATAACAATCAGCAGATGATGGGCTAAGCCCGAAACATGTCGTGAATTGAAAATAAATAATCTACTGATAACATCTAGTGATTATTCAAGCAATCTCTAGCAATTTTAGCGTCAACAACAAATTGAATCATTAAGGTTGCATACCTCTATCAAGACTTTAAGTCTAAAATATGATTCAGATATCGATTAAATTGTAGTTTGTGTGTGATAGGGTACGATATTTTGGTGTCTCTTTACATGGCTTTTATTAGAGCTACCATAATAGTGAAAAAGTCATTCTTCATGCTTTCTAATATGGTGTGTGATAACTTCTGATGGCTAGTACAATTGCACACCTGCATGGCATGGACAGTATGAGGTTATCAATCAGCTCTTGAAGGATACTTGGCCATTCTTCCATGAGCGCAATACCCAGCTCTGAAATCGTTGTGGAAGATGCTGGTCTGGTTGCAATGCGTCTGCCAACTGCATCCCAGGCACGCTCAGTCGTGTTTGGTTCGGTGAACATGATGGCCACACGATTCGTTCGATACCTTCAGCTTCAAGCACGTTGTTTACCAGCGTTATCGTTCACCAGAAGGAATTCATTTCCTATGTAGCGTACCTCACAAGAAAAGGTCGAAGGATCTCGTCTCTATTCCTCTGAGCAGTCAAAACGCCAGTCTGAACTACATAGAAGGCCGTACGTCAGCCGCGGCGGAGCGGCCGAGCGCATTGAGGCGCGAGGCCGTTCTCCGTCGGGGGTTCGAATCCCCCATCGGGGATGGATGTTTGTGTCGTCTTTAGTATAACATAGTTCATGAATAGTTTGTAAGTTTAGGGACTGATGACCCCGCAGTTAAGTCCCATAAGCTCCACAAACATTTGAACATTCCGTACGTCCGCCAATATTGACTCCAGCTCAGGCCATTAGTCCACCACCATGATATGATAATGTTTCCTGATTATAAGCAGGATTTCACTGTAAGGTTTTAAAAATAAACGCCTTTTGCTACTGCGAATGGTTTTATTTTTAAATCACCCATACGCGTTTCGACTTTCTCTCAAGGCATCATCAGTGGGTGTCCTGAAATATTTACATCTTTTTGTTTATACATATAGGTTAGGTCTCTTACATTTCTGATTTAAAACAGTTCGTTTTTTGGAATAAAATGGTGTACTTACAGCACTTGCTAATCCACTTCAGTCTTATTCTGGCAACCAGGTCGATATGTTACACTGTTTTTCGAAACACATTGCAGTTCTCTGGTTCTGCTGTCACCTGCTGCCATACTGTGTCTACTGCTGTTTGTTTTGTAGTGTTGCCAACCTTAGCTTATTTGAAATTCAACTGTTTCATTGAAAATGTTTGAAGGTATCTTTGTGTGTGTGTGTGTGTGTGTGTGTGTGTCTGTGTCTGTGTGTGTGTGTGTGTGTGTGTGCGTGTGTGTGTGGTGGTGGGGGTTGTGATTATGTGTTGGGATTTGTGTCTATCATATGGTCAATCAGTGAGAACAATGATTGATTGGTCAGGTTTATTTGGTCATTTAGTAGCATCTTTTTCTCAGCTTTTGTTTTATATATGTGATAATTTTCTTGTAATGTTAGGAGATGTTTTTCATTATTTATTCTAATTACCTTCATGTCTTTTTCTATTGTGGTGGCTTTGTGGTTATATGCTATTAGATGTTCTGCAAAAGTGGAGTGGTTTGTTCCGTATTTCCATGCCCTGATGTGTTCCTTGTATCGGGTATCGAATGTTCTGCTGGTTTGCCCTACATACCTTCCATCACATGAGTTGCATTGTAGTTGGTATATTCCAGCTCTTTGGTAGATATCTGTGTCTGTTTTGATTTTTTGGATATATTTTTGGATTGGGTTATCTGTTTTGAGAGCTATTTTTATGCCTTGTCTTTTGAAAATATTTATTATTTTATGTGTTAGTTTGTGTTTGTATGTCATTGTGTACCATCTTGAATTTTCTTTTTTGCTTTCATGTGTTCTTTGTACTGCAGTTTGTGGTGTGTGTGGTTGTGTGCTGCTTTGCTGTGTTGTTGTCTGGGGGTCTGTACGTTTGGTGTTTTTTGCCCGTATCTGTTTTTTAATTTTTTTGTTTAATTTTTCTACTATATTACCATCGTATCCATTGTTTGTTGCTATTTGTGTGATGATGTCTAGTTCCTTTTGGTAATTTTCTTTGTTGAGTGGTACTGTGTTGAGTCTGTGGAGCATGTATCTGATTGCTGATTGTTTTTGTGCATGTGGGTGATTGGAGGTCTGGTGTATAATTGTATCAGTTGTTGTCGGTTTACGGTAAATGTCAAAGGTATGCTTGTTGTTTTCCTTTTTGATGGTTATATCCAAGAAGTTTATTTGGTTGTTATGTTCTTTTTCTATTGTGAATTTTATTTTTTGGTGTATAGTGTTTAAATCTGTATGGAGCTGGTCTATTCTTTCCGGAGGTTCATCAATTAGGCAGAGAAAGGCGAAACGCGTATGGGTGATTTAAAAATAAAACCATTCGCAGTAGCAAAAGGCGTTTATTTTTAAAACCTTACAGTGAAATACAATTCAGCTGCTGCTCAAAATGGCCACTGCAAGCAACGTATAAGCAGGATTGTTCCGAATTCCACGTTCTCTCCAGATGGGGAAACGATGATTGTTAAGCTGAACACAAAATCTTGATTCATCCGTGAACAAAACCCGACTTCAATCCTGATGTTCTTCCATCCAGTATCTGCAGACTAAACGGTGTCATAGTTTTAATGAGACACACACCATAGGACTCCTTGCATTGAGGCCACATTTTCGAAGGCGATTTCGGACTGTTTGTGCTGATACTGTGCGTCCTGTTGCTGCCTGCAGGATGCGTTGCAGGTGAGATGCATTCAAACTTCTGTCTCGACGGGCTGTTAACTGGAGATAACGGTTATCTCTTGCTGATTTTACCTGTGGACAACCTGTGAATTTTTCCGTCTTTTAACGGCTCCTGTCTTCTGAATTCGCGTCTACGTCCTGAAAATTATACTTTGGGTCACTCCAATACCTCAAGAGCTGCAGGCACCTCCCTTTGTGTGTGTCCCAACATTCCTATGGCTTTGCATGCCATAGCCTCGTGTATGGCACATTGTTGTTGCATTGCACTACCTGCTCACTACATTGTTTGGTATAGTAAACACAAATCAAAACAAACCACCTTTGCCGCACCTTTCTGATATTACCGCTATCTTGGTTGTCAATAAGTTCTTGTCTCCACTCCGTAGAACCGACAGAAAGACGTCGAATCATTTTAATACATTCTGCCTATGACAACACTTTAGAACCTAGATAGTCTGTAGCCTTCCAGTGAATATTTATCTGCAAAATTTTAAAATTAAAAGTCCAAAGTTCAAATAAGTATCTTAAAAGCTTGCTTAATTCAAGTTAGTTTAATTTTTTCTCTCTTGGTTGAATTCGTTGGAAAATATAAGGCTGAGGCAAGCCCTTTTACAGGAATTGTCGAATTACCGCAATTAATGAAGATGATGGGTAGGAGCACTAGGTCAGTTGTGTGTAGGTAAGTTGAAAATTTTGGTGTGATGGGAAGCGTGCTAAAGGAGTCTATACAGATGTGATGATCGCTATACACGAATGGCGTCGTGAACAGCTCAGATGCCTAGTAAATACCGGGCCCGTCTTCGAAATACAGTTTGATGTTATTCACTTTCCACTAGCAGCTAATGTCTTCAGTTCCTTGTCTTAAGCAAATGATCTTAAAGTAAGCCACAAAACTGGTTTACAGGGCAGCAGAAGGGATCTATATTCTCAAATGTTTTTATTTCAACTTATCGCCTCCAGTCTTGAATTATTTAAAAAATAGAATAAAACACATTATTGTACTTTTTCATGTCTATAAGACCCTCTCTGTTGTATATTTGAGCAAAATTAAAAATTTTCGAACTTTGATTCCAAAATAGAAAATGTCAAATAAATTATATTCCTGGTCTGGAAGGCAGTTTAGGATGTGAAATAAGATGTCAACAGTTAAATATCTCACTCCATATTTAGCGTGGAATTTGTTCTAAATTGATAAATGAATATATAAAATAATTTCAACTATTGATATCATGTCTGATGCACTCCGCAATGTGTCCGTCAAGTCCATTGTTTTTAAATGTAGCATGCCATTTTGGTGGCAGATGGCAGTGAGAAGCACAGAACTAAAAGTGACAGATGTCCAGTAAACAGGTTACTGGGTCTGAAAGCGAAATAATTTAGTGTTTCAAAATTAATGAAAAGTCGATGTCCAATATATTGAACACCAGGTCTGAAAGGGTTATGATGAAGTTTACATTTTAACAGTGTATCATGGTTGTGATTCGGAGAAGATATCGACAGAAAGGTCGCGGTGTTCCATGGGCACCCTGCTGTGCCGCACTAGTGCCAAAGATTCTGCGACCGTTCGCAGGGCTGGCTGGAACAAATTTGGCGCCCAAGGAAAATTATTTTAATGGTGCATCATTTAACAAAATCGCAATAAGACATCAATGTAAAATACACATTGCATCTTTATTATTCAAATACATAATCACAACATATATATTACATAAACATATTAAAATGTTTATACAACAATGTTACTTTTTCATCGTTTTTCCATTTTGTCTTTTAGAAAAGTTTTGGTTGATAGTTTACAGTAACTGATACTCATAAGCATTATACAAGAGTCACACAAATTCCATCTTTCTTGCCTTGAATTTTTCAAAATATGTGAGGCGACGCCGCGAGCAAGGTGCGCTCAAATGACGGCGCTGGGGGTAGCTGACATCTCAGGCCGTTAGTACAACTGTAGTCTGTGGACGTGTGGTTTCGACTGCAACGAAGATACATAGTTGGGAAAGCCCTCTCCTGTTTCACTTGATGAGACATAGCCTATCTCCTCAATGAGAGAGGCACGAACTAAGAATGACTTTGTGCGTAACAAAACCATATTTTCACCTAAGAATTATTATTTATAGCGTCATTATGAACAAATAGAAAGGGATATTTCTTACCAAGAAACTGATAACCTGATGTCAGCAGTAATATACAGGAGGTCTTAAGTAAAAAATTATTTATTGTATTTTCCCCTTTCTTTGTGTACAACTGTATGTCACGCCCTGTGTTATTTGGCTCCCTAAGCCTTCTACTTTTTTTGCCACTGATGATGTGGCGAGGTCATCAGCGCCCACTGTAGACTATAGAGACTACAGAGCGGCGGACTGCGCGGGTCCGTGAGGTCGCCCCAGCTGACACGATGGGCGGCACACTAGCCTTGATCAGGGGGTGATTACGTGCAAGCTGCTACTCGTCTATTCATTATACGCTTACTAGGAATATTCTGGAGAATCGGAGAGAATGCATGTGACATTGACTTGCGTCTTGTGTCTTGCCTGTTGCTCTGTCTATTTGCAGTAAGCGGGAACTCATCGCTCCTTGAACCGCGGAACAACAGCGAAGTAAACCGCTCTGCGAGCGCACGAGGGTACGCCCCCTAAATTCGAGCGTCCTATAAGGACGAGCCGGCTCTGACCGTTTGGACTGGTCAAGTAGAACCTTGGTAACATTTCGATGTCCTTGACGATAGATAAGGACAAATTATCCCCAGCTGTGTGTATGGAATAGACCGTGACTTGGCAAAGGGTCTTTTTGAATTCATCATTGCTGGTGGAACCGCGACTGCGGCTCGTCAAGAGTATGAAGGAACTGGGATAACCAAGCCGTATCTTTAATAGAAATATTTGTTAAAACTTCGCGGCAGATTAAAATTGCGTGCCAGAACCGGGACTCGAACCTGGGACCTTTGCCTTTCGCGGGCAAGGGCCCTACCGACTGTGCTATCCCGACACGACTCACGATGTCGCCTCACAACTTTACTTCCGCCAGTACCTCGCCTCCTACTTTCCAAACTTCACAGAAGCTCTCCTGCGAACCATGCAAGACTAGCACTACTGGAAGAAAGGATATGGTGGAGACATGGCTTAGCCACAGCCTAAGGGATGTTTCCAGAATGAAACTTTCACTCTGCAGCGGAGTGTGCGCAGATATGTAACTTCCTGGCAGATTAAAATTGTGTGTCGCGACCGGGACTCTTACTTGGGACCTTTGCCTTTCGCGGGCAAGCGCACTACCGACTGTGCTATCCCGACACGACTCACGATGCCACCTCACAACTTCACTTCCGCAAGTACATCGCCTCCTACTTTCCAAACTTCACAGAAGCTCTCCTGCGAACCATGCAAGACTAGCACTAGCACCATATTCTTCCTTCTAGGAAGTTTCATATCAGCGCACACTCCGCTGCAGAGTGAAAGTTTCGGCATTCCATTATGCCATCTTCAGGTCCCTACATCGGAGTATAATATATATTAAGTAGGGATGTCGAAACTGGTTTCGTGGAATTGTATCTCTTGGTAGGAACCAACAACAACAACTGTGACAGTTGTTGTTGGTTCCTACTGAGCGATAGAATTCCATGAAACCAGTTTCGATATCCCAACTTAATGTATATTATACTCCGATGTAGGGACCTGAAGATGGCATAACGGAATGCCGAAACTGGTAGTGTAACAATAAATACTTGTATTAAACATACAGCTGTTGGTATCCCACTTCCTTCATACTTGGCTCAAGTAGTTTACCGAACGACTTTACAACTGTACTTCGACGCTTTTTCATGACTTTTATAATTGTCATCGCTAGCCTCCTCAATGTGTTTCGTTCACAGAAAGTGCTGTTCTGCTCAAACATCAAACAAGTTCATAAAACGGGTTGCTCTGGAACTTTACCAGATGAGAGTTTGAAAAGTTTTTATTAAGTTGGCACGGTCGTGGAAGGGCAGTCACTATCAAGGCTTTGATAGCTCTCCTAAATACGTGTTCTCTGAGTTAAGGGAAATAATGTTCGGTCTTAAGAAAAGTCACTACTCAAGTGCGTAACACGTGTCAACCTAGTCAGACGGATCTTGGAGAGTTTTTATTAAGGTAGCACGAATGGGGCCAGGAAGCATTTGAGAATATTTGCTATAACCGCGCCATATTCTTGAACACCTGGGACACTGAGCCTCTATGCCACCACTGTACGAAATTAGACTGCTATATCATTTCTTCTACCGTTATCTTGGCCTTTATTCGTGTTCTTTAACTGTGGCACCATCCTTTCGACTGTTACAGATTTATGCGGTGCTACGCACATTTTAGTTTCGCGTGTAACTGAGAACAGCCGTTGCTATTTCATCAGCCATACTCGAAAATATAGTATATGATGCATAATATATTTTAAGCAATAACACTCTGCATCATTAAAATTATTACACCACGAAGATGACGTGGTGCAGACGCGAAATTTAACCGACAGGAAAAAGATGCTGTGATATGCAAATATTTAGCTTTTCCGGGCATTCACAAAAGGTTGGCGACGGTGAAGACACTTACAACGTGCTGACATGAGGAAAGTTTGCAATCTATTTCTCATAGACAAACAGCATTTGACCGGCGTTGTCTGGTGAATCATAGTTGTGATGCCTCGTGTAAGGAGGAAAATTGCGTAAGATCACATTTCCGACGTTCATAAAGATGGGATTGTAGTCTATCGCGATTGCGGTTTATCGTATTGCGACATTGTTGCTTGTGTTGGTCGCGATCCAATGGAACAGAGAGATAAGAAGGAGGAGGAAATTGGCAACGTAGAGTCGGTAGGAAGACACTTGCGAGGAAAAGATTGACGGAAGGGGATGTGGCATGAGCAATTGTGGATGATACTGGCAGAGAAAGTGGAGGACAGGTGGATGGAAGAGTGAAGGGAGAGACACAGGGAAGATGTACAAGAGGGGTGACAATGAGATGGTCATTTACTAATTGAGGGTGAAGTTGATGAAGAGGCTGAGAACAGGAAATCCATACAAAAAGTGTGTAGAATACATCTGTTTCGTATCGAATATAAGACTGGAAAAATATAGACCCTCGGATTACAGCTAGTATGTAAATGTAGAGTACCATAGAACTTTCATCTGGTGTTTGATAAAAACCTTTTTCTGACGTGGGTACACTCTAGTGCCCAATGTTACCTATATATACGGTGACTGAAGGGCACGCCGGGCTGCAGTGCCTGCTAATAGCACTGTTGGCAGAGATACTGACGTCCACTGCGGGCAGTGCACAGTAATTGCGAGACCCACACAGGGCGTGACACGGGCCGGGCCGTAATGTGCTTCGAAATCGCAGGTAGCGTCCACATTAGGGCCTCATCAGCGCGATGATTGCGGGCGCAATATCCAGCGCGCTGCAGCCGCCCGCCGCGCCTCGCCTCGCCCCGCCCGCCTGTATTGGCACATCCGTCAATTAGCGGCCTGCTGTGTCGGCAGAGTTGTCCCCCCATAAATCCATACCTGCCGCGCCGGGTCATGCGTGGGCGTCAGACTCCATTAAAACTAAGACGGGCTGGCGCGTCCCCTGAGCCTGTGCGGGCGGATGACGCGTCCCACGTATCGCCAGCTCCGCCTGTTGGTCCCGGCGCTGCTGTCGGTTAAGTGCTGTTGCTGCAACGTGAACAGGTGCACACGAGCGGAACACTTTCCCACACATAGTGATTTACAACAGCGATGTCAGTATGCCACTTGCCGGTGTTACACACTTTATGTTAAGTTTATAGGACTGATATTCCTGATATTGATCGTTTCGAATTATTTACAACCAAGACGAATTATTTTGTGTCCCAGCCTCGTCGCCGCTTTTGTGTCTCGTTTCCGTCGTAGGTGTCGGTGGCCGAGTAGAAAGAGACCGACTCAGAAATAAAGGATGCACGCATGTGCGGTATGGAGGTGACCAGCCAGTGGGACAGCAGAAACTAGAAACACTAGAGGAAATTAGAACGAGATCTATATTTCTTAGAGACAGTAATATTTAACTTTTACATAGTTCTTGACTTCAGAATGCTGATACATAGTCTATATAGAGGCCTGCCTACTAATGATTCCTAGTGCCTATCCGATAGCCAAGTCTTCACTGGTGCCTATCTGATTCCGAAGTGACAACTGGTTCCTATCTCAGTCCCAAGTGAACGATGCAGCAGTCGTGGCCACGAGCGGAGTTGCAGCAGAGGGCGCTCGTGGCTGACGCCGTAAGCACCCCGCGCCGTGCGTGCATGGCGGCGCGCGGCGAAAGTAAGGGGCGCGTACTTCATACTTGTGCGACACCACAAATTATATTGTCAGAACCAAAACCAACTTATTCCTTGGCGCACAGTCCATATAGGGCCTTGACCTCTCTGATGATAACAGCCCAATCTTGACGATCTTCTGCTCGTTTCCTCCACCTCCTTACTCCCATCTGTCTCAAATCTTTTTTCACATGGCATATATTTGGAAACATTTTTGTTTCACCTTTGGGATAAACAGCACTCTTATATTTAAATTTATATATAAATAACAGTCCAGTCCACTAATTTCGGTCGTTTTTTGTGCCAAATTCTGGATTGCAACTCCATTGATATGGAGCTGGGCAGGTGCTCGGGAGTCTCCCAGTGCGTCACTGCTCAGTGACGCAATGGAAGGCTCCTAAGCACCTGCCCACCTCCACGACATCTATGGAGTTGCAATACTGAAGATGGACAAAAAAAGTACTGAAACTAGTTGGTACAAATAAAAATCATACCCTCTCAAATGTTGATTATATATATTAATCTTCCACATCCTCTAGCTATACTTTGTGATGGTTCTGGCATTTTCAGTCCCTATTTTAATTTCTAGTTAGGCACGGTATAGTTTCGACCCTATCTTCCATTCTCCTCCACAATTTCTCATGCCACACCCCCTTCTGTCAATCTCTTCTCATATGTCTCTTCCTACGCAATCAATGTTTCCAATTTCCTCCTCCTCCCTATCTTTCTATCTCAACTCATCCTCGCATTTATAACTATCTCTTCCATTAACATCTCCATTTCCTCATTCCCCTCTTTCAATACCCATTTCCTACACCTAAATCTGTATATCATCTCTTTGTATCCGTCTCTTCGCGTCTTTTTCTCATTCCATTTCCTCCTGGTTTTCTTTTCTTTTTTTTTTTTTTTTTTTTTTTTTTTTTTTTGTTCATCTTCTCGTTCCCTCCGATTCTTTCCATCCCTTCTTGCCTCTCAGTCCATCCTTTCTTGCCTCTGCCGCTCCTACTCTTCAGCCTCCCAGATCAAATCCCCTTGCCAATTTTCCTTGCCTGTCTGGTCATTTCTTCACATCTCTTTCCTAACCCCATCTCCTATCCGGCTCCTCCTGTCTACATCATCATCCTCATTTCCTATCTCTGTCCCTCTCGTCCTCCATTTCTGTTTCTTCGCCCTGACATGTAGACTGTCCTGGAGAGCAGTTATAAGCTTCCTATGGTGTCATCAGTGGTGTGTGAAGGCTGACAGTGGGAATACATTTCACCGCGTCCTTCTCGTGGAAAAGTGTGCCACATTAGTAAAAGATGTGACCTGAATGGTTTTCGCCCTAATCGTGATTGATTGTATTAGCCATTGTTTATAAATTAATATTTTATCAATTATAATTTATTTCACGATAGTTTTAATTTATGAAAAAGATCTCAATAAGAATCTAAGTTTCTACATTTTCTGAATTTTCCGGAGTATTAATTTTTATAAACAAAAAAATTACTAAATGAAGAAGCTTTTATCGATGTCATTCTTTCCCACCAATAGCGCGCATAGAAGCCTCCAGATTCTGGTAAGTTAGCACACTCCTGTTCTAGCCACCGTGTCGATTAGTTCGTGCCGAAGCATGGAATACGTGTTGCGCGTTTGGCCACTCGATTAACATCAGAGAAGCGTGCCGTAGTAACCCATTTTATGTAACCGAAATTTTAATGTATCTGCGTAATTCCGCGAACGATAAATTTGTTATAAACGTGTGACGTGGTTCTTAGTTTGCTTCTTTACTACGAAAGAATTAAAGCAGTGGCATCTCTTAAAAAACTGTATTGCATTACCAGTTTACGTTACAGCCTGCCAAACCTCACTTTAGATTTAGTCTCACTTCATCTCAACGAATCGGCATTCACCCATTTTTGCTGGGAGAACACCCGAGAAGACATCAGTTTGGTGTGAAATTTCGTAAATGAGTTTGTGTCTTCTATTCTGACGTGATGAAGACAACTACGCTCCTCGGGTGTTCTGTATTGCGGGTACAAATAGCGCAGGTATACGTAGGTCGTGGTAAAACGATTTAGGGAAAGGGAGAAAAGGAAATCAAGTGTTGTTTAAGGTATAAACTGTAAAATTTGTTTAAGTGTCGATGCCACATGACAACTTTGACGTATTAGTTCAAATGAACTTCGTTCCAGCAAGCACCCCACTCCTTATTCTAAGTGAAGTCGTAAGTTTCTTAGGTCTCCCTTTCCATCTTCTGCCATGTGGATTTCTTCTGTATATCTTTTCATCAGCTCTGTGACATTCACTTTACATGGCTCAGCTATCACAAACTGTTACACTTAATTTCAATCACTAAGTCAACATTTTCATACAGTTCTTCCAATGCCTCTTTTCTCCGTATTTTCCAGTGCCCCACCTCATTCATGGCTGCTACAGTCATTGCCCATGTTTATGAACCGTACATTACCACCGGTCATGGCTTTTAAACAGTCACCACCGATTTTCGGGTCAGGTTCAAATGTTCAAATGTTATGGGACTTAACTACGGGGTCATCAGTTCCTAAGCTTACAAACTACTTATGAACTAGCTAAGACTAAGAACGGCACAAATATCCATGCCCGAGGGGGGATTCGAACCCCCGACCGCAGTGGCCGTGCAGACCGTGACTGGAGCGCCTCAGTCCCCTCGGCCACCGCGGCCGGCTTCGGGTCAGGCTACGTGACTGAAGTATCTTGATCGTGGCTCAGTAAGCTGTATCTCCCACAGAAATCCTTTATTTTATTTCTTCTTTTAACCGAAACGAGCACTGCCAGGTATTGAAATTTCTCACATAACTTAGAATTGCCCCTGTTGAACTTAATATATTACTCTTTAACAACATGTTTCCTTGAATCAAAGAGATACTGTATCTAGGTGTTGTTCACTCCAAGTTCCAACTGTTCTGCCTCCTTTCCTAATCTATCAAATCCTTCTTCCAGTTCTTTCAATATTCTAGACAACATACACACATCATCAGCACTTGCTAACGTGTGCTATATTTTAATTCATGCAGTTAAACAGAGTGCCACCTGGGTTATCAGTCTCCACATCACTCTCTCCAACACTATGTTGGAGTGTAGCGTGGATAATAGAATTCCCTGTCTTAACCCTTCGTTGACCTCAAATTCTTTAGAGAGAACCAACACTGGATGTGTATAATTGAGCTAGTTTTAAGAAAAGCTTGTTTTCTTCTTACATATCAACATCTATGACATATCGCAATTTGCCAAGGTCAGTTAAAAACTTAAAAATTGTAGTACTTGAGATTGCGACACTTTTCTTCCCATGATACACCCTACAATGAAAACGACAGTACTGCGCTAAGGCAGACAAATTGCGAGAAAGAGATGTGTAGTTTTTTTATGGACCGTGGAGCTCATCATACATTCTTCAACAACAAAACTTTTTTTTTTTTTTTTTTTTTTTTTTTTTTTTTTTTTTTTTTTATCGTCTGAGGGTGCGATATCTTCTGAACTCTATGTCGTATAGTCTGCTGATAAAATCAGTTGTTTGTGTTAATACGGTCTGCAAATTTGTGTGCAGCTAGAGTGAACAGTATACAAGTATTAAATTGATACATCACAGCTGATGACGTTTTATAACACGAACAGAGAAATTAAAACAAGCTATGGACATTTTTGCGGTCGAATAAATTATGGGGTGACTTAGAATGAGGTAGGGGGGCACAAAATGTCCAAGACAAGAAGATTCAAACGTTAGAGATTGTTAAGATAATTTGTTGGAAATCGTTGAGTCGCCTCTTTAATTCACAATTACTGGATGAATATAATTTGGCTATACTGCGTGCCGAATGTTAAGGTGCCTCAAGGAATACCTAGTTTCAGAGTGTAATGTTTTCTGTGTTGTGTTATACCCAGGGGCGTACCCAGGATTTTGGTCTGGGGGGGGGGGGGGGGCGAGTGGAGGAGGATGAATATATAAAAGTATTGCGTCGTAGAGACGCATCAAAAGTTTCTTCAGTGAGAAACGTATTTTCTAATCCCTCTTTTTGTCATTGTATTGTAGGGTGTGCTAAAGCTATGTCACTTTTCTCTCTCTCTCTCTCTCTCTCTTTCTTTCTGCCCCCCTCTCTCCGCCAATATGAGACGTCATCTAAAATAGACAGGCAGGTAGTATACGACGTCTTCCAGACATTCGGCAGAAGGTCATAAATAACGGGGACGATTATACTGAAAGTGTGTAACGGTAAGCATCTCTGTCAATAATGTCATCTCCGAGAAACATAATAGTTGTCGTTACTTTTTCTCCGGCTCATATATGAGTAAAAGATTAATTTTCGAACATGACTGCGTTATTACAATGTTAGCCTCTTGTACAATCTCTCGAACACGGGGATAGCGAATTACCCACAACATGCAACTGTTTACCTCTCGCCCTGGCATCTTACAGGCTCCCACATCATCTACAGACTACTTACTGCAGATATTGACTTATCAACATTCCCATTTTTCTATTTACAAAATGGGTTATCTTCTGAACCGAATGTAAATGTGAATATAAAAATAAAGTTATGTACCTCATCAGAAATTCACTTTTAAAAATTCACATTTGACAGCAAAGCCAGTGTATGTTCAAAACCGTGGTACAGTTTTCTTCAGTGTTTCGAGATGTAGGGCTTTGGAAATCGTAGTGGAACCAGAAGACGGAATGAATACAACTCACCAGGTAAGAATTGCATGGTGCTGAGGCATTCAACACTGGGTACTCACCTGGAACAGAAGAAAACGAAAATTAGGTTCAGAACACGGGTATCGTTAAAACAGTCATTTAAAATACGTTCTTTAAAATAATATCTAAAATGAAACTGTCACCAAATCACATCCCCACTCAATAAAGATTTCATCTGCGAACTGTGTAAAACAAGCAGGACGCAAATTCAACAATTTGTCACAACTGTAGTCAGAGCAAAGCAAGGCAAACGCAGTGCTCTCTACTAATGCTTCCGTGCGACATATTTTGTTTATGGGAGGGGGGGGGGGTCACAGATTAATGGTTATGTTCCAGTTGTCGTTTGTGTAAGAATAACGGTTAACGACGACTTCGAAAATTATTTCTCGTATCAATTATGAAGAGTAGGATGTAATTAGATTTTTATGTAAATATAAGGAAATTAATCTGGAGAGGAATCTAGTAGCCTAATAACGACTTGCGTTACCGTATACTGTAAAGTATCGACGGGAAGTACAAAAAATATTTATGAGCGTCAGCAGTCTCGGCTGTATCATATTCAAGTAGCCGCGGCGGAGCGGCCGAGTCCATTGAGGCGCTATGCTACAATGTTCGAAGCCGTTCCCCGTCGGGGGTTCGAATTCCCCCTCGGACATGGATGTTTATGCCGTCTTTAGTATAGGTTAGTTCATAAGTAGTTTGAAAAAAAAAAATTCAAGTAAACTGTGCTAAAATAGTGGTATGACCATTGGTAGGATTATCTACATAACTTCATGCGACGGTTTTACAATGGAACCATACATTGATACTTACGTCCAGCTCTATATGACGTCCATGGTACATCTGTAGCGAACCGTCATCGTCTGTATGTTACTACTGCGTATTATCCAATGAACTGAAACATGGTTTTATACTTATTTCAACCTTTTCTTCATTAAGAATTACATTTTGGCATGTAATGGAATGTTAATTTGCGTTATTATATTCCTACAAACTATACTTAGAAAACGATAATTTTGTATTTCACTCATTGGTTTTTGAATAAATTACATCTCTGCTCGTCGTTTTGCTGTCGATATACACTAACCATGTTCTTGTTACAGTATTTCAATAATTACAATTCCAATACGAAATACTAAAGGAACACATACACTTAATAATCTGCAAAACTATATTGAAATAATGGGATATATTTTGTTTTCACCCAGGGGGAAATGTTTGTGGTAATAAGAGGAGTCAGAGTCTCCGAGAGAAGATTTCTGTGTTTATTATTCCCGTGAGCTGTTAGAGAATGGAATGGCAGAAAATAGTCGTAAAGTGTTTCTATGAAATATTTGTAAATTGCCAAGTAGTCATATATATAAATGTATATGCAGTGTGGTAAAGAAGGAGATGCTTGAATGCAGACCGGTGTAGATATTTTTTTCTACTTTGAAAACTTTATTGAATGGAGATCACCCTGTGATATAATTCCGTTCAGAAAGTCTACATTTTGTCTTCTTTTCCTTTTGTTTTGTGGGAAGCACAAAACTATTTCACGATAATGGTGATTTATAGCTTAATTGGCCCGAAAAAAGGTATCTAGTTATGGGTACTCCGAAAGACACCGAGAAGGAACTCAAAGAGATCACCTTGGAAGTAAACGTGCTCCAGTCTGAAAATAAAGACAAAAAAGCTGATTCAGTATTATACTTTTGAAAAATATTCAAATGTTTGTTAAGCTTTTGGGAGTTAACAGCGGGGCTTTAACTCCATAAACTTCCAAACTACTTATAAACTAACTTATACCAAAGACAGCAGAAAAATCCATTTCCGAGGGGGGGGGGATTCGAACCCCCGACGGGGAACGCCCTCGCGCATCGGAGCATAGCGCTTCATTGCGTTTGGCCACTACGCCGCCGCTATATTTTTGGGATCTCACCACTTCTTCATTGTAATATGACATGATCTGATAAAAGGAGATCTAATTATGGTCTTGACCTATCGAACCCGGTAGTCTTAGGATTAAAGATTGTGATATAATGCAAAAATAAATCAGATTTATTCTGCACTCTAGAATTCGTGACTATGTCGCAGCGTATGAGGCAAGGAAATCATCATCCAGACGGAGGTTACAGGGGTGATCTTTGATCTCTGAGCACCGTCCATGCAGCTACCGATGGGAAAAACCTACGTTGTCTATCAGTTCGTCACTTATCTATTTGAAATACACCCAGAAAGCGACTATGAACGATGGTTCTGAGAGCCCGACAATATCCGTGGAACGCAAGTTAGAGGTAGACTGTCAATAATTTGAAAGTGCAGGGAAGTTATTTCTTTAAAAGTACATGTTTTAACATTTAATTCGCAGGGGCAGCATTGGTCTTATGTTGACATGTCAAACATTTCCTGTCTAGTTATCATTTAAAGAGCGATTTCAAGGCAAATATAACAACGTACTATATATTTCACCTTCACGTACTGTACCAGTATGAAACGTACAATGCTTCTGTGATATGCATAATTAGAGAGGTTCTCTGTTTAAGATATTGGATTCTTTTCAGAAGAACGGTAATACAAATGTCCGAGTGGCCATCCTCATTAAGGATTCCCAGCATGTCTCTTATCGGCATGTAAATGTAAAGATACTGTCTTTGGAACAGTTATTTTGAATTATTTTCCCTAATTGAAGTTTATGATCCATCGTATTCATGAACTACCAGAGACTGATCGCTAAATTTCCTTACAAGAACGATGTTATTAAGAAAATGATATTTTGTTTACAATAAGTTTTACTACTGTTGTTATTCAGATTTCACTCATTCAAGACCACTTGTAAAAGCAGATTTGTGACATTGAATGTATTTCCTGTAATTTTACTTTTCAGTAGGGGATACATGGGCACGTTGACCATATTTTTTTTTTAATTTTTGTTAATATTAATTCATTTGACATATTTAAATTTATGAAATTATTGTTAACTATTAGATAGGTCTTTACTGAATCTGGATGGCAGTTATTAAGTTTAAAAATATCAGTTAAAGTATTAGAAAAAGAATTAATTACTGGGCATATGTCAGGTGGGACAATCTGCCCCAACCTCGGGGTAAGTTGGCCCAGAGGCTGGGGCACGTTGACCCTTGTAATCTTTTGGTAAGTATAACTAGGAAATCAAAATACAACTAACACTTATCAACAAATATACTTTAATGTACATAATATCAAGTTGAATATTGAGTTAAAAGCTTAACATTGAGGACTATGGCAACAGAACAGGTTAAACGTATTACGATTTATAGTGTCTTAATACAAACGAGTCAACTTTAAACAATGTCCAGCTCCAAAGCGTCAGCACAGTTTTAACATTAATAAAATAGTCCACGGATTTCATTTTTTACGCATCTCTGATGAGCCCAACACTTACAGTTCGTAAAGTGAATTTCTTTTTCTCCAATTGTCTGTTTCAAAAAGGCACTGTGACTCTTCCTCATCGTCATCATTATCACCATCTTTCCTGTGATCTAACTTTTCTTCAATATTTACTTCCAATGCTTTTGTCCAATGGGAAGGTTTGAAATTCAGTTTCAGTTTCCTGAATTTCAATTATCTGTGCAAACTGACATGAGGTCTGTTTGTACTTAGCACAGTACCTCCAGTACGATTTTCGTGGAATCTCAAAGACTTCGTTAACAGTCCTGACAGATCGTTCCTTTTCTTTTTCTTCTAAAACTGCTCTTAGCACCGTATCTTTCATTCTTTTATAATTTCGGATCATTTTTATGATACTACAAATAAAACAAAGGTTTAAACCAGAGCCATAATTCATGTTTCGAAAACAAGGAAATGAAAGAGATTCTGACGTCTCAGATCACTGTTTAAGATTAAAATAAAATTTACTGGTTGAAGTTCATTCAACGCTTTTTATCTCGTGAATTTGACGACATTTTGATCTCTGAAACGTATCAAAATATATTAAACTTCGACAATTATGTTAATAATTTCATAAACTCTAAGCATTATAAACGTTGTTATCATTAAAAGTAGGAAACCTTGAAGAAGTACAGCTCCTATAGGACGCGACAGGTTGTGGCCAACGTGCCCCGTTCTCTCTGGGTCAACCTGCCCCATCTCCATATTTACAAGAAATTCAGTTCTTTAGAAAACTCATTGAAGCAATTAAGTCTGTATGCCATATAGAAATAAACCTTAAAGTACGAATTTTTATTATACTACTCAACTTGTTGTGCCTAAAGCAAGCAAAAGTTAGGTAACACACATTAACCGACGAGTAGAATTTTACTGAAACACGCACAAAAACAATGAAGGGATACAGCTTGTCCAAAACTTCGCCGCCTGCGATATTGGCCCTGTATAAGGAGAGTGTTACCTACTTTATTATTGATTTTTAAGACGATCTAGCGTCTACTGTATGAAGTAATTCGACTGGGTCATCCTGTCCATATGGTCAACGTGCTCCGGTCTCCCCTACTACTTTATTCTAGCTCTCTGCTGTTCTCATTTTTTTCCATATTTCTTCTTTCTTTTGTGTTTACGACTGGAAACCCATAGGTTTTAAACCATTATATGTCTCTCTCTCTTTCTGTCATTCATAATTCCTACAGACCATTCTTATATTTATTGCACTTCTGTTGGAGTTTTGTCGACGTTAGTGACTATTCATTGATTAATGCCGGTTAGTTGTGTGTGTGTGTGTTTTTTTTTTTTTTATTCCTATTCAATCTTTGGAGGTGTACATGCAGTGTATTCTCGTTGGATATATTATATTCTCAGTAATTTACATGCACCTCCTTGCTGCTTCTGAATTTACATACCCCATTATTTGACGTCGAACGAAAAATTAAAGTTTTCTTCTGCAAGATTATTTAACACTTTGCATGTGTTTATGAATATTAATTGCAAGACATAAAGATGACACGCAATATTACGAACACAATGTTCGACCTCAACAGATGAGCAATTTTATCGTACCTGTTATTATTTGAAGAGTGAAATATCATTTGAACGTTTCTGAATGTTAACTGTTATGGTAGGAGCACCTCGATAGATTGTTTCTCCCAAATAAATCACGAAACCTTTTTTTTTCTATCTATCTTTAGTACACATAATTTGGCAAATGTTTACTGTTCCATTCCATGGCTACCACGACGGCGTCCTCCTTCATAAAATACGAAGGCGATGCTCCGACTTAATGGGATCGAAGTTGTGGTTTATCCGTAAAACGCAAAGTGCAATTCATTTGTGCTACCTGCCTCAAAGGATTTGTATGTTACTCGTAGCTTCGATTCTTGTAGATCCTCTGCAAAACTAAAAAGAATTTCAACGACATCTCACTTTTCTCCCTGTTTATGGGTACTCGCATCTGCTTTTAAAAATGACGACTAGCGTAACACTGTGCAACTACTCCGACGAACTGAACCGCGGTATACTAGCAGATTGGTGTACATTTTCTGCTCCGGTGACCTCCTAGCAGTTCCCGCTTTCGTAGCGTCCACCTGTGTCTCGTAAACATTAACGATCCCATTAAGTCGGAGCATCGCCTTCGTATTTTATGATGGAGGACGCCGTCGTGGTAGCCATGGAATGGAACGACCGCAACAGATCCGTTTTACAGCAAGCTGTGGAACGACGCAATTCGTAGTATCTATAGAAACTTGGGCCTGCCTACCGTGTCACAATTCCAGAGGAAACATTTTTGAACATGGAACGACATCATCTGCCGTTTGAGCCGTCAAATCTTTTTCTAAATTTATTTCCGATCGTTAGTTCATATATAACATTTGAGAAGGAATGACGTAAAAATTCGAGTGAGAGAAGGACGGCACCAGATACAGCGAAAATCAATCCCATGGGAAATTACGTCAGTTGTAAATGTGACTTGAATTGGTGGAAGAGGCTGGCAACAATGATGAAATTAATTGGTAGTTATGCCGATAAGCTGGATAAACTGGTTAGGTCATACAATTTCTTATTACAGGTCAAACTTCAAATTCAGTATGACTTTCACTAAGCGTTTTTGGATATGTCCATCATCAGATATGTATCATTTGTGACGACAGCCACACATATGCAGATACATGGATCTTTAAAATGCTGTTTGTTACGCACACATATGCAATCTAATGTGGGCGGCTATCGCTGAGAGCAAACCTTCCAACTTCATTTATCAATATTTAAGAATTCAGAATGCAGCATGAATTTTTTTTAATATCTGTAATATCTCTATAATAAGATACTTCCAAGTTATTTGCAATGTTTATTTGATTACAAAATTAGGTAAGAGATGGCAAAAAACAGCTCATTCCTCGAACTGGGGAACAATTAAAAATGGGATGACACAAGGTTCGGTCTTGGGCCCTTTGCTGTTCTTAATATATATTAATGACTTGCCATTCTATACTCATGAAGATACAGAGCTGGTTCTTTTTGCGGATGATACAAGTATAGTTATCACACCTGTTAGACAAGAACTTACTGAAAAAATTGTAAACATCGTCTTTCAAAAAATCATTCAGTGGTTCTCAGCAAATGGACTATCATTAAACTTTGGTAAAACACATTACATACAGTTCCGTACAGTAAATGGAATGACACCATTAATAGACTTTGATCAGAAATCCGTAGCAAAGGTAGAATATTCAAAAATTTTAGATGTTTGCTTAGATGAGGGTTTGAACTGGAATAAAGACACAGAAGATCTGCAGAAACATTTGAGTTCAGCCGCTTATGCTATTAGGGTGATTTCAAATTTTGGTGATATACATCACAGTAATTAGCTTACTATGCCCACTTTCATTTTCTGCTTTAGTATGGCACCATTTTCAGGGGTAATTCTTCATTGAGTAAAAAAGAATTCATTGCACAAAGGCATGTAATCAGAATAATTGTTGGAGACCATCCAATATCATCCTGCACACACTTATTTGAACAGCTACAGATCTTCACAGTATATACATTCACTTATGAAATTTGTTATTTCCAGTGCCATCGCATTCAAAAGCAATAGCTGTGTATATAACTACAACACTAGAAGAAAGAATGATCTTCACTATTGAAGGTTAAATGTAGCTTTGGCACAGAAAGGGGTGAATTATGCTGCTACTAAAGTCTTTGGTCACCTACCAAACAGCATCAAAAGCCTGACAAATGGCCAACTAGCATTTAAAAATAAATTAAAAGAATTATGAATGCCAACTCCTTCTACACTACAGATGAGTTTTTATATATAAATTAGTAAATCTGAAAAAAATTGTGTCATGTAATATTTAGTACAAAGTAATAATTTGTGAAGAAAATTGTGTCATGTAATATTTAGTACAAAGTAATAATTTGTGAAGACACCTTTCATTAACCTGACACGTTCCACGTCATTACTAAGTGTCGTATTCATGATCTATGGAACAACTACTAATCTACTACGAAATCTAATCTAATACGAAACACTGTTAACTGAGCACCAAAATCGAGTGATTCATCTGGCACAATCAGTGCGGACACTATCACGGAGCGGTTACTTTGAGTCGAAGGCGGGCAGTCAAATAAAAGCTTACAGTCCATTGCAGGCAGTTACTTTTGTCAGTACCATGAAGTGCATGCAGTAGTATAGTGCAGCAATGTATAAAGATCAATTTAAAGTAGAACGGAACAGTATACGATTTTTATCATTATAGTAAGAAGTCGTTTTACAGAATTCTTGTGAAAAAGTTATTAGCTGTAAGTTATTAAACGATTTGGTCTTTTTTCTGCTGTTCAACAGCATAAATAGGAAAAACATCTGACATCCATAATTAGTGTGAAGATCGAATTTAGTAAATTCAGAAGCCTTGGACACCACCACTTACGCCGGCCGCGGTGGCCGAGGGGACTAAGGCGCTCCAGTCACGGTCCGCACGGCCACTACGGGCGGGGGTTCGAATCCCCCCTCGGGCATGGATATTTGTGCCGTCCTAGTTCGTAAGTAGTTCGTAAGTAGTTTGTAAGTTTAGGGACTGATAGCCCCGTAGTTAAGTCCCATAGACTTTACAAACATTTGAACATTTTGAACCACCACTTACGATTTTCATCCTCGCGTAAAGAACTACGTACCTACGACGTGAGTGCTACTTTTGCGCTGGGATAACAACATCAAAGACCTCTTCTTTTAAAAATCTGTATACATAAAATTCTCTTCCATGATGAAGTAGAATACGACTTGTTCCCTCACATTGCGTCCATTACTAGTAGGAATAGATTCTCTCATATTCCGGATACGAATGATTTACTAATACTAGACAGTCGAAATATGAAGAGACTGTTAAATTTTCATTTAAAGAAGGAAGTACATCACGTGCTTCCATATTAAAAGATGCATGATCACAGACTGACCTATTTTTAGATGTGAAGTTGACCCCTAAACGTGGCTGCACGATCCATTACAGCCATGCGGATAAGATGCCTGTCATCTCGACGGCTAGTGATACGAGGCCGTTGGGATCCAGCACGGCGTTCCGTATTGCCCTCCTGAACCCACCGATTCCATATTCTGCTAACAGTCATCGGATCGCTACCAACTCGAGCAACAGTGTCGTGATACGATAGACCGCAATCAAGATAGGCTTCAAGCCGACCTTTATAAATGTCGGAAACGTGATGGTACGCATTTCTCCTCCTTACACGAGGCATCACAACAACGTTTCACCACGCAACGCCGGTCAACTGCTGTTAGTGTAAGACCAATCAGTTGGAAAGTTTCCCCATTTCAACACGTTGTAGGTGTCGCCACCGGCGAAAAGCTCTGAAAAGCTAATCATTTGCATATCATAGCATCTTCTTCCTGTCTGTTAAATTTCGCGGCTGTAGCACGTCATCTTCGTGGTGCAGCAATTGTAATGCCCAGGAGTGTAACAGACAAGCTGAAATAACCACTGAAATCAAGGTGGGAGTTACAACCAACGTATTTTTTAGTGCAGCATATTTCGGTGTTCTTAAGACTACATAGGTTCGGTACAGGCCCCATAGGCTCAAGTGTTCTGCAACACACTGTAAAAGCTGATGATGCCTTCACAGTGGAGTGGGCTGTTTATACACGGAATAGATTTCCGGTCCAACTGCACCAACCATTTACTGGAAATACGTTCAACTACCTGTATGCCGCTGACAGTCTTTCACGTATTTCATATTCCCAACAACGATATTTTTATTGGTGACAATGAGGCGTATCGACGAGTCACAATTGTTAATCGACTCGTTGAGCCACGGCATGTCCAGGTTCTGCACATCGCTTCGTAATCGGATGTGCGACAGAACAGAAGGAAGTGTTCCATCATTTTCGACAATCAATAGCTCACCTTCTAATAAAATAAAGGTGTACTTCTTGTACTAAAAGAATGGCTCCGTTTATTTTAGCGTATTGATCACAGTCGAGCTAGCATGAAACTGATCTGAAATTAAATGCCCTGCTCTGAATGGTTATTCGTTAACGAAGTGGTGTTTGACTGACTTCTTTATTTTATTTGCGAACGCAAAACCAGTCTATAAAATAAAAGAAATTCATGGATAATGTATGTCTTTCATTAACAAAGATATCCAGCATATTATGTTCGCTGTCTCTCACCCTTGAACATGAACATTGTAATATACTCTAAGTTATGGAGTAAACACACCTCCAATGTCATTTCTTTGTGTCATAAAAACTGACATGCAACTTTATATCTATGATAGGCTCGGTATGCATAACAAAATGTACTCTTTACATTATACCTGTAGGATAGGTAATATAATAGACTTTTATTTATTGACCACTATATTATGTCACACATAGTGGATCCGTATTCTGCTAATAGTTTGTTTACTTTCATAATCATTATATGATGAATTGTACTGATGGTTCACTGTATCTTGTAAATGTTTGTACATAATTTTATCATAAAAATTACATTAAGATTATTAACTATATACGACTCCCTCACAGTGCAAAGACTACATCTTATCATAATCTTAACTATACATATGTAATATCTTCTTTGTACTTGTCAGTCTATTATGTAACTTGACACCTTACACTTTGTGCTTCTTGTACAGCCATTTAGGAAGTGTGTACATGAAATCTCTAATGATATATTTCGAACTCTATGATCATTTTTTTGTATTTCACATCCGTATGGATACATGCATTTGTTTTGAGATATTTGTAATAAGAGGGAGTAGTTAGGAACTACATGAGATGTAATATCGAGACGTAAAGGAGGTGTGTACCCATAGTTTTATACAGAGAAAAATGTTTTTTGCTATTACGTTTGGTCTTTTGTAAAGACTTTAATATATCAGAAGATGAGTCTACGACGCGTGGGAACCGGTCACCCGAATTAATAAAACGCGATCTTGGCTGGAAAACTGTGTACAAAGGAATATTTATTAAAGAGTTGCCAGCAAAGGCACTGAATTCCATATTCGTCAAACGATTAACTATACATCCGGTCAATGTTTCCCTTTAAGTTTTCTTATCACGAAGTCTTGCAAGAGAAGAGACGTTTAGACTCGGTTCAGAGCCTCTAAAAGGATCGGAGGTTCCGTACGGTAGTAGCTTCATCCACCTTCTTGGATTAGCTTCCCGTGGTAATGAAACAGCTATACGGTCCTCTGATAGTAGTAAATGACGAATCTCCGAAGACTATCCTAACATTTACAAAAAGTTTTATCGAGAATATTTGTGCGCTTGTTGGCCTAATACTAGCATAATTGCAACCGTGACAACGCACGGTCTACCTAACGCTTTCACCGAGGTGGCGCACTGATTACCTATCTGCACACGAATTCTGAAGAACGACTTCAAAACCAGGCTTCCGCAATCAAGATTTATGTTTCCTGTGATTTCCCTAAACAACCTCTTTGAAAATTCCATGTCGATTATTATCCCATCCGTAGCATAACAATCCGAGTTTGTGCTCCGTCTCTATTGATTACACTGTCGACGGAAAGATAAACCGCAATCCTTTTTTCTGTTCTTGCAGTAGGATACTAGTGAAACAGAAAAAGTGCTTGACCTGACACTACAAATGAAAGTTCCAAATATTTCCTCAACGTCGCAATTCATCAGTCGTTAGACTGATTTCTTTGCCGCGGTGGAGTAGCCGAGCGGCCTAAAGCGTTTCGCTGCGGAGCGCGCGGTTGCTCGCCGTGGAGGTTCGAGTCTTCCCTGGGGCATGGGTGTGTGTGTTGTCCTTACGTTAGTTTAGTTTAAGTAGTTTGTAAGCTACGGACTGATGACCATGCAGTTTGGTCCGATAGAATTACAAACATTTGAACTGATTTCTTTACTGTAATTTGTTTTTGCTGATGTATTTGTCTGCATGGAAATGTTACGCTTAAAATCATCTTCCAATTTGTTTGGAATATTGTAGACTCGTCTGTGTCTACGAAGGGTGTTCAAATGAAAGGTACGAAACGTCTTAACAACCAAGCAGGTTAATTTGAATATGCTTCTTTGGGACATCTAGGGACGCGAAGTATGCGCCGCCACCTCCCCCTAAAAAATTCAAAGTTATCTCCTCAGCAGACCAGGTCATGCTCACCGTCATTTTCGACGTCCCGGGTCCGATACTGATAGTATTCCTCAAGCCAGGAGAAACCTTTAACAGTGACGTGTACTGCGAGACACTCCGTAGCCTACGCGAGTCCATTAAAAGAAAACGACCTAATCTGCTTACGGAGGGAGTGATTCTTCTCCATGATAACACGCGTATACACGTCTGCAGAGCCACATGGAGTGTACTGGCGAAGTTGAAGTGGGAGCAGTTTGAGCATCAGACTTACAGCCCGAAAATGTCGCCCGGTCACTTCCATTTGTTTGATCCGCTAAAAATACATCTCATAGGGAAGCGATTTAACTCGAACGGTCACCTGTAGGGATAAGATCTTGTCAGAGCCACAGGAATCCTGGGAACGGGAAATCTTCGGATCGTCAAACAATGGGATATGCTCAGCCCTCTGAAGATTACTTTTGAATAAAGACAAATTATTCCATTGTTGTTTCGTACCTTTTCATTTAAAACACCCTTCGTCCTATCCTTCTCTCCCGCTATTTCTTCCAGTGACACGTTCTTTACTTTCCTCCTGCTTCTGGAAAATAATGTTACATAGACTTTACTTTCCACCTATTGACTTCATTATTTCCAGTAGTACAACACTAATTTTCAGAGAGTTTTCAGTGTTATCTTTAGCTATCGGATGGTGGAAAGAGAATTTACCGTGATACTTTCTGTGAACATTTCTCTTTCTAACTGTCGATCTTTCTGTTTTTGTTTCTCTCGTTCAACTAGGCGAACACTCATGGTTCTCACCGATAACTTGAGCATAGTTTTGGTAACATACATGCGTTATTTCATCAAAATCGGCTCATGGATGAAACTAATGTTACAAGTTAGCAAAGTTTCAATAGTTCAATATATACTTCAACACAATTACATACTTTCACTCATATGAACAACATGCAAGTGCACAAAAAGTATATCAACTCCCAACCAATCTAAATCACATTACAGTACTTTACATAAAAATGTACATTGTTTACAGGTTACGCCTATAGCATACCAGAAAATAATGTGATTAACTTTCATATGAAGAAAGGAGATTTTCTCGGAAGGAAGCTTAGGGTTTAACGTCCTATTGACAGCTTGGTCATTGGAGTTAACGCTCGGTATTGTGGGTAAGGATGGAGAAGGACAACGGCGTGGAGTGATGTAGGGAAATAACGGGAAGCCTAAATCTGGATGACCGGAGATGGATTTGAAACACCGTCCTTCCGAATGCGAGTCCAATGCGTCACCACTGCTACGCCGAGGCGGATTAGCCATGCGCATTGGGAAGCCGTGCTGAGGAGCGCGCGACCTTTCTCCGTCGGGGGTTCGAGTCCCCCATCGGGCGTGAGTGTTTGTGTTGTCGTTAGGTAAGTTGAACTTAGATTAAGTACAAATAATTTTGTAATTGGGGTATACGCAGCTGAGAAAATACATTTTCATAGATGAATTTATCAATTATTTTGAAAAGATAGTAAAACTTTTTTTTAAAAAACATTGGTAAACTACTATTTAAAAATAGCTTCATGGATTGTCAGTATATAAAATAGATAAATTCTGGTGCCGCATCAGCTGTTTTTATTAAGATTACTCCTTATAGATCCACTACCGGTTTCACGTCAATACAGACGCATCTTCAGGTGTAAAATTTATTCATACCGAAATTTCTTACTAAGTCCGAACGTTCGAATTGCTTTCCTCTGTCATCTGATTAAGGAAATTTTACTCTGCTGCCAGAGGAAAGCAATTCCAACGTTGGGACTTAGTAAGGAAATTCGATATGAATAAATTTTGCACCTGAAGGTGCGTCTGTACGGACGTGAAACCGGTAGTGGGTCTATAAGGAGTGAGCTTAATAAAAACAGCTGATGCGGCACCAGAATATATCTATTTTATAGACTTACAATCCTTGAAGCCATTTTTAAATAGTAGTTTTACCTATATTTAAAACAATTACCATATTTTTAAAATAATTTATAAATTCATTTATGAAAATTAGTTTAAGTATGACATAAATGTTTTCTGGGTATTCATGATGTAAGAAGGCTACTACTTAAATAACCGACGTTTCGGCCAACGTTACAGTGGCCTTCATCTGGGTATACTGTAACGTTGGCCGAAACGTCGGTTATTTAAGTAATAGCATTCTTACATCATTATGCAGTACAACACCCAGAAATCTTTTAGGTCATCTGACTCTGGCCGCGGAAGCCTACGTAATTATATTATTTTAAGTAGTTTGTAAGCTACGGACTAATAACCCAGCAGTTGAGTGCGATAGATTTACAAACATTAGAACATTTCGTTACCACTACGCCACGACGCTCGGTGGAGATGTTTTGTAAGTTACTTACACCACCAGATGGCACCATAGAAGAATTTCCAGGTGAAGACGTCATTTACGGGCATGAAGTACCCATTATGGAATGATAACGTGACATAAAGTTGTATTCGTGAAAAACGTCGACTAAAAGTTAGTTTCATGTGAGCTGACAACACCTGCAGATAATTCGTCAATTAAAAATAGTACATACTGCTCAAACCGGTTCCTATGTGCATATTTTACGTGCGTGAGTACGGTAACTCTGAGGTTCTTCAGTAATAGCTGACTAAACTGAGAAAAAGTTTCAACTTTGATTTCACCGTTTTCGTGTGGAGAAGCGTACCCGCAAGATGTGTTAAGCGATTACGAAGAGAAGCATGGGGCAATTGTGCCGTAGCTATGCCTTTTATATCTTTCGTCGTATTTCTCCAAGACCGTCAGTACAAACACCGTTCCCCGAACAGAGTCCGCAGCTGCGGTCGGTAAAACGCGGACGCCCGAATTGTGAAGCACATCAGGGCCCAGAAGGCGGCCGAGCCAGCAACGAGAGCCTTCATATTCAAATGACGCGCTCCCTCGCGCCCGATCGTGGGGTCGCTCCGTGGGAAGCGACGCCGCCTTGATTCTCGTCACGTTTGCGGGGACGCGTTCGCGCGGCTGTAGCCCGGGGAATGATTGGAATCACAAACCTTCAGATTCGAATTCATATAGCTCTAATCGCTTTCGCACATGTAATCGTATTCGAGGTAATACGAAATTCGTTTTTCTCCATGAGGCAGGAGAACTAAATCTGCATGTATACTCCGCAAGCTACATCAGTGTGTCAGCGAGGGTAATCCAAATGTTGAAATGTTTGTTAATCTATAGCACGTAACGTCTTTGGCCATCCGTCCCTGGGCTTATAAACTACTTAAGCTAAACCCAATTGACAATGGCACAAAAGTTCTCTGTCGAAAGCTCGTGGGTAGTAAACCACATGGCGCGGCTTGTAACCCGAGAAGATTTCATTAATACTTAAGCTAAGTTATATTGAATGGAAACCACTTCAGCTGTATGGTATTATTTTATTCAACCGACTAGTTTCGTGGCATTAGAGCCACATCACCAGAGTTATCTGTATACAGACAAGATCAAATACCAGTAACAAGCGCTTTATGCTATTTTACGTTTGAGCTATAGATAAAAAAAAATTGTATGTTCTCACAAGTTATTTCATTTTTTTCTCTCGGTGACACTAGATGACCAAACTTCCTCTGGTCCTATTCCGCAAATTGATAAATAAATCGGAAGGACCAAATTCAGACAACGTGGAAGTGGTAAACATGATAAAATTAAGCATACATACCGGTGGCGTTGCGATGGGGCCGCCCGTCGTCAGCTGTGTGGTGCTACTGACAAAGATGGTGGGTACGCAAGAAGTGCGCATGCGCGAAAATAAAATTGAGAGTGAGGCGGTTAACGCTTTGAAACAAGTGTTGTAGCAGAGAAGGTTGGGCTATGTCTATACTGATCACAAAAATTGTTCTTAAGTACATAGCAAACTTAATCACTATTTTACATAGTGCTTCAGTAGGCTTTCTTTTTGGGTTTTCGACATGAAGACTGCATGCCTTATGTATTATTATTTAAACAATCATTATTTGCTAAAATGTGGCGATGGCGCAGCTCAAGTTGTCCGTTGAGTGTGTGCACTATTTAAATTATAAATATTTAATAGAGTAATGTAAGATATAATTCATGTGGTATCTTTTTACTGTCATACGTGTGTTCAATAAATCTATCTTTTATATGGCGGCTTCTCGTTAACGATGTAAAATAGTGATCAAGTTTACTATATCCTTAAGAACAATTTTTGTGATGTGTGAAGACGAAGCCCAACCTTCTCTACCACAATACATGTTTCAAAGCGCTCACTCTCAGTTTGATTTTGCGCTTGCGCATTTCTGACGTGCCCACCATCTCTGTCAGGAGCACCACACAGTTGACGACGGGCGGCGCCAGCGCAAAGCCAACTTTATGTACGCTTAATTTTATCATATTTACCATTTCCACATTGTTTCAATTTGGGCGGTCCGATTTATTTATAAGTTTGTGGAATAGGACCAGAGACAGTTGGGTCGTCTAGTGTCACCGAGAGAAAAATATGAAATAACTTGTGAGTACTTTCACTTACAATGTTCTTATCTATAGCCCAAATGTAAAATAGCCTAAAGCGATTGTTACTGGCATTTTGTCTGCATACAGATCACCCTATGATGTCGGTCTAATGCCACTTAACTAGTTGGTCGAATAAAAGGCTACCATATAGCTGAAGCGGTTTCCGTTCAACATGACTCAAGCCTATAGCTGTGGATGACCACAATACATAATTTGTTACATAAGTTAAGGTAAACTAACCTAAGAACAAAAACCTCCGATGACGAGCAACCGCGTGCTCCTCATCAAGGCGCCTTAGACCTCTCGGCCACTCCAATGTGGTAAGAGTACTCCGTTTACCAGCAATATTTCCTCCTTTTCTCTACTCCAGACGCGTATGGTTAGTGGGTAAAACTACTGCCGAGTAAACCTTGGTATGGGTTGTTAATTTTATTCTCATCGTATTGTCCAGAGATACGAGGTATTTCGGAAAGTAAGTTCCATTTGGTAACTGAATTCACAAGAATCTGTAAGACTACACTACTTTTCAACACACGTCAATATCCAAGTATTTATCATAGAGTGGTGTAAGTTTATGTAATATAGTTATCAAAATGAAAAGCCAAGATCGCACATTAATAATTTATTAAATGACTAACGGTTTCGGTGCACTGTGTCACCATCATCTGGTCACATATAAGTTATAATCTGGTCATCTTGTTAAAAAAATTGGGTATAAAATAACAAGTGCAACATTGCACTTAGTCACTATATAAAAAATACACAAGTTAAAACCATGACTGCTTACCACTTGTGTATTTTTTATATGGTGACTAAGTGCAATGTTGCACTTGTTATTTTATCCCCAATTTTTTTTTAACAAGGTGACCAACTTATAACATATATGTGACCAGATTATGGTGACACAGTGCAGAATCGATGGTACAGCGTATCGGTATTTACTCAGAAAAGGGGCTCCACACATTAAACATCAGTATTTTCACGTGCTTAGACAATATCGGCAGAAGTCAGGTTTACAGTCCCACAGCAATTTATGTTCTTGCTACTGGGGTAAAAATTTGCTTACTGCGCGGCGGCGTAACGTAGTCATGTTGGCAATGAAATGTTCGCTATACAAGAAGGATTAACTTACTGGCTGAATAATAGCGAAACGGAGCAGGAACATCATCGATTATTATTAGATTCAGAAGAGTGGAGAGCTTATAAAAATCTGTTTCATATATTTCTATTAATTTTGTGGTTGATTCAAAAATATCCTCGGCTGTGCACCCAAGCCAAATTAGAAGACGGTGGTTTCGTTAAACAATAAGCGCTGTCTGAGAGCTACAGCAATGAAGGCGCTCCAAGTGGTTACATTTCGTATTGCAGTGACCGGATGAAAAACGAGTTTTATGGTCAAATCTATTGCGAGAAATTAGATATAATCATATATTTTGAAGAAAACAGAGATATGTCAAAGTTCCCTATTACACTATCAATTTTTATGATGTAAGTTATTGAAATTTTTATGATGTAAATATATGACGTAATTTTTTGACAAACAAATATGACCGTGTAATACCGGCCTTATTGTTGTACGTATCGTCTTTAATTTGTGAGATGAAATTGGCGATCGGCTGCAAACAATTATTTCATTACTAATCCGGCTAGTTACTAGGCACCATCAGATTTCAGCGAATTTCGCTAGCAGTCATTATAACAGACCTTTAATATAGCGACACATGTTGCTTGTATTTAGTCCCGGAGATTAAGCCAGCGAATGCAGGGCAATGCCATTAGTACCCTCAGAGCCAGAATGCAAAGTGGTACTCCATGAAATCATTCTCCTGCGTCGATGGGGTAGAGTTCCGTCTTGCATCAAACGCATCTTGTCGAAATTAGGGTTATTTTGGATAATGGTGACGAAACCAACACCTTCACGTACCGTTCGGTAGTCACCGTGTTGTCAAGGAATGTAGTACCGATTACTAGGTGCCACACCGCACAGTTGCCCGTTGAGGGTGAAGAGATTTCCGATTACCGTTCCACAATTGCGCCAGATTTTAGTGAACTTCGTAGCTAAATCAAACCATTACTACCAATCGCCGCTGCAATCCGTTCACTTTTCACGTCCGAACGCAACACGGTTAGATGTTATAGCAAATTTTATTTCATATATTTTAGTAATGGTCACCCGTAACAAAAAGTCTTTTTGTCAATGTATTAGCAATATCTTATACTTGTTTACATTCCTGAAATATACACTTCTGGTCATTAAAATTGCTACACCACGAAGATGACGAGCTACAGAGCTAAATTTAACCAACAACAGGAAGATGCCGAGATATACAAATGATTAGCATTTCAGAGCATTCACGAAAGGTTGGCGCAGGTGGCGCTACATACAACGTGCTGACATGGGGGAAGTTTCCGACCGATTTCTCATAGACAAACAGCAGTTGACCGGCGTTGCCTGGCCCGTTGTTGTGATGCCTCGTGTAAAAAGGAGAAATGCCTACCATTACATTTCCGATTTTGCTAAAGATCTAATTGAAGCCTATCGCAGTTGCGGTTTATTGTATCGCCACATTGCTCCTCGCGTTGGTCGCGATCCAATGACTGTTAGCAGAATATGGGCTCAGGAGAGCAATACGGAACGCCGTGTTGGATCCCAACGGCCTCGTATTACTAGCAGTTGACAGGCATCTTATATCGGCATGGCTGTAACGGATTGTGGAGCCACGTCTAGATCCCTGATTCAAAAGATGGGGACGCTTGCAAGACAACAACAATCTGCACGAACAGTTCGACGACGTTTGCAGCAGCATGGATTATCGGCTCGGAGAACATTGATGCGGTTACCCTTGACGCTGCATCACAGACAGGAACGCCTGCGATTGTGTACACAACGACGAACCTGGTTGCACGAATGACAAAACGTAATTTTTTCGGATGAATCCTGGTTTTGGTTACAGCATCATAATGGTCATATCCGTGTTGGCGACATCGCGGTGAACGCACATTGGAAGCGTGTATTCGTCATCGCCTTACTGGCGTATCACCCGGCGTAATAGTATGGGGTGCCATTGGTTACATGCCTCGGTCACCTCTTCTTCGCTCTACCCTCCATTCGATCTCTGCGAAACCCTACATTTCAGGTGGATAACGCACGAGTGCATGTTGCAGGTCCTGTGCGGGCCTTTCTGGATACGGAAAATGTTCGACTGCTGCCCTGCCCAGCACATACTCCAGATTTCTCACCAATTCAAAACGTCAGGTCAATGATGGCCGACCAACTGGCTCGTCACATTAAGCCTGTCACTACTCTTGATGAACTGTGGTATCGTGTTGAATCTGCATGGGCATCTGTACCTGTACGCACCATCCAAGCTCTGTTTGACTCAATGCCCAGGCGTATCAAGGCTGTTATTACGGTGAGATGTGGTTGTTCTGGGTACTTATTCTCAGGATCTATGCACCCAAATTGCGTGAAAATATAATAACATGTCAGTTCTAGTATAATATATTTGTCCAATGAAAACCCGTTTATCATCTGCATTTCTTCTAGGTGTAGCAATTTTAATGGGTGTACCCACCCCAATAAGTTCGATACACTACAGATCTTCACGCATTTCTCTATAATTTCGTTTCGTAGTGACTTCTCGATACACTACTGCGTAATCCACGATAATTCTACTACGATGTTATCTAAATCTAAACTTCTTCCTTAGAAGTCTCGTAAGACCCCGAAGGCGTAATCCACGATAATTCTACTACAATGTTATCTAAATCTAAACTTCTTCCTTAGAAGTCTCGTAAGGCCCCTAAGGAACCGAATGGAAGTAGTATGGAGGGGGCCGTGGCAAGCGCACCACACTCCCGTCCGTAGTGTCGGTTTTCTAGACCGGAACTGCTGCTTCTCAATCAAGTAGCTCCTCGATACAGTTTTCGCACAACCTTTGCTGGAACTGACGTAATCGTGTCGTAGTGATGCTGTGACGGCGACCTGAAACGAGAGTATCGATTTGTCAATCTCTATAGCTACGACCCAGTGTTAATACATGTGCGAGTGACAGGGCAATCTAAACCGTACACCGGAAAATCGTGACATGCTCCTAGAGAACAACAATATGTTTTTGAAATCCAAGGAAGGAAATGTGTTTGCGCTCGTTTCAGCACTTATTGCTACGACATACTCGCAAAATAGTGTTATTTACGGAAACCAGCATACCGTTTCAACAAGCATGAGTTTAAATTTAATTGGTCTATGTAACCATTTCTTCGAAAGTTTTACTTGCTGAGTACTGACAATGTTGTCATAACAAAGATTTCAAATTCAAAACAAGAACAGATATTTAAACAAATGTACATAGTAATCATTACTATACATTGATCTGCAACTGTCTTTGAAATAACCATTTAAAATTGAAGAATTTTTATTCGGAAAAGAAGTGTGCTGAAAGAACTAGCCCGTAAATTTTCTTTTGTGCCTTGTTTTTAAATTGTTTCTAATACGTTAGTCTTCTTCATTTTTGTTCTGAGTGATAGTCTGTTTTAGACCTTCGATAAACGTCCTTTGAAATTTACTCACATTGGTGATCTAAATGCATAGTTCGTAAGTAGTTGACAGTAACAACAAACTTACTACTGAGAGAGAGAGAGAGAGAGAGAGAGAGAGAGAGAGATAGACAGAGAGCGATCACACTGTTAAGTCTTAACAACATCTAACATTCCACGAGGCGCGAACCTTTCCCGCTTTACAGTCAGACGCTCAAACACAAGAGTACACAAGAGTTATAAAATACTGAGTCTGATCATATAGATTAAAAGAATCTACGAAAACTTAAGTCAGTCAGACCAAACTACCCGTCCGATTACATTCAATTTTGTTTTTAACGGAAGGTATTCACCTACAGATTTGTCATCAAGTTTCAGAATTTGCATAACTCTCGCCTTCCTTTTTTGTATACTGAAATGCGGTTTCCTTCTGTATATTTCTTACGGAGACGTCATTGTTTTAAACTAAAGCCAGTCGGTCAGGACGTTCTATCCGACCGACTGCCTTCATTTTTGCTTTGACCGAAAGTTATTCATTCGCAGATTTGTCATCAAGTATCAGAATTAATTTACGTCTCTCCATCCTTTATTATTATTCAAGGCGGTATCCGTCTGTGCTTGCACTGGATATTTTAATTGGTTTGTTTTACGATATCTTCGGTTCTAATTAAGGTACGCAGCTCTTTTCGTCCTAACAACGCTCAGCGGATATTTTTAAACACGTGCTTTGATTGATTCTGAAGACAGCTATAGGTGGACATTTAACATTAAAATTCAAATGTATGTTAAGCTTAAGGGACTTAACTACGGGGTCATCAGTCCCTAAACTTACAAACTATTTATGAACTACTTACGAACTAGGACGGCACAAATATCCATGCCCGAGGGGGGATTCGAACCCCCGACCGTAGTGGCCGTGCTGACCGTGACTGGAGTGCCTCAGTCACCTCGGGCACCGCGGCCGGCATTCAACATTACTTCCATTCTTTCCCAACTTTTTTGTCATTCCACTAACCTTCGGGTTATTCGCAAGGGTCGTCTAGTTATTGTAATTTCTTAAATCACAGTTTATTGAATTAAATCGTTCTTATTAAACGTTAGTGCGCTGATGCACTACAATAACATTCTTTCATAATACATAAGATGTATAATAATTTCGTGTGGCTTATTGGCCTGGTGTAAGTCTTTCATTTCGACGCCACTTCGGCTACTTGCGTGTCCCTAGCCTACCTCTGTTATCCAACCGCGGAAAGGAGACCTACAGCTTAACATGGAATCCGAACCATGTGTCGTTTCTGGTGACTCATCACATCGTTGAGAGGTGAAGAATGGGTGAAAGTGGAGACTGAAATAATTCGAAGTCCGAACGGGTTTCGAACACACGACCCTTAGGTTTCCAGTCGAGCGCTTTACCCCAACACCACCAGGCCCGACATAGGATGTATTACGGAAAATAAATCCAACATTGCTGTTCTGAATATAAGCAGCAAGTTATAGGATCGACCAAACACATTCGAAAAAGTCGACGGTCGAAAAGATGGTGTCGTGAGGCCTGCAAAAAATTTGTGTGAAGAGTGGTTCTCCTTAGTAGACCTCACAAGGGATTTGCGCATGCGCGTGGTTTAGTGGCCGAGGGTTCTAAGGCACCATGTTGCAGAGCGCGAGGTTGTTAGCCGTCGGAATTGTTCCCACGGGTATGGGTGTTTGTGTTGTCATTAGCGAATTTAAGTAGTTTGTAAGCCTATGGACCGATGACCGACGTAGTTAAGTCCCTTAGATTTACAAACATTTTAAATTTGATGTGTGCACCTTGTCTGCCAACAATCTTAGGCAGATCCTCGTCGCCGTCCGGTCCTAGAGTAGCCAAGTCCGAAAACTGTCTAAAATTAACCTTTTCGTGGATAAAATGGGGAAGAAAACTGAATTTTGTCAGTAATGAAATAACATTGGAAATAATAGGTAATTAGAATTTTGCATCTCGTTTTAGATTACAATCAACAGTTTACTCATACCAGGAAATGGGAAGAATTTTCCCACTGGCACTTTTCGTCAGGAGGAAATGTAATGACAATATCCATTTTGAAATATTTATTCATAAAATGACAGAAACAGTTGCAAATAACACAGTATTGGATACAAGCATATTATGTACCCTGAAAATGGTAATACAAACTGTCAGCAGATTTCCGTACGAAACATGGTGTTTTGGTCAGTGTAGAACATGCAAATGATGACGTCATTGCACCTATCAAACGGGGTACTGTTCGTCGGGTAATTCCATATGCACAACAGCTGTGTACACATGCACATAGCAGACCCCTAAGACCCCTACCAGGCTCTCTGCCGTGGAAGGCCAAAGGAAGAAACGAAGCAGAGCTTTCCGAAATTGATTGATATTTTCTGGTAGCAGGATGATGCTTTACGCATGGCGTGGTATTCACACAAATCTGTTCACATAGAATGAAATGCAGTCAAACAACTGGTCACATATCACAAATTCTTCCCATTCCATATCTGCGTGGTGTGGTACAGCAACCGTGTTAAGTCGAACTATTGAATAAAAGAATGTCTTGATTGCAAAACCTAGACTTCTTTTATTCAAGAGGTCACATATTAAGTTAGCTCGAATTTTGTTCCTTAGATGATAATGGCGGAACCTTATTGAACGCCAACGGAATTCAAGGAACACGGTATGTTGTAGATGAAGCTTATATCTGCTACTTTATGGGTGTCGGGGATGCAAAGGGGGAACTAGTTTGCAGGCGATCACTGCTTTGTGAAACAATATTGACTCATACAGGACAGAATTTCAGTCTCAGTAAATGTCATAATACTGGACCATAAAACAACTTTAATAATCAACAACGGACCGACGTCATGGTCTCCATGTAATGAAAGCAAATTCGGCCAGTGACTGTAAACATATCCTGTTGTCGCAATGTTATTTCGTTTAACTAGTATCATAACGAAACGAATATTACCCAACAGTGCGATTATGCATTACCTCGAATGAAATTATCCATTGACATAAGATCCAGAAACACTGCCAATGGAGGCAATCGGGGAGGGCCCCAAATGATATCACAGAGGAGATTCCAATCGATTATCCAAAGTTGCACAGTGAGCCCCGAGTAAGAGGGCGAGGGGGGGGGGTGCAGCTAGCCAATTAAATCGAAGGTAGAGAAGGAGCGCGGGGTATTAATCTGCTGCCTCAGTTAGGAAATATCGTTGATCCAGTACTGCCAAAACTACAGTTCCTTACTGAAGTAATGACAACTGTCGACGAGACCTCACTAAATAATTCCATGTCTTACACAATATAAAACAATCATATCTTATAGTGATATACTATGACAGCAACAATTTAACTTATTCAGTATGTACGTAATAGAACGGTTTATCACGTAATTATGCTGTAAAATTTTATTTAATTAGTCTCCTTGAAAGCGAGAATTTTTTAAAATAACTAATATGGGTTTACAAAACACTGATCATGTTCAGTTTTCGTAAATTTATACTGTCAACAATAATATTATTAGTCGGAACTGTGGTGCTAGAGACGAATGATGAAAATTAGATGGGTAGATCACGTAACTAATGAGGAGGTGTTTAACCGAATCGGGGAGAAAAGGAGTTTCTGGCATATCCTAAGAGAAGGGATAGAGTGGTTGGACACATTATGATACATCAAGGAACTGTCAACCTAGTATTATAGGAAAGCGTGTGGGGTAAGAATCGTAGAGGGAGACCGAGGGACGAATATAGTAAGCAGATTCAAGCTACGTATTCTTAGATGAAGAGACTTTCACAGGACCGGGTAGCATGGAGAGCTGCATCAAACCAGCCTACGAACTGAAGACCACAAGAACAACAACTGTGACTTTATGTTTCGAAATACTTTCTGCAGCATTGACTGAGGAATGCGAAAAAGGAGATTCGAAAAGTTGTTTGTCGATTGCAATAAACGCAAATGAAGATTTAATAAAATGAACAAAATCGTAAAGGCTACTTGTGGGAGCAAACGAATGATTACTTTCTGCCTATTATATATTGTGTTAAGGCTCTAGTATATATTTGGCATGTTTTTTAGTGTATCCAAATATTAAAGACTATCTTCCTACAAAAATACGCTGGACAGTAGAATTTGTGGTTGCTGTGTAATAGTCTCGTTAATTCCAGGTGAACGGCAGCGGGATCAACGACAACTATCGAAATTTACGTGTGAAAAAGAAGAAACTCGCACATGAAACAGAATACACGTGAATAAAAAGTTTTTAAAGACAGTCTAAAGGTTTTAGAGTATGTTCTCTATGTACTACTCGTTATAACGGTAGAGTGCCTTTTTTTGTGAAGATAGAATGCACCCGCTGGTATTTAAGGGAAACTCGAAAGGCCGCAGTGGAGTAGCCGAGTGGCCTAAGGCGCCTCGCTGCGGAGGTTCGAGTCCACCATGGGGCATGGGTGTGTGTGTTGTCCTTAGATTAGTTTACCTTAGTTTAAGTAGTTTGTAAGCTACGGACTGATGACCACGCAGTTTGGTCCGATAGATTTACAAACATTTGAACATTTTTTTTATTTTATTTTATTTTTTTTTTTTTTTGAAACTCGCAGTTTCGAGACTCGAAGTATCAAGACTCCACTGTATCGAATTCAGTTTTCTTATTGTGTAACTTACTTCAGTTTTTTTAGGTACAAAATGTCCCAATGAGGAAAAAAATAATTCAATTTGGAAATACTTTAATAAAACTACCGTCGCTATGTTTAAACCTGTTCGCCTCCGATGACATTCTACGGACTCCTGATGCTTACACACAAGAAGCCTTGGTACAGGGAGAGGAACTTGAAAACTTCGGCAAAAAAACTAGTGATTTTTGGTGTAACGTAAATATACAGAAATTTTAAGTTAATTACACAAGATATTAAACATAGCTTGTCGACTGCAGTAACTGTAGGTTTACAAATATTTGACAAAGTTCAGCCCAACCAGTTGCAAAATTTGATAAAATACCTTGATCTAGATTTCGGTACCCCTAAGAGTGCCTTCATCAGAAAAAAAACACCATAAGACGTACAAAAGGCTAGCAAGTCAAATATAAAGGCAGCTCGCCTGTGTTAGCCTTACAGTGCTGCACTACAGCCAACCGAACACGGCGTAAGCACTGTAAGCCTAACATAAGCGAGCTGCCTTTATTTTATTTTTGACTTGCTAGCCTTTTGCTAGCATGTTGCATAATTTTATAACTTTGGACTTGAGCACATTGCTCGTAATTGTACGTGTTATGTTTTTATTTTTATTTTTTTTATTTCTTGTCCTGATGAAGATACCGTTAGGTGGTGCCGAAATCTAGATGAAGGTATTTTATTAAATTTTGCAACTGGTTTGGCTGAACTTTGTTAGCTGCGGTGGTGTAGTCGAGCGGTCTAAAGCACCTCGCTGCAGAGCGCGCGGTTGCTCGCCGTGGAGGTTCGAGTCCTCCCTGGGGCATGGGTGTTTGTGTTCGTCCGTTGGTTAGTTTACCTAGGTTTAAGTAGTTTGTAAGCTACGGCCTGATGACCACGCAGTTTGGTCCGATAGATTTACAGACATTTGAACATTTTGAACTTTTTTATTTATTTTAATTAGCAAGTTTCGGTTACGGCTTCAGTTTCGGCCGAAACTAGAAGCCGAAATTCGGTCTCGGCCACAAATCATGTTTCGGTCGGACTCTAGCAAAGCCGGCAGCGGTGGCCGAGGGGACTGAGGCGCTTAAGTCACGGTCTGCACGGCCACTACGGTCGGTCGGGGGTTCGAATCCCCCCCTCGGACATGGATATTTGTTGCTGTTGAATCTTCCGGGTTATGTGGTCGTGGTCGAAGAAACATATCTGCTCCTGACGTTTCATCCAGAGCTGCGCTGGACATCCTCAGAGGTGCTACTAGTAGCCGAGTCGGCAAGACTCACCGCTACTAGTAGCACCTCTGAGGATGTCCAGCGCAGCTCTGGACGAAACGTCAGGAGCAGATATGTTTCTTCGACCACGACCACATAACACGGAAGATTCAACAGCAATTATTTCAGCCGGTCGTGAAAGCCTTCACTGCATGTTGGATATTTGTGCTGTTCTTAGTATTAGCTAGTTCGTAAGTAGTTTGTAAGTTTAGCGATGACCCCGTAGTTAAGCCCCATACGCTATACAAACATTTGAACATTTGAATTCTATCAAAAATCTTCGGGAGTGTCGTGACTGTAAGACTGTGACTGTGTTATTGCTGGATATCGGGGCTGCAGTGACGTCACGGCCGGTCCTCGGCCCAGCTGTGGCCCCCGTGGTTGTAGCGGCGCCCCGCCGCCAGTGCCCCCACTGCCTGCTGCTGGAGTGGCGTGGTGGGGCCTCACGCGAACTGCGCCACGGCACGCTACCGGCCGCGCCACACGCCACGCCGCGCCGACAGCACAGTGGCCGCTTCCGGCCCGCATCCACCCCTCTAACCACCGCTCAACCCACGCGCAGCCCCTGCCTCCCATTCGTCCCTCTCACACGGGTCCCATCCCTTATTGTTCTTTATGCCCTGCTCCTGGTGTTTCCAAGCTGCTCGTGTACTCTCTGTCGCCGTCCTTTTTTCCACAAAGCTGAGTACCATTACGACCGGAGCCTTCTTTGCAATAACGTCTGGCGCTTTTTTTATGATTGGTCCCAGCGGGATTTCCTCCGATTTGTCGACGCGCTACCCGGCGGAATGCAGCGTGTGATGCCTTACGTTCGTGTCTTTTTTTTTTTCCTCCGTTCTGCTATTGGTGGCGTTTAAGGGCCACGAGGTAAGTCTGAACAGCTACAGCGAGGAATTTAGCCACGTAAAAGTGTGACAATTTCCGATCGTAATGTGAGGATGCCGCTATTGCAGACAATGAAAGAGCGGATTTTAAATAAATGTAACCAGCAGACACATGGGCATCGGATTTTGGAATTTCTCTATGTTACATGCAGATCAGAACTTAAATAACAATCAGCCGAAGGCATTCGATGCAACTCTAGAAATTTCCAAGAAAATTGACTTTGAAATTTTGCAAGTACACGTAAGTACGCCCTGTGTAATAAAACGAACAAATACGATGAACGGCAGCAAAGAATAGTACTGATAGAGAAAAGAAAGTGGTAGAGTACTGCCCATGTAAACATAGAATCGATGGTCGATAGTTCGAATCCTTCCGTGATAGATATGTATTTTTTTTTCTTTCGTTGAGTTAAAAAAAGTTCAAATGTTTGTAGAGCTTATGGGGCTTAACTACGCGGTCATCAGTCCCTACTTATGAACTAGCTAATACTAAGGACGGCACAAATATCCATGCCCCAGGGGGGATTCGAACCCCCCGAGAGTACTGGCCGTGAAGAACGTTACTGGCGCGCCGTAAACCGCTCGGCTACCGCGGCCGGCTCATTGAGTTCGAATACTTACACAATTTTAATACCTAATGGTCATATTTACAAAAAATGCACTTGTTTTCGTGATTTTCTATATTTTATAAAAGGACGTTAATAACGATGGTTTGAATTTAAAAAAATTTATGCTACATTTTTTTACAGTATTGGCTTCACTATTACTTGACTACGGTACTCTTTAACTGGCTTTCCGCGTAGCAAACCTGCTCAGCCTTCGTTTTAGGTGACGACAAGGTGTTTATCTCGTCAACATACACATAAACAAAAACTGACACAATACGTCGAACTAGAGATCCCAAAATGTTTCATATAACTGAATTTCGAAAGGAAAAATAGTTCCGTCACAGCGGGATAGGAATCAGTGACTACTTGGTTGTGACGCCAGAACGCTACCATCTAAGCTACACCGACAGATTTTACAAGTGTTTTAATTATTGGTACTTACGTAAAAACTTCAAAGACGATTTTCTCAAGAATTTTTGAGAGTTGTGTCGAATGGCTTTGGTTGATTGTTATTTAAGTTCCGAACTTCACGTTCCATGAATATAAAGAATTTCTTAAATCCATTACCCATGTGGTAAGTGAAAAGATTATGAAACTTTATGGAAGACACAAAGGAAGCGAGTAAGTAGAAAAGAATTTCTGGACAGCTTAATGATGCATAGCTAGCAAACTTCAGTTTCCATTTATGAGTAATTAAGATTGACTGACCACTTGCAATAATTTTGAAGATCTTAATTCCACACTTGCACTGCACAGCGAGAGTTGAGTACTAACACAGTCTTGTATTGCACCTCAAAATTGTTTTGCATAACAAAAGAGATTTGGTTCTATTGGAGTCCCAACAAACGAAATTAATTACTACTAAAATGCATACCCATTGTAAGTATTGTCTAAGTACATTGGGAAGAAACGAATAATGTTAAATACCATATACGTGGTTTAATGGAGTGAGAGGATTTCGAGCTATAATCATAAAACTCAGATGCTCTATCGAATTATAACGATAGTTTTAGTACAGTAATTTTTTACGCTAAAAGTCAGTTATATTCATGAGTAACACATTTTCTAAAATATTTTGTTTGACAAAAAGATTCCATTCTGTCTGTGTCTTTGGCCCTTCTCCCGCACTTGCAAGACCGGCACTGTGTTAAACGCGTATTTGGCATGGGTTAATATTTACAGGGTGGCCGGATACCCTTCCTGCCGCCACCCCGTGCCCCCCAGGAGGAAATGTGTACCCCAAATGTCTCTGTATAGTGTTATATGTGCGGGAAAGCGTGAAGTGTTACAAAATGTTTGCGAATCGTGTAACTGAGGCGGAACTTAGGGTATTCACCTAGGTGGATGTGAAAAAACGCCTAAAAACCACATCCAGGCTGGCCGGCACTCCCACCCCTTTGGTTAACCCGCTGGGCGGATTCGAATCGGGGCTGGTACGCTTCCCCGTCTCGGAAGGCGGTGCTTTAGACCACACGGCTAACCATTGTTACCTATGTAATCCATTGAGACGAATTATTTGAAGTACCGGCTAGTCTGCATTTCACATGGTGCATCGTGAGCAACGGATATTTCTGATTATGAATAAATTTTCATCCCTTTCTGTTGCCGTATACACAATTCAAGATTAACAGTAAATAATTTAGACAGATTTCTCTTTTTAAGTGGTAAACTTCAGTATAATTGCTTCCGTAAATATGTCAGCTGCTACAGGTGAAAAGGAAGACACCATTGCCACTGCGTCAGTATGTGAATAAAACTTTTAATGCCAACTAAAATACATTGACGATACGCAAAGTTGCATCAAGTCGCAGATGTCCGGCGATATTTGTTACTGTATGATGTTGATGGTTTTCGATACAGGCACATTGGTAAACAGAGATTTAATATCAAAGCTAAGCATAAGATCTGTAGCTACACGATATGCTGATTCCACATGACTTGGATAAAATGCGTGGAATTTTTCAGGTAAGCGTCCGTGTGACCAACCAGTCTTCGTAATTTGTGCTCCAAATATTTTACCATATAATTGTGGGAGAGATGTTCAAATGTCTGTAAATCTATCGGACCAAACTGCGTGGTCATCAGTCCGTAGTTTACAAACTACTTAAACTAAGGTAAACTAACCTAAGGACAACACACACACCCATGCCACAGGGAGGACTCGAACCTCCACGGCGAGCAACGCGCGCTCCGCAGCGTGTGGCTTTAGACCGCTCGGCTACTCCACCACGGCATGGGAGAGATTATTCCGTTCATAAAAGATCTCAGAAGACACCTATTCGTATGAACCATGGGTACTCCGTATAATCTTGGAGGCACTGGGACTTTAGATGTAAGCCCGCTGGCTGTATCTACATCGATTCTTGAGCTTTTGACTAAAGCTTGCGTCTCTCCAGCAATCTCCACTGTGAGATCACTTTTCAGTCCTTTATAAATGGGATCGTTTAGAAACTCGCCAATTTTGGCTTCACATGACTTGGTATCCATTTGTGACTGAATTGAGTTATTTTATTTTGTTGATTGCTTTTCCTTGTCTAGCTAGCGGTATGCCTTGCTTCTTATTTTGTCGTTGTTGTCCCAATCGGTTGCCAATAACTTGGAAGTCAGCCATAGATGGTTCTTAATCAGATACTTATTGTTAATATCCAAGCTGGAATGGATGTGATGGGTGCAGCAGCAGCTAAAAGTTAATCGCCCTGAATATGACCAATGTATAGTGGTCGAAACGTCGGCAATTACATTGATAATTGTTTGAAAAATGACGCGGCCTAACATCCAGAATTGGTTTATTCAAAATGACACCGGCCATGGAAGCCTTTGAGCTTACTTCGACACAATGTTCGGTGTTTTGTCACATTAATTAGTCCAATATTCAAATCTGAAGAAATTAAGACACGTTTATATTTCGGTACAATAACTTCAGAGAAAAGTAAAAGTGTTTTAGTAAATAAAGCATGCCAGTTTGCTCACTGACAAATAATTGTTTTCTCACAGTGATTTGAGCACAAAATAGCGACTGTTCTATCGTTGGTGGCCGCAAGCAGTGCTGTAACTAGTGTACTAGCCTTTATACAAAACTGTTGGGTTATGAAATTCGACCGTTGTCGATTAGAGTTTTCCAAACTAGTTATGCTGAAGATATTGGGACTGAAAACAACAGGATTTTGCTGATTTTTTTATCTTTCGTTACGTAACTGTTTGCTTCTGTAAGTTTCATTTCAGAATAGCGGCTGATACATGATCGTAATTGATGCTCAAACTTTATCCTTACAACCAATTTTCCACACCAAAGTATAAGCGTATGTGGCAAAAAGTTTGGTGCATTGCAGGTTGGTATTTTGACATACCCTTACCAGCAACTGAATCGCAGTTATCGTGGCTCTTGATATTGGACTGATTGTATGCTAAAGTGCAATGCTTTCCATCCTAACTCCTGCCTCATTTCCGTGACACTCCCTGTTTAGCGGTAATACGACACGAGGTGCCCTTCTTTCTACACTCTCGGTGTCCTCCGTCCGTCCCACCCGGTAAACATCCCAAACCGTGTAACAGTACATCAAAAGAGGATGAACAAGCGTAGTGTAGGTGTCTTGTTACTAGTTCTGTTGCATCTTCTGTTTCCAAGTGAAATACAGTCGTGGATTCGCCTTCCTCAAAATATTTTCTGAAATTTATTTGCGATTTAAGGGATGATGTAATGGAGTTTGGTCCCAAAAAGTCGATTTTTCAAAAATATTATTTTCATAATCTACACAGTTTAATCAAACTTGTGTGTGAATTTTATCGTGATAGCAGCTTTAGAAAGACTTTTAAATTGTTAAACTCCTTAACTATGCACTGGCGGTCACTTCCACCTATCCCGCCGTTTGGGAAGCTGCTCGCTTCAGCGGAATTTTTGTCAGTGTCAAGGCAATTTCTTTCGATATCTTTTGCTGTCATCTATTCCTTTTTATCACAATTTTCTTGCATGTAGTATATTTAGGTTTTGGCAATACTAACACATATTATAATATGGAAGTTAATATTTATGCATAATAGGTGGTGGGAAAACTGTGTTTAAAAATTGGAGGTTTATGGGAATCGGTATACCAACAAAAAAGTCGAAGCAGCCCCAAATAAATAACATGAGCTCTAAGCTTCAGCATCGAAAATTACGATAGAATTGCACAGGTGCGTGAGTAATGTTGAAGTGGATTTCAATGGATTCAGGCTTATTGATGTAGAACTTCTCTGTGAGGCCATAAAGTCTTCAGGTTTCCTGCAAACCCTAATTTATTGTGTAAGTGTCTTCACGGAAAGACACAAAATGCGAATGAAAGCCTCAATAATTTAATTGGGATTAGATGCTCAAAAAGAACATTCTGTGGACTTGAAGTACTCGAATTACGCGTATATGATGCAATTTTATGTTAAAGACCCCGTTTTGTTTACAGCAAAAACGTTTTAAACCATCGACGACAGCAGGGTCAAGAGAGCTGACAGATTTCTGACCTGCAAATACAGGCCAGGAAGATTCGAAGAGCAGGGAAGAGAAAGCTGGAGGATGAGGAGTGTCAGTATGGAGGATTTTAAAACTGTGAAAGTATGAGATAAAATGTTTGGAACTCATTTTCTCGGTTTTAAATTTTTTACGCTATTAGAAGCCTTTTCTCAAGAAGTATATGCACTAACGCTATCAAATTTTCAGGATCTGTTCGCAACGTGTTGGTGTGTCTTCCTAGAACTAAAACATACGAGATCCTGCAATTACATTCTGAGTTTTAGATGGTTTCATGCAGAAAAACACGTGAATGTTTGATGTGCAGAATAAAAAAGCTTGTAAGTGATACAGTTTTACGATAAATTAATAATTGTAGTTCAGTGGTCTTATAACCTTCTCAGGACACTACAATACATTTTCCAAATTAATTGCTTAATTAGAATTAGAGTTATGGCTTTTTATATAAAAAAGACAACATAAAAAGTAAAAATTAAAATTTTTCTGGCAAAATATTTTCCCTCCATATCTTATTAAAATTTCCCTAAAAATATAGCTCTTTTGCTTAACCATGCAAAATGTAGCTTTGTACATTAACAAATAAGGCTATCGTGAATGTTTTAAGAATTTTTACATTTTCCACTACCCCCCCAACTTTATCTGTCGGTGGCCTGCATCTACAACTTGACAGAGGATTTCTTCGACGTTATGTTACGCGCTAGAACTGATCTTCAATGTTTTGTACCCTAAAAAGGTGGCCTCTGCAGGTGGAAAAAATCAGCTACTTGACACCCATGCTAGACATCAGAAAGCAGAGCATTTTTCAGTGCAAGACAGGTGCCGAAAACAAACCGGACGACAACTCCTGCACGTAAAAAGTAAAATAGTTGCTGCTAAATGACCTTACCAGGTACAGGAATCTAGTATTAAGCAGCGTCCCAGTAAAGGAAAAGTGATGTTCTACTGAGTGGTAAAAATTAGTTTATTATCTTTGAAAACCGATAAAACAAATATGAATGAAATTATTAATAACTATTCAATTGAAATTAATAATACAGTACAGCATTCAACCCTTAATGGTATTGTTTCGATATTCCCTACCGCAAATACAAACAAAATAATCGCAGCTACACTCTGATATGAATTTTATCAGAGGGTGGCTGAGATGTCGCACCTACGCTTAATTCTATAACTGGATTGAAATAGAAGAGGCTGTCACAGTAAATAAGGTGAGTAATGCAGCACTCGGGTCGACGCCACTGCCTGGAAACGACCGTGCACAAACAAAAATTAGCTTTGCGTAAGCTGCGTCGGCGGCACCTACGTCCACGACTCTGAAATCCTCTCCAATCTAACTAGTTTTATCTGCAACTGAACTAAGTCAGTCAGATCTTCATATCGATGAAGTCAAGACTCGCTAACACCCCTAGTCAAAACTAAGTTGGTAGGGTGCACTGATTCAGCAAACAAGCCCACCATTGTGCTTTCTCACTATCGCCGCAGACGTGAACTAATTATTTCAAAAAAATGTTCAAATGTTTGTTAATCTTAAGGGACTTAACTACGGGGTCATCAGTCCCTAAACTTACAAACTACTTATGAACTACGTACAACTAAGGACGGCACAAATATCCATGCCCGAGGGGGGATTCGAAACCCCGACCGTAGTGACCGTGCAGACCGTGACTGAAGCGCCTCAGTCTCCTCGGCCACCGCGGCCGGCACTAATTATTATTATTTTTTTTTTTTTTTAGATGGGCAAAAATGTCAACTGCTCATCATGAAAAGTGTTTAATCGCAGATGAAGCCAGCAAATCAACACTGAGCGCCTTGCACCGCTGTTTATGCCACAGAGAAAACCACAGCGAGCCGTTAATTATTCTCAAAGAAGAAACCCATCGCCCAGGAGTTTGACAGATGAGAGTGGTCGCCGCACATCGTTGACTCTGCTACATAGCGTCCAGCCAAAGAGAATCAGCTCTTAAACCCTTAATGGTGCACATTAAGAATCTGATGCTACTCTCTGACACTACCGTGTGAAACAGCTCCTTTTACTGCTTCCCAGGCGCGTCAACTCATCAAAACAAAGGACAGTTGTAAAACTCCTATTGTCTGCTAAAAACTCACTTCCTGACGATCGCATGATGCATGATTCGTCTCGTGTTTCCCGCTAGACAGAAAAATAGCTCCTCTTCCAAAAAACGGCTTCCGTGACTCGACACGCAGTTTAAAATGTCTTTCTAGAACCAGCCTCGTAATCTGTGCAGCGTATTAAATGCAATGATTACAGCAAGTGCACTAACTACCGTTTCTAATTACGATCACAAATATCATGTGTGGGGTATCAAACCGTTCAGAAAAGGGCGCAGATGATGTTTAAGTACATGAAAATGGCATGTAAGGAAGTCGGTATTTCTTGATGTCCTACTTAGCGTGTGGATGACACCACACTTTTCCTTACCAAGGATCAAACTTCAGGGTAAAACAGCAGTTAGTCGGAACTGTTGAGTCCTTTGAGCCATGCTGAGGCATAGATCATAACATCTGATAGCCATTACTCTAAACATATGAGAACAACTTTCTCGCGTTTAGAAAGATGTTTTCGAAAAATGTCTTGCACCCCATGAATGGAGGGGGAGAGTGTGTATATCCGGGAATTTCAGTGAGGGATTCTGGACCACTCATCATACAGCCCAGACCTCCCTAGTGTTTCTCACGGTTTCGGAACAGCGATTCATAAGTAACGCTGAAGCCAAGACAGCGGGCCAAGGTGTTTGCATAGTCATCCGGAGGTTTTTTACCGCATGAGCATCTCAAATTCAATGATGCGATGGGACAAACGTGTCTGTATGTGGGTTATATGGATCTTCTTACTTTGACAAGGAAGTTACACAAGCTGATCTATCACCCTCAATTATGAATCCACCCCTATACCACTGGTTCTCAACCTTTTTTGAATACGTAGTCCCACTGCAAAACAAATCCTGGTGACACCCCTTTCGTACCTCCCCCACCCACGCCCCTTCTAGAAAGCCGTAATAAAACTATGCCAGTGATTTCAAAGGATACGAATTTCGTTTCCTTCCTATTGATAATATACTGATCGCAGTATTCTGTTCAGTCATACCTTCCTTGCTGCAGTGACAACGCATTAGGTCCAGATGAGTTGAATGGGTATCATCTCTCGTCCCAGTCACCAGGCAGAGTACCCCATCGTGTACTGATGTATTTATCTGGTATTGCCCCCTCTCTCCGAAAAAGCACAAAATGTTTCTCGAAGATTTCCGTAGCAAAATTGGTACAAATAGCAGTGGCGGAAGCTGAATAAGTATCTAAAAGATTACATTTGTGAAAATTGTATGAAGCATGGTTCTATGCTCATGAGTAATTTCAACATGTAATTGGTGGTGATGTATTGTTATATGAGAGTATGAAACAATCAGAGTATATGCGTTAGTGATGAAGTAAACAATCCACGGAAGCGAGTAAATTGTAACATTTTTTACAAAATGTGGTCCGGACTGTATACCCATTAGATTTCTATCTGATTATGCTGAAGTGATAGTTCCTTACTTAACAGCCATATACAACCGCTCTCTCAATGATGGATCTGTACCAAAAGATTGAAAACTTGCACAGGTCACACCTATATTCAAAAAAGGCAGTAGGAGTGACCCACTTTCAGATTTATATCTGATTATGCTGAAGCGATAGCTCCTTACTTAACAGTCATATACAACCGCTCTCTCAAAGAAGGATCTATACCAAAAGATCGGGAAGCTGCACAGGTCACACCTATATTCAAGATTGGCAGTGGGACTGACACACTAAACTACAGGCCTATTTCATTTATGTCAATTTGCAGCAGGCTTTTGGAACGCATTATGTATTCAAATATTATGGATTATCTCGAACAGAATGATCTTTTGATCCAAGGTCAACACGGATTTAGAAAATATCGTTCATGCGAAACACAACTAGCTATTTACTCACACGAAGTGATGGGTGCTATCGACAAGGGTTCGCAAATAGATTCCGTATTTCTTGATTTCCAGAAGGCTTTTGACACCGTACCTCACAAACGGCATTTAATCAAAATGCGTGGTTAATGGTATATCGCTCCAAATCTGTGACTGGATAGGTGTTTTCCTATCAGAGAGGACACAGTTTGTAGTAACCGATGGTAAGGCATCGACTAAAACAGAGGTGATAACGGGCATTCCACAGGGTAGTGTTATTAGTAAGTTTTGTTAACAAGATGAATCACTCAAAAGTGAAGGCCGTAAACTCCACAAAATATCTAGGAATTACTATCACGTCAGACATAAACTGGAAAGAACACGTAGATAATGTCATGGGAAAGGCGAACCAGAGATTGCGTTTTATTGGCAGAACCCTTAAAAGATGCAACAGAAGTACTAAAGAAACTGTATACACTACGCTTGTCAGTCCTTTTTTGGAGTATTGCTGCCCATTGTGGGATCCTTATCAGGTGGGTTTGACGGAGGACATCGAAAGAGTCCAAAGAAGTGCAGCTCGTTTCGTATTGTCACTATACAGGGAAGACAGCGTTGCGGAAATGATACAGGATCTGGGATGGGAATCATTACTGCAACAGCGCTTATTGCTGCGGCGTGGGCTACTTACGGAAGTCCAATCGCCAAAATTCACCTCCGAAGGCGTAAATATATTGTTGACTCCCACTTACATAAGTAGAAATGATCATCAGAATAAAATACAAGAAGTCAGAGCTCGAACAGAAGGATTCAGGTGTTCTTTCTTCCAGCGCGCTATTCGAGAATGAAATGGGATATATATAGTATATAGGTGGTTCGATGAACCCTCTGCCAGGCACTTAAATGTCATTTGCAGAGTATCCCATGTAGGTGTCGATATATAAAGGGAACTTTAAATCCCGTTTAGAATACACCAGTGAAATAGACGTTATATTTTTTGAATTGTTTAAGATAATATTTTTATTGATTATTAACTTGTTTCTCTACTTTAACAATATTTTTATACATTTGTAAGCATCCATTGTAAGAGAGAAAGAGTTATTAGGTATGTACTTGTCAGTCATTCAGTGGACACACTGCCCGCATTAGCGATCTCGTCCGGAAGTTAATGTGCTCCTACCCCTATACCCACATAGAGTCTGTACAGGATTTTATGCCCCTCATCTCCTCAGTTTCGTTCCGCAGATGTCGGAATATTTCGACAGTTATCCTGTCACATCTCACCACTGCCAGACTTTGCTATTTTGAAGTGTTGCATGGTTTAAATTAAATTCATATTCATTGCTGCGTGTCAGTGCCACATCTAACGTAAGAGTATTTACATTTTTAACGTAAAAATTCTTCTAAGCTATTTGCCGCGTCATGATAATAAAATCTTTCCAACGTCTCTGATCCGTTGCAGGAGCCTTCCTCAGTCATAAGAAATGATTGTCATGAATACTGTTATTGGGCATGGTGGTACAGTAGAGTTCCGAAAACTCTGTCTAATGTGGATCGAAGGGTGGCCGAGTTTGTGAAAATGCCAGGTTATCGGGAACGGTGTTAAAAAAAAATAATAGATGAGGTTGTTTTGTTACAAAATACTTCCTATTGTTACTTTAGAATACGATACAAATGATGGATACAGTAACACTAAATAAATTTAATATCCATGAAATGATATTCGTTACTTACGAATATGTACTTTAATTTACATTTAGAAAACTACTTTAAGAAGGGATACAGCCTTGATCAATGAAAAGTATGGACAATAGTGATTTACTTCATAAAACATATTCCACTAAAATTGCCATCTCGACTAAGCTGATTTTAAGAGGCACTGTGAAATAAAGCATCCCCATAATTGAGATCACAACTGTTTTTTAATATGAAGATCATCTACATACTGTATTAATGAAACTCAAAGGATTTTTAAATAGCGTGTAGGTGGCACAAGAAAAGGCTACAGGCTACGATTTCAACTGTATCTTGCATTTGCGAGCACTGAGAAATTCCAGAGGTTGTGCTTGGGGGGGGGGGGGTCGAGTTACCCGGACTGCTGGGTTGCCGGCCGCGGTGGCCGAGGGGACTAAGGCGCTCCAGTCACGGTCGGCACGGCAACTACGGTCGGGGGTTCGAATCCCCCCTCTGGCATGGATATTTGTGCCGTCCATAGTATTAGCTAGTTGATAAGTAGTTTGTAAGTTTAGGGACTGATGACCCCGTAGTTAAGTCCCATAAGCTTAACAAACATTTGAACATTTGATTTGACTGCTGGGTTATCGAGTGCAGAGTTTTCGGGACTCTGCTGTAATACTTTCACGCACGACAGCAACCCGCTTTTACAAGACTTCGCGGCCACATACCGTTTGAAAAACTCTACCAGAACATCTGACGAAAACAATTTAGATGTACTTGAAATAACTTTAACTGTCTTGACGACAATTGCACTTTATTAGGTCCTTTCGCGTTTCGACATACATAATTATCAATGTCTACGAAAAGGAACGGTATCAATATACCATGAAACATAATGATTTTGGTGTTTGTTAGTATTGTTTTACTTAATATTTTCTTGCCTGAGATGTCAAGCTATAATGTAATAATTGTGCAGCTCTCATTTAAAATTGTAGAGTCTAAGAGAAAACACTTTTTGTACAGTAGTCAAATGCTCAAATGTTTGTAATTCTTATGGGCCAAACTACGTTGGTCACTTACAAACTACTTAAACTAAGTTGAACTAACCTAAGGACAACACACACATCCATGCCCGAGGGGGGATTCTACCCCCCGGCGACGGACGGCACGCGCACCGCAACACGATGCTTCAGTACGAGCGAATAATCCGCCGCGGCTGTACAGTAGTCAATGATTTTAAAAGTTTACTACAGCACCCATTTAAAATTGTATAACTTAAAAGATTTTTTTTTTTTTTTTTTTTTTTTTTTGCTGGTACAGCACTAACCTATTTGAAACTCTAATATATACATATGCAGAACACAGAGGGAGGGAATGACTATGAATGTGAGGAGAGAGAGTGAGAGGGAGAATGAGAGGGAGAAGGGGAAGCAGAAAGACAATATCGCCATCTGGCGAATTTTCTGCATAGTAACTGTCAAGCATACTTCAGTATGCACTTGACCATCCTACAGGAACATTCTGGGGTGAATTGTAAACATCTTTTATGTATGACACGTGTCTGTGACGCTAATGGTAATTGGGGGAAATTTCTTGAATTTTTAAAATACTTTGGTGAGTGTAAGGTTGGTATTACTTGTTCGTTATGTTTTATCAAGGTGTTGCCTTTGGTAATGATGTATGTCGATACGCGTAAGGCCTTAATAAAGTGCAATTGTGGTCACGACAGTTAAAGTTACTTCAAGCGCATCAAAATGGCTACCACATCTCACAAATGTTTAGTGCAGACAGCAAGTAACTTGTCTGCAGTTATGATCCAGGTACGGGAACAATTCCCCCCCCCCCCCCCCCCCTCATCCCCTGTATCTCGTTCACCACAGTGGGCTGTGCCTGACAAACTTTACTGTTAAAAGCGTCCACTCAAACGTCTCGATACCTACCAGGTTTGCCATTTTGCAGTAAGTGAGAAGTTTATAATGTCGCCGCGTATTTTTAAAACAACTTCGGTTCCGTTCCACTAAAAACTGTCTGTACACCCTGACATAAGTAGCCCACAAAGTTCGTTAAAAGCTCGGTGGAAGTGAATGGAATAGCACTCCGAATGGGCGCTATGCATACTGAAGTGCTGGCGGCCAACACTCGAGCTGATGACCACTCTAATTTTCACTTTTAAACAACTAGTCCGCTAAGCGCATTCGCATCGAGCTCTCGTAGACGCGCGGATATATTGTGTGCGCACGCTCTCTCTCTATCTCATCGTGATGGTCACCGCCATCCGACGAGGCAAAATTCGCTGTTAAATACGGCATCATATCGCGTGTTTGCCAATGCTGTATCGCCACTCTCTCGCTGTATTTCCAAAGGCGACAATTTAGCTTGTTATCCAGATACCCCACCCCCCTCCCACCGCGGCGAGAAATATTGCTGTGGGGGAGGCCGGAGCTACAAAATTCAACACGCGCTGCATTCGGCCGCTGTGTAACCGAATGATACTGTGACGCCGCTCTGTTAATCAATCAGCATGCCCGCAGGTCGACCGTGCTCTCCCAGTGCTACCGAATGATACTGTGACGCCGCTCTGTTAATCAATCGGCATGCCCGCAGGTCGACCGTGCTCTCCCAGTGCTACCGAATGCCCGGAGTCGGCTCGGTGTTCGGCGCTCGGTCGAGCATTCTGCGGCGGGTATTATTCATCGCGAGTTCCCCTGTTTGTACGGCATTTAATTTATGGAATAAATGCAGCAGTTTCATCAAATGTAACACGCGGAAGAATGGCCGTGCGGCAGTTCCGGTGACCGGCGTAGCACGAATTTGAAACAGAAAAAAAAAGAGGAAGAAACAAACGTTTCCCACAATAATGAGCGGCTGCAAGGTAGACGGTGCTAATGAATACGTCCTCCTGGCTCGAAACCGCGAGCTGTTACATGTGAAAAATTTCAGTATGTGTTTCGTATCGTGGTGAATATATTTCAGAAAAAAAAAGCTTTACAAATTCCACGGGGAGTTGAATGGCACTCTTTATTTTCCCTGGTCGCACACGCGGTACACGTCATCCATACATAAATACATATTTGTTAAAATTTCGAAAGAATCTGTATTTGTGCAACAGCCGAGAAACGCCTTTTACGCCTCCTAGTTAGCCACGGCAGCCATTCGTCGGAATTATTAACGTGGCATCACAACGTATAGCGGATTGTTTTCATACGTTCGCCATCATGTAGCATCATATAGTCTGATGGAAGAATTAGGTGGGGAACCAAGTGATTTCTGTTCCCTTTATTTTAAAGGTACAGCGTAAGACAAAATGAATTATCCGGTGACGAAATATCAGTAGATTCAAACAAATGGTTTTGTGTTTTCAACTTTTTGTGGTGTAATGAACATGAGGGAAGCAAGCTTAGGGTTTAACGTCCCATCGACAGCGTGGTCATTAGAGTCGGAGCTTACGCTTGGATTGTCGGACAAGGATGTAGTAGGAAATTGGCCGCGACAGGGGTGGAGTGACCGAGCGGTGTAAAGCGCTATGCTGCGGAGCGCGCGGTTGCTCACCGTCGGGGGTTCGAGTCCTCCCTCGGGCATTGTTGTCTGTGTTGTCTTTAGGTTTAAGTTGGTTTACGTAGTTGCTGATGATGCTGTGGTGTATGGGAGGGTGTCGTCTTTAACAGACCGTAATAGCACATAGTATAACTTAGACAAAATTTCTAGTTGGTGCGAAGAATGGCAGCTAGCCCTCGATGTAGAAAAATGTAAGGTGATGCGCATAAGTAGGAAAAACAATTTCATAATATTCGAATACAGCATTAGTAGTGAGCTTCTTGATGCAGTCGCGTCGTTCAAATATCTAGGCGTAACATTGCAGAGCGATATGAAAAGGAACGAATATGAAAGAACAGTTGTGAGTAAGGCGGGGAGATGTACTTCATCTATAAAGGAGATATTTTTTTATACGTCTATATGTATCGTGTGCTTACGATTGCGTTACGTTAAACTTCATGAATTACGTGTCGTTTGTTACAATCGGATACAATGGCTGGCTCCAAGACTACCGACGCTTGTTCCTCAGTTCAGACCTGCGGAACACAGTGAATATAAGAAATATACATGATGTCTATTCCTACAGTAAAAGACTGTCTTGATTGCAAATTGCTTTATTCCTTATTTAATGACGCGTTTCCCCCTTTTATCAGGGCATTTTCAGATTGTAATGCGCTGTCCCTGGAGTGACACCGTAAGTTTTTTTGCGGTGTTTATATTTTTTTTGGTACCTTCAGGTACCTTCTGAAGGTAGCTAGGGTAAAATATAGGGAGCGAAGAGTTATATTCAACCTATACAAAAACCAGTATGGACTGATGACCCCGTAGTTAAGTCCCATAAGTTCTACAAACATTTGAACATTTTTTTGAACAAAAACCAGACAGCAGTTATTAGAGTCGATGGGCATGAAAGGGACGCAGAGGTTGGGAAGGGAGTCAGACATGGTTGTAGCCTTTCTTCAATGTTGTTCAATCTATAAACTGAGCAAGCAGTGAAACAATGGAAGGAGAAATTTGGAGAGGGAATTAAAGTTCAGGGAGAAGATATAAAAAGTTTGCGGTTTGCCGACGCCATAGTAATTTTGACAGAGACTGCAAAGGATCTGGAAGAGCAATTGAATGGAATGGACAGTGTCTTGAAAGGAAGATATAAGATGAACATTAACAAGGTAATGGAATGCAATATTTGAAAATCAGGTGATGCTGAAGGAATTAGATTAGGTAATGAGGCAATAAAAGTTGTAGATGAGTTTTCTTATTTGGGTAGCAAAATAACTTCTGATGGCCGAAGTAGAGAAGATATAAAATGCAGAATGGCTATGGGAAGAAAAGCATTTCTAAATAAGCGAAACTTGTTAACATGCAATATTAATTTAAATGTCAGGAAGTCGTTTATGAAATTCATTTGTCTGGAATGTAGCATTGTATGGGAGTGAAAGGTGGACGATAAGGAGTTGAGATGAAAAGATGATAGACGCTTTTGAAATGTGGTGCTACACAGGAATAATGAAAATTAGATGGGTGTATCACGAAACTAATGAGGAGGCGAGAAAAGGAGTTTCTTGCATATCCTGACTAAGAGAATGGATAGATTGGTGTGACACATTCTGAGACATCAAGGATTCGTCAACTTTACATTAGAAGGAAGTGTGTGGGGTAAAAATCGTGAAGGAAGATCAAGGGACGAATACAAAAAGCAGATTCAAAAGGATGTAGGTTACCGAACGTATTCTCAGATGAAGGTACTTGCACAAGACGGTAGCGTGGAGAGCTGCATCAAACCAGTCTGCGGACTGAAGACCACACACACACACACACACACACACATACACACACACACACACACACACACACACACACACTATGTTTTTGGAATTTTGGATTTACTTGTCACCCTTAATAGAAGCGGTGATCTTTGATGATGATACAAGATAAGCCCATGTTTACTTGTACAGACAAGAGTGGCGGAGCAGCACACTACGCTCGCCCAGCGCCCGTGAGCGCAATTGTAAACATGGGCTTATCTTGTATCATCATCAGAGATCAAAAAATGTTCAAATGTTTGTAAATCTATCGGACCAAACTGCGTGGTCATCAGTCCGTAAGCTTACAAACTACTTAAACCTAGGTAAACTAACCTAAGGACAACACACAAACCCATGCCCCAGGGAGGACTCTAACCTCCACGGCGAGCAACCGCGCGCTCAGCAGCGAGACGCTTTAGACCGCTCGGCTACTCCACCGCGGCCATCAGAGACCACCGCTTCTATTTGGCCTACAAGGAAATCCAAAATTCCAAAACCATAGAAACACCTCAAAACAACTTACGGTATCACACCAAGGAGAGCGTATTATAATCTGAAGATGCCATGGTAAAGGGCTTTCCTGCGACCAGCACTGGACACAACCGAGGGGTAGCCTTATTCTCATCCAAGGTCAGGAGAGCGTTTCGTCATCTGACGTACCGCTGTCGAACCTAAATACGCTCTGTGGAGCGTATATCGATGTATAGATTTCATCCCGTGGCCGTAACATGTAAAATCTATATAGAGGGCTATTGAAAAAGACGAAACAGGTTTCGAAGATTTACATCTATCAAATTACAAAAAATAGAAGCACGATTCCAATGTTCCTGGACAGACAACAGTGTAAAGTTAAAGACATGAAACATCTACATCTACATGGGATACCCTGAAAATCACAGTTAAGTGCCTGGCAGAGGGTTCATTCAACCACTTTTATACTATTTATCTTCCATCCCATTTTCGAATAGCGCTTGGGAAGAAAGAACACCTAAATCTCTCCGTTTTAGCTCTGATTTCTGGTATTTTATTCTAAATATCATTTTTACCTATGTAAGTGGGTGTCAAAAATATATTTTCGAATTCGGAGGAGAATGTTGGCGATTGGAGTTTAGTAAGTAGTCCACGCCGGAGCGATAAGCGCCGTTGTTGCAATAATTCCCATCCCAGATCCAGTATCATTTACGTAACGCTGTCTCCCCTGTATCGTGACAGTACAAAACGAGTTGCCCTTCTTTGGACTCTATCGATGTCCTCCGACAAACCCAACTGATAAGGATCCCATACTGTGCAGCAAGACTCCAAAAAAGGCCGGTCATGCGTAGTGTATGCATTTTCTTTAGTAATTCTTTTGCATCATTGAATGAGGAATAAAACAATTTGCAATCAAGACGGCTTTTTACTGTAGGAGTATTTAATCTCACTCATTGCTGTACAACATGGACTGGAAATCAGTTTACATAACGTGTTGCCATCAGTAAAAGTTTGCCGGCCGCGGCCATCAAATTTAAGGAAAGCACGGAAATTTCCTTGAATCGAAATTGTTGCACAATTTTTCAATGCTTACTCATTTAAAAAAAATACATGAATACTTAATTAGTTTCAGGGCAGAGCGTTGAATTATGGGTAGGTTTTTAGCCACCCTACAACCTTAGTTAAATAGTTGAAAGTAATCATCTCATTACTTCAGACCACATCACTCTTTGTGTTTCTTTAATGGCCAGCCGCGGTGGCCGAGGGGACTAAGGCGCTCCAGTCACGGTCTGCTCGGCCACTACTGTCGGGGGTTCGAATCCCCCCTCGGGCATGGATATTTGTGCCGTCCTAGTTGGTAAGTAGTTCATAAGTAGTTTGTAAGTTTAGAGACTGATGACCCCGTAGTTAAGTCCCTAGGACTATACAAACATTTTAAACATTTTTGAAGTAAAAGTTTGCGGAGCTTTGGTTGTAGACGTTTGAGCTGGAAGGCAGCGGAGCCTCAGCCTCGTCGAGTACCTACCCAGTACCCGGCCAGCGGCAGCCGTGGCGTCAGAGCGGCGTTATTTCCAGCGCCGTGGGGCTGTTTACGCGGCTATTCGCAGCGTGGGGTCGCGTAAATTCGCGCGCGGGGCTCCGTTCTGAACGGCTGGAGGCTCTAAATTTAAGGCGGTCGCCGGGCGTCGCGTCAGCGGCTCCGTCTGCCCGCCTGGCCGCGCTGAAATAGGAGACAGCCCGCTAATGGAAGGCGCGACTGTAACGACAGAGTAGCAGGGGGTGGGGGGGGGAAGGGTTGTTGTCTCGCGCTGGCCGGATGCGCCCGGCCACCTGCTAACGCCAGCAGGGGCCGCCGACAACACCAGCTGCGCAACACTCCGGCCGTCGCTTCTACCCTTCGCGCGACCAGCACTGTACACAACCGAGGGGTAGCCTTATTCTCATCCAAGGTCAGGCGAGCGTTTGGTCATCTGACGTAGCGGTGACGTACGTAAATACGCTCTGTCGAGCGTATATCGATAAATCGATTTCAGCGCGTGGCCATAACCAGTAACATCTATATAGAGGGCTATCCAAAAGAAGAAACAAAAATTTACATCTACTAAATTACAAAAGATAGAACCACAATTCCACTGTTCCTGGACAGACAACGGTGTAAAGACATGAAACATCTAAATCTACATGGGATACTCTGAGAATCACATTTAAGTGCCCGGCAGACGGTTCATCGAACCACCTTTGTACTGTAAACGAAGGATTCCGCGGCCGTTGTCATTGTTGATAAAACTCTTCTGGGTATTGGACCGCATCGTCAATTTATCAAATATTTCACTGACGTTTCGGCCACTACTGCAAGCAGCCAACTTCTCGGTGTTACGTTTACCAAACTAACACCCAGAAGATGGCAGCTTGCAATAGTGGCCGAAACGTCGGTGAAATATTTGATATATTGACGATGCGGTCCAATACCCAGAAGAGTTTTATCAACACCTTTGTACTACTTATCTTCCATTCCATTCTCGAATAGCGCGCGGGAAGAAAGAACGCCTGAATCTCTCTGTTTTAACTCTGATTTCTCGTATTTTATTCTGATTATCATTTCTACCAATGTAAGTGGGAGTCAACAATATATTTTCGCATTCGGAGGAGAATTTTGGCGATCGGACTTTCGTAAGTAGCCCACGCTCTGCGATAAGAGCAGTTGTTGTAATGATTCCAATCCCAGATCCTGTATCATTTCCGTAACGCTGTCTCCCCTGTATCGTAATAGTACAGAACGAGATGCTCGTCTTTGGACTCTATCGATGTCCTCCGTCAAACCCACCTGATAAGGATTCCACACTGTGCAGCAATACCCCAAAAATGGACGGACAAGCGTAGTGTACGCAGTTTCTTTAGTAGTTCTGTTACATGTTTTAAGGGTTCTACCAATGAAACGCAGTCTCAGGTGTGCCTTTCCCACGACATTATCTACGTGTTCTTTCCAGTTTAAGTCTGAAATAATAGTAATTCCTAGGTATTTTGTAGAGTTACGGCCTTCACTTTTATCTAGGAAACAAAGTTTAAAGCATTTAGAGTCAATTGCCAATTTTTACACCATACTTATATTCAAATCGTTCTGCATGTGTTTTTGATCTTCAGATGATTTTACTAGACGGTAAATGACGGCGTCATCTCCAAACAACCTAAGAGAGCTACTTAGATTTTCTCACAAATCGTTTATGTAAATAAGGAACAGCAGAAGACCCATAACACTACCCTGTGGAACGCCCGATATCACCTCCGTTTCAGTCGATGCTTTACCATCGATTGCTACAAACCAACAGTCAGGAATTCCCCTATACATTCGCAAATTTGTGCCGATATACCATAACCACGCAACTTCATTAAAAGCTGTTTGTGAGGTACGGTGTCAAAAGCCTTCTGGAAACAGACTGCTGTGTAATATCTAGGGATTACAACCAGCATTGTTTTCAATCCAGCGGGTTTATTATTATTATTACTATTATTATTATTATTGAATTCAGTCAATAATGATTAACAAGAAGATCAAGGACAATAGCAAATATCAATATTTGGTAATTCTGCGGTCCTCATATTCTTGTTAAGTAAATATAGTACTTCTAATCTTTATCAAATGTAAGTGTAATCCGTCTTACCTATTGAAGAATTTATAGCATCAGATGAATTTATTTTTAGTTCACTAATTGTCTTAATTTTCTTACTAAAATAAACAGTAAAATGTTTACTATTACATAAATATGAAAGTGACTTTTCGTTTTGGAAATATGACTTTAAACACGATTAACACCAACACATTTTTCCCAGTCAACTAGTTATAGAACTACAAAGTAGCCAGCGTCAGAAAAGACTGTTTCTACCTTCTCACTTGTTGTTTTGATGGTTAATAAATAGTGATGCAACAATGTCAAATACTTCCCTTTTACATCGTCAGTTCCAAAAGCCGACATTTCTTATTTTAATGTTTTTTCGAAGTCCACCTCCATTAGAGTTATGATATGTTTAGTGTAATCTTCATTGTTTTGTTTCACATGCGTTTCTAATTCCCCTTGTAAAGTTAAATTACTTTTCAGAGACTGTTGACTATTATCTGCATCTGCATCTGCATCATCTATAAGTTGTACATTTCGTGCATCATATTTAATGACTCGTCATAAAATGTTTTTTAATTTCTTGTCGTAGCTTTTTTTTTTTTTTTTTTTTTTTTTTTTTGGCATTACGAATGTAGGATTGGGCATGCTCAACTCTTGGTCGTTTTATTATTATTTTTTTGTTTTTTGTTTTTCAACGTAGCACTAACTCAACTACACCTTTCTTTTACTCGTACATTTAGTGCCTCGGATAGCTCCTCGCTTAAAACTGTGCCTTGCTTCTCCACCTTGTTTAAAATAAATCTAAATGTAGTGTCTGCGACGGTGCACACTGCAGGTTAAAAGGGCCGGTAGGACTCCTAGTGTTCTTAGCTTCGCCGTCCCGTGCCGGCTGGCAGCGAGCAGTGCGCTAGCAGCATACACCCACCCTCATTTCCCTCGCTCCCCGCTCTCACCTTTGAAAAATTCCAATGTTCGTATAGCTTATGGGACATAACTACGGGGTCATCAGTCCCTAAGCTTACAAACTACATCTAAAGTAGCTAATACTAGGACGGCACAAATATCCATGCGCTGGGGGGGGGGGGGGGGGGATTCGAACCCCCGACCATAGTGGTCGTACAGAACGTGACTGGCGCGCCGCAGACCGCTCGGCCACCGCGGCCAGCTTACCTTTGAACTGCCATAATTTAGTTTACACACTGTATGCTTGTGCCTGTAATTAAAAATAAGGCAAACGACTGAACGCCAGCGTCACGTCACCTCACATCGCGGAACGCGTTGCGAATTTAAGACAACGTGCCCCGAAGTGAATTTAAGGTGGCAAATTTGAAAAAAAATTGCACGAGTTTATGCTTGCGAAGGCACAGGCTGTTACGGGACCCCGCAATTCCTAAAATTATGTTGGATTCCGTTGGATTGTTGGATCCTACTTTGCTGGATTGCAATCCCTAGCCATATCGCTTAATGAAGTTTATGGGCCTTTCCTGTTCATGAGGACAACTGTGATAGGACTAACCTACCAAAAATGGTTGCAAATGGCTATTTCCTCAACTTGAAGAGGATTCGGATGGCTTCATCTTCATGCAAGATGGTTCTCCTCGTCTCATTTCTGTACCAACGTCCAACGTTACCTGAATGACACCATTCCAGGGCGTTCGATTTGATGAGGAGCAGCAGAAGGTCAATAAACCATGGCCTCCCACCTTTCACTTTTATCTGAGGGATTATATAAAAGGCAGTGTTTCTAATCACACTGTTCCCTGACACCTTTCAAAGTCTGCTACATCAAATTGTTCAGACTGTGAATTTGATAACGAGAAACCAGCTGCTTCATGTCTAGCAAGAAATGGGCCACTGTTTCAATAATTATCATGTAACACACGGTGCTTACAATGAATATGTAAAAAATTGACCGTTTCTCTTTCCAGGAACGTGGAATTGTGTCTCTATCTTTCATAGTATGGAAGCAATAAGTTTTTGAAATATGTTCCTTCATTTTGAATAGCCATGTATATGGGCCCCTTAAAGCACAAGTGGTGTAACTCACGCTATCTTCGTTCGTGGATGTTTGAAGTTTCACTAGAAAGGTTACCGTAAATCAGCTCTGTACTTTTTTATGTTTTGTGACCTTTAGTGTTTTGAAAACTTATTTTTAATTTAAACGTACATTTTTTGAAAATTTGTTAAATCTTACTTGGTGTACAAATGTCTAAACCTAGTTACAAATGTTCAAATGTTTGTCAAGCTTAAGAGACTTAACTGCAGGGTCATCAGTCGATAAACTTACAAACTACCGGTACTTACGATCTACTTTATACTAAAGACGACACAAACAACCATGCCCGAGGGCGGGGGGGGGGGGGGATTGGAACCCGCCGACGGGTATTAGACTCGCACATCGTAGCATAGCGCCTCAATGCGCTGGACCGCTCCGCCGCGGCCCTAGTTACACCACTTCTGGTTTAACGAGGAGAAGGATACTACTAATAAGTCATATCTGTAATGAAATATTGTGTTGATAACTTAAATACACCACTTGATCAACATTATTTTCTAATGTTGATCATCACTACATTCATTTTAGTTAGGTAAGGGGCCAAAGTCTAGGGAATTATCACTGGAAACGAGGATCTTGTCGTAATTGTGATGAAGTGGAGGGATGTACGGCAAAAGGTCCATCAAGCCCTGTTTCTTTTCTTTTTCGGTAGGGCGTGGATCTCTGCAGACTTCCCTTGATGAGTGTTACGAACGTTGACAGGTCGCCCTCTTTTAGAACCAGGCCTGAAGTTTAACTTACGAAACTGCGTCTCCCGAAAGGTTGTACTTGAAAACAAGAATCGTTCACTCTTTTGATATCCAATCAATTGCATGTTTAACACTGACACAGGATGTTCCTGTCTTTCTTTCTTTTAGCTGCGGGTTTAAGCTAATATAAGATAATCTTACATGACGGTGAGGCACTTTTGGAATGGTAGAATGTAAATATCATTCACCCTTGTTCCACTCGCAACAATTGAAGCTGTACTTGCAGGTTCCTACCTGATCATATCTTTAAACGTCATGACTTACTAGCAAAAATAGTGATCCTTTTGTCGATCAGAATACCAGCTCGTATCGCTCGCAGCAATTTACTCTTACGTTACTACTTCATCCTTTAAATTGATGCTGTATTTGTTTATTAAATAACCGACCATTCAAAAATGCTTATTCACATGTCTGAAATGTTCACGTATTTATCGTGTCAATGTACTTTGATGAGGGACACTATCCACTAAAAGTCACACTATCATTTAATTAATTAAGCATCTCGAAAAAGAAATTTAATAGTTTGCTTTTAGGACAATATTTCATTAATTGTTATTTACCGTGTGAAATAGCCACACCTCTGAAATCTCCAAATATTCGGAAATATGCACCAAATGTTTACTACTTCCCTTTTTTTTTCCTAATCTGTTGTAAATATAAATATCGTTGAGTATTGCTGGATATTATCTTAGATTCCTAAGAAATACCCAAATGATTTTAAAAACGCCTAAAATGACTTTTTTTTTTTTTTTTTTTTTGGGAACCAATAACAATTACTATCTTCAGTTACGTCCGCCAGTGCTCATGTAAAAGCCAGACCGGGACTCGAACCGGGTTTTCTGCTTTTCCCAGCAGTCGTTTTACCTACCGACCAAAACTTCCAAATGCCACACTGACTACGTGGATGAAAGCCAATTACATTCATAGCGAATAAGTTTAAATGTTAGCAAATCTATGGGACTTAACTTCTGTGGTAATCAGTCTCTAGGCTTATAAACTACTTAAACACACACACCTGCCCAAGGATGGACTCGAACCTCCGATGGGGGAATAATTGTCGTTAAATTAACAAGACTACTGTAATTATTCATCATGTTATAAACATTTTAATTGCATCGTTGCGTCGACTCTAAAACTGTTTAACACAGTTATGCGCGTGTGCCACGGTAATACCATTGCGGTATCGCTGCCTACTTCGTCACATTTCAGCAGCAATTGCTACCGTTTGGAGCGAAGCCGGCAATTTCTTACTTTCATTAAGGTTGCTTATTGCAGACATGAAATACACAATAGCACTCACTCTGCAGAGCAGATATTTTATATCGACGATGTATTTACGTCTAGCTTTGCGTTTACCGGTACGACTGCAAAGTTCTTTATATTTCAATGGTCGATATAAGCTTATTTACGTGTCTGCTACCTTACGGTGATAAATTGGTCGACTGAGCTTGGGTGAGACAATGGCTACCCGAAACCAAACATTACAGTCAGTATCGGCTGGTGCCTATTTTCGCTGTGGGGCTCATACAAAATATCAAACCTTACGACATGTCGCGACGGAATCATTTCAAATTTTTATGTGACCTCTTAAAAATACCATTTTTGATTACTTTCGCCATTTTTCCACAACATTTAAGGCTTTAATGAAACAAATTGGTATACGTGTATCATTCAAAGTATTTTCCATCGATGTTCACTTCTTTCTCCCATCTTTCGGGCAGTGTACGAATACCGCGTCGGAAAACTTGTTCATCTTTTGAAGCGATCCACGAGTCGATGCAACTTGTAACTTTTTCATGATATTGAAAGTGTTTGTCAGCCAGGTCTAGCGCCATTGATATAAACAGGTGACAGTCAGAGGGAGCAATGTCTGGAAAATACGGCGGGTGGGGTAGGACTTCCCATTTTGATGTTTCCAAGAACGTTTTCACCTCTTTGCAACGTGGATTCGAGGGTTGTCGCCAGCCGCGGTGGCCGAGGGGACTAAGGCGCTCCAGTCACGGTCTGCACGGCCACTACGGTCGGGGGTTCGAATCCCCCCTCGGGCATGGATATTTGTGCCGTCCTAGTTCGTAAGTAGTTCATAAGTAGTTTGTAAGTTTAGGGACTGATGACCCCGTAGTTAAGTCCCATAGATTATACAAACATTTGAACATTTTTTCGAGGGTTGTCTTGCTGCAAAATCACTATATCGTGCCTTTCGCTGTATTGCGGCCGTTTGTCTTTTAATTTTTGCTCAAATGCATTAATTGCATTCAATAAAGAGCACGTTTGGTTTTTTCACTTGATTTTAAAACCTCATTGTACAAGACGCCTAGCTGGTATCACCAAATGCAGAGCATGATCTTGAAGTCGTCGTTATTCGGTTTGGTCGTCGACGTGGAAGCATGGCTCACTTTCTTTCACTCCAACCTTACCATACATACTTGAGAGCATTCGATGAGATTCAGCCGCTTTTTTCTTCATATTGAAACAAAACAGTAACAACTCCCGTAAATGACGAGTATTAGGCTCCTACACGGACTTTTTCTATCCAGAACAACTTTATGATGCAGATAAAAATCGACTAATGTTTGAATAAGGTTATGTTGGCCGAGGTCCAAGCTAACTGCCTGACGTCTGCGATCTGTTTCTTTCGACCGCTATTTACCGTTGTCGCCAACTATCGGCAAACGGCGGAAGCACAGTTGTACAATCCTCGGAAGTCACTGCTACTGGTAGCCATGCAGAAGCATGGTCGGTCCATATTCTTCTTCCTAACCGTAAATTTCAGGATCAGATGCCTGTCGTTGGACTGGAACTGGAACCCGAAAGTACTGCCTCGGCTTCCGCATTGAGGTTAGGGCGTGCAGTTCTCCACGGTGCCCTGTTGGAATCGCCGCGTCTGTCAGAAGGCAACAAGTTTCACCATCGGCAAAAGAAAGCAACATCTTCCCTCTTGACTAGAGACCATTACCTCGTAGACTCAGCCAGTCTGGATCACCTAGGAAAAGACTCGCGCTTCACGGAGTGGCCGCGTGCTCTAAGGCGTCATGCTGAACACGGGGCGGCCGTTCCTACCGGAGGTTCGGGTACATACTCGGGCATAGGTGTAGATGTTGTCCTTAGTTTAACTTAGTTGACTGATTGATGACCATAGGGGTTTGGTCCAACAGGTTTATAAACAAAACAGTCACAGAATCGTAATCATATAACCGAGTGCCGTACATGCGCCGGTCATCGATCCCTATAACCAACTGTTCTCAAGCTGCAAGACCCGGATTTCTTAAAGTAACTAGTAAAGAGGCTCAAACTGGAATTTCGGTTTGTCATGACCAAGCCTGTGATAATTATCTTTGCTACATCCGCTTGAGAGAGTGTTTACTTGCTTTCTATAGTACGCGTTCTTGTGTAAGAGTTACGCGAAATGTCGGGCAAAGCAATGCACGTCTTTGTCTTACTTCCCTTCGTTTCCTGTCGCCGTTATCTCTATGCTGAGTTTCGCAATGAGCTACTGGGCCGTCGTACTTGAAACTCATCAGAACGCTTTTATGTTTTCGCCTACAACTGTGCACTGGCTATAGTTTGTGACGACAGGACTGACCTTTTAATAAAATATTATATTTTATTACCCTCTACCTGTGGCATAACACCATCGCGTCTGGACAATGGCCTGAGACCGGTAGGCAACAGACTAAATAGAAACAGATGCGACCGATGGTGATGTGTAATCTCTTAACGATGTCACCTGGGTGTAGTGGTACTTAACGATTATTGCAAGGTACCGTCCCTCATGCAGCGTATGCTATTTTTAGGTACATGTTAGGTAAGGTTTAAAATGCATATCCCGTCTGCTGCGAATGGGTGAGTTAAATTACACTACATTTTAGTCGATATATTCCGCAAGGTAAAGATGCATCGACAGAATGCAAAACGATGGAAGAATCAAATGTAGCTACAATAGGCTAAGGAAAAGCATGATGCATTACAGAAGAAGAAAATTGCCGTTTCTTGTCATTTGAAAAGTTTTAGATACATTTCGGTATATTCTCGAGCTGTTTGCATGGGATGGCAAAATATAAGTTGCCTTTAACAAAGTTCGTGAATTTTAGCTGAAGTAATGACCAAGAAAATGGCAGCTACTCCACGAGCCCCACTCCGGTAAGGCCTTCACTCCACAAACTATTTGTCTCTAAGATGCTGTTGGAACTTTTCACAAGAAAGTAGAAAGAAGTGTCAGGCGTTTCCTCCCGGTCAGTAACAACGGTGCTCTCGGAGAGGGGGAAAAACTACTTGTGTCAGGGATTTTGCTACCTGCCCTTATCACGTGAACTCATGCAACCTTTTGACTTCTCCATCAGTACAACGTAACAGTTCCGAAAATGATATTTTTTTATTCTACATTACCTGTAATTTATTTTAGCTGATAACTTTGCGCAGACGTTATTAGCACTTGCCAACCGAACTACGAAATTATATTGTCTAGCTACTAGTATCGCAATCAGTAATATCGTTTCAACGAGGTTAAAAACTTACTTTTTATTCAACACATATTTTGTAATTAACGACAATGTCTCCGTCAAATGTATCGAAAGAAATAGTACTTACGCACGAATGGATTTTTTATTTATTTATTTTAATTTCTGGTACCTTTGATGAGCCAAGATACCTGTGAACATGATGCGATGTTAAATGTGCATACGTTTATGCAATGGATCTCCTTGCTAAATTTTAAAAGTAGATTCATTGTTTCTAGTGCTCTTGTAGTCTGTAAGTTCGTGGTTGGTAGGACACAAATCTAACTGGAACATTCAAGACCTCGTATTAACTACTCACAAAATCTAATGAACTGGATACCATATGAATGCCACAATGTCTTTTATTTATTTATTTATTTGCAAGGAACTAAGATTAATGAAATATACAAGTAAATTTTAACGTTATTATTTTTGTTGTTGGGATTGTTGTCTTCAGTCCAAAGACAGGTTTACTGCAGCTCTCCGCACTATCCTGTGCAAGTATCACCTTGCAGTAATCTTCTTTCTACAATAATCACCGATACAGTTACTGCCACTCCTGAATTGATGATTGCCGGGTACATCAGAATGTCTCTTGTCCCTTCGTAAACCAATATATGACACAAATATCTTACCTTCACAGTTCTAATCAGAAGCTCTACATTGAACTTCTTATCATGTAATAATCTGAATTCCTCTTTAGCACCGCTTTACGAATGCTCATATTCCCTTCTTGCCTCTATTGTTCACTTATCATTTCTATATATGGCTGCACTTTCCACAAATACCCGAAAAATTCCCAACATTCTGTATTCGACGGTGAAACGTCCCTCTTCTTCAGATTCAGTAATCTTCTCATTAACAATCCCCATTTTATGTAGTGTCAGCTTAAGGCATTATAAATTATTTTATTCGCCACATACCAGAAGTCATTAGTTGAAGTGTCTCGTTTCTTGATCTACACTATTCAGTATACAATATTTTGTTGCATGATGGCCTCACTACGTACTAATTAACACTGAACGCAGTCAGTTCTCACGAATTCGGAAATTTCTACCTCTTGGTGGGAAACCGAACACTAAAAGTCGATGAGTCTGCGAACGGAGCACAAGGATTCGGAAAGTTCTGCCCGCTGCCATTATTTGCAATGATTACAAAACAACGGTACAATGAGAGAGATATAAATCTAAACAAAATGTATATGCAACGAAAATATTATTTAACATTACACTTACCGTGTGTGGACCTTATACTGCAGTTATGTAGTTTTTAATATGAAAATATTAGTCTAGTTCGCACAAATTATGCCGCGGTGGAGTAGCCGAGCGGTCTAAAGCGTCTCGCTGCGGAGCGCGCGGTTGCTCGCCGTGGAGGTTCGATCCTCCCTGGGGCATGGGTGTGTGTGTTTGTCCTTAGGATAGTTTACCTAGGTTTAAGTAGTTTGTAAGCTACGGACTGATGACCACGCAGTTTGGTCCGATAGATTTACAAATATTTGAACATTTGCACAAATTATACAATTTATGTAAAGGTGACCGGTTTCGAACTTATAACGTCATCCTCAGACCTCTTTCTCTCAGCACGAACTTGCGAAGGAAGTGGAGCAACGATGACTGAAAGTATGTGATCCATCGTTTAGATTGCCTCCTACGAACAAATGGTTCATAAAAATGAAGCGTACGATATGGCATGCATATTTCCTACAGTTAGATGTGGGAGGCATCATGATTTTGGAAGCTATCATTATTCTCACTCTTCGGATACCCGCGAATGAATATTTCACCATCCACGAAAAATGTTATAACCGTAACTAACGTATTGCTAACAAACACTGTCATATCTAGAAATGAAAATGCAAGCGCACGCGCAGCCAAAAAGGTATATGCTTTGTACATCATGAGAAAATGATCCATCTGGCGTGGCAATACAATCGCCATATTTCAAGATACCTGAACCGTTATGGGATGTTTTAGAGTATAGTCTAAGGACAAAAGTTACGGATTGAACATATTTGAAGTAATTGGCAGATGTTTTGGTACAACGGATAACATACCATTGTAACCGTACGGAAACAGTCCCTCGAAGAATCGGATCTGTTCTCAATGTAAATTGTCGATCAAATTCTTACGGACTAATAAATACAGTATTTATATTAAGTGTTCATTTTATTTTGTCCACCGCACGTTATTCTCTCTGGGTCGCCTGATTTAATTAGACTACATTTCGAAAAACTTTTTCACAGCGATTGAGTGAATCCCCAACAGATTATTTCAAATTGTAATAAAAGTTTTCTAATTGCTTCACTCGATAGAGTTACGATAAGTTTAATTGTAGATAGCAAGGAGTAAAAAGAGGCCTTTCTTGAACTTTATAAAAACTTAAGAAATCAAATTAAACGCTTTAAAGGTCTGGAGAGTTGTGCTTGCGGAAGAAATAGTGTATAAGTATGGATACTGTTTTAGCCAGGGACGGAAGATACGCGCCACGGCAGATGTACGTTGGTGTAGAAGTTTCTGCTTTTCGGAACCGAAAGGTTCATAGATTTACATCAATAAGAATGTTACATCGCAGAGAAATGAATTGTTTTTTGAATGCGTTATCATTCATCCTAATCGGTCAACTATTTTCGTGATGTGTATTTGAAACACTGATGAGTCCAATGTGAAGTATTATTCGTACGAGGCGAGTAGCAAATATTTGCCGAATACTTTAATGAAGTAGTCAACACTGCCTAAAATATAAATTTATTTAAAAAAAGTCACTACAGTTTTCGCGTTATTTGACGCATTATCAGATGATATGTATATATTTGAATGAAAACGTTTTACGAAACATATTCATTACAATACTGGGAAGAATAAGTTAAATTTTTGAAATGTGAAATATACATTTTCTAACCTTGGGCAGAACAGCACCGTGCTCCGAAATCCATGTAAAACAATAGGTCCCGTTGCAGTTCAAAGCTCTGAGGTAGGAAATGGCATATCACCTCCAACAGGACAATTCCTAGTAAAGTACTGTGATGTTGAAACGAATCTTCGGTTGCTGACTGCCTTATCTCTTCAACAATCCTCGTATTGAACAAAATAATAAAGGATATGTCTCTTCTATCTCTTTTTCACGACTAGATTCAGCAAAATTGCTGCCATCTTCAGACGTAATCACACTTGTTCATTAACAATCATTCGTCGCATCACTGTGTTGACATGGTGCTCAATATTAAATAATATATCACATGTACCAAGTAAAGCGGCTGATAGTACACGTGCTCCTCATATGGTCGACTGAATATTTAATTTTATTTATATTATGGTTTTGGAAATCAAATACTGAGACATATTTAAAACTTGACCTCGCTGTCACCACAGTGATGTAGTGGATGGTTCTTTATGCCCAAGTATAAGTGATCAGCACCTGAGAATGTTAGAAAGTCGGCTGGAACAAGTCATTAAATCTTTTCATCAAAACCATCTTGTTAACTGACATAATAAATTATATCAGATGGCCCTCAACAAAAAGTGTGAGCTATAAAAAGTATCTTCTTTTTTAAGATACCCAGAAATTAGCTACGTTAGATACAATACGTTTTAGAAAAGTGGTACAGAAGTAGCCACCAAGTGATTCGGCATAGGGAGAAAGAGGTGTCACCAACGAGACTATGAACGGGAGGAATTATACTGGAGATTGGAACTGTCCAGAGCTGATAATTCGATATACCCAAAGAAAATAATTCCTTTCTCTACATTTCTAAAAAAAGTTCCATTGTACGTAAACCTAAGTAAACAGCTAAGGTAATCGTTAACTAGACGTAGAAACTTAAGTAACTGACGCTAAAGGTAGCACACACATACACACACACACACACACACACACACACACACACCAATGACCACTGGAAGACTCGAACATCTGAAGGGAGCTGTCGCGAAATTCGCAATACGGCGTTTTGACAGCACAGCCATTACCGCGCGGCTCTCTACTTTTTCAAATGCAAAAGCAGCGTATACGCCTCAGCGTTGTCGAAAACATACAACTGATGCAGTTGCACACAGCCGTAGGGAAGGGAAACGGCAAACAGTTGCAAGGGAAAAGGTCTTATCTGGATTTTTTGCTTTTAATAATATGCGTTTCATGTTATCTCTTTTTTGGTCATAAGACATATACTTTGGGGACAGTGTTGCACCTTTGGAAATAGGAGCGAGTGCGCGGAGGTTGTTCGTTCATTGATGTTACACTTGTGGGAAGTGAGTGAGAGTTGGTGCTCAGTAATGTTGGTGAGAGGAGCAAAGCAGCGACTGCAGCGATTGACGAAGAAAATTTATTGAATTACTATAAATGCAAAGTTTTTTGGTTGTTTTGTTACTTTTTATTTTGAAGGATAGAAGAACATAATTTGAAGATAAGGTCGTCTCTTTTGCATTGGCTATAAAGAAGGTAAAATTCTGAATTTTTTCTGTTGTTGCACATTGTACTTCTCTTTTTGTCATACGATCCTTAACTGTGGTTCCTTTTTCTCCTTGGTATAACACCTTTAAACTTTTTCATAATAATTACTGTTTCCTTTTGATGAATATTAATGAATTATTCATCACGTATTTCATAGTAACGAACTCTGACAGCTAAAGAAGTTTCTATCTTCTGTGATTAACACTGCAACGGTGGAATCGCGAGGAGGAACATTTGTGGTCGCGTTGTATCTGTGATACACAGGGTGAACATTGCACCTCTTCGTTAATTAACCTCACATTTTGTAGTGAATAAGTAAGTAAAACAAGTAAAAAAACTTGAATTATTACAATAGTAGCAACTGAACATTTGTTTTATGAAAATTAACAATAGAAAATTTATTTCCGATGACACGCATGTTGCCTACTCCTGGAAGGTGTATCTGTGAGGTCCTACGCGATCCATATTGTGTTAAATCATCTTTAAAGATTTCAGATCCTTGTCGTAAATGATATTCGAAAGTGAAAAGTTGCATTTTCTTTGAAGTATATTGTTGTTTTCAGATACTCAAGGTAAAGCAATCAGCGCCACAGTGCTTAGTCCTGTTCGGAGGTGGTATTATGCTGCCTTCCTCCAACCTTCGAACTGACTTCCGCAACCAGTTATAGGGGGACCTACGGTTTAACGTAATTTCCGAACCAAGGTGCTACTCGATATATTCCAAAAAAATGTTCAAATGTTTGTAAATCTAGCGGACCAAACGGCGTGGTCATCAGTCCGTAGCTTACAAAATACTTAAAACAAGGTAAACTAACCTAAGGAGAAGACAAACACCCATGCCCCAGGGAGGACTCGAACCTCCTACGGCGAGCAACCGCGCGCTCCGCAGCGAGGCGCTTTTGACCGCTCGTCTACCCCACCGCGGCGATATTTCTCACATCTGCAGCATTGGCAGAGGTAAAAGAAATGGAAAGTGACAGATAAAATTCCTGGAAATTAGCGTTTATTCAACCCAAGACCTTTAGATTCACCTTTAGATTGCACCTTCATTGTATTACATATGTCACTAGTACTGTTAAATATGTATCAATTGTTCAAATTTTTGTATAGTCTGTGGGACTTAACTACCGGGTCATCAGTCCCTAAACTTACAAACTACTTATGAACTACTTACGAACTATGACGGCACAAATATCCATTCCCGAGGGGGGATTCGAACCCCCGACCGTAGTGGCCGTGTAGACCGTGACTGGAGCGCCTTAGTCTCCTCGGCCACCGCGGCCGGCTAAATATGTATCATTTCATGTCTTGTACATATGATTTTTCTACTTTTATTCTAAGGCTGTATGTTGTGAGATACTTATTAATATTGTGCTATACATTGTAAGAATCTCAATTCTAATGTTGTCAATGTAATACTCGCTGGCTTTGTGGTCACTGTAACCAAAAGCCATAATAAAGAATAATAATAATAATAATAAAAAAAAGCTTTCGCGAAATATTACGTTGAGAATATATTTGACTTTGTTTTCAGCATCTGTAGAGCCGTACTCGCCCACGTGCAACAGTCGCAGCACTAGCCTATTACCGACTCTCCGCGGCTACCAGTTTGAACGTGCTGCGCCGCAGCTCACGGATAACTTCACCCAAAAGAAAGTCGTATTAACACGGATGACTCTATACTGCTGTTCCGCGACCCGCACCATCTTGGCACGGTTCCCGTTTTCGAGAAAGGGCCTCCTATCGGGCACCGCTTCTGAATCGCGTCGCTGCGGTAATAGTCTCTGTGCTCCAATCGGGCCGCGCTTAACAGTGGGCACAGAACGAAAATAGCGGCCGCGCACCTGGTGCGGGCAGTCGCAGAGGGCGTCCCTGTTTTGTTAACTGCGCTACGACGGCGAGGCGAGGTAGCCGCTTCAGCACTGTTGCTCCTCCCACGGCCGCTACACGGCGATTTAAATAAAAATGCAGCCGCTTTGTGGGGGCGGCTGCACAGGAGATGCTACTTTATACGCTCCCCCTCCCCTCTCAACGTCCACGGAGAGGGAAATATGAATAAATGAATTTTAAAAGTGCCTCATTTTGATACTTTTGGTGCCCTGCTTGTCCGTCTAATTTCTGTCTCTGAAGGGACGTGTAAAGGGTGCAACGAACGCACCAAGAGTCAGCGAAATTAGAGTACATTTTAGTCCATTCCGGAAAAATAAACTTCTGTCTCTTGAAGGATTGTCTGTGCCTTGTGTACCTGCTTTGAGGGCTGTCCAATTTCGGTCGTAATGCGAAAGGATCGTTAACTGCGAAAGTATGTGATAAAAATACGTATCAATGAAATTGGTGTATTTAATCGATTGTATGTTTGTGTGTGTGTGTATGTCGGAAATCTGACGGTTGGGTGTTTAATTACACCTGTTTGTTACAACTGTTAATTAAGAGACAAATACGTCATATACGAGTGTGAATGTCACCAACTCCGAATAATGTGTTTCTTTATTCAACATTTTAGATATAATAAATTCTTCCTATCGCATTAGACTGACAATTTGTTAAAGTAGTAATAGATAAAGGTAATTGACGGAGAGTGTTAATTTCTACGCTGCGCGGGAATGACCGCGCGGACTGAGGCGTCATGCTGCGTACTGCTCAGCCACTCCCTGTCGAAGTCTCGAGACGTCCCTCGGGCATTTGTGTGTCTGTGTTGTTCTTAGCCTAAGTAATTTCTGAGTTCAAAATGTTCAAATGTTTGTAAATCTATGAGACTTACCTACTTCGGTCATCAGTCCCAATGATTAAAAACTACTTGTACTAAATATAATTTTAAATAAAAATATACATACCCTGAGATTGTGTTTCGTCTCGAATATGTCAAAGACAATAAAAAGAAACGTGAAGCATTGAATTAAAATTTGTGATTCGCCTGGGAATCGAACCTGCACCTCCATGCTTACTAGGCAGACGTCTTCCCACTAGACCACCGCACCACTGGTAAACATGGAGCTCCGGATTTGATTCACGGCCGCATCACAAATTTTAATTCCATGCTTCGCCTTTATCTTTAATGTATTTGACCTAGCTTTTGCTAAGGACAACAAATACACCCATGCCCGACTCGAACTTCCGACGGAAGTTTTTTTTTCTGTTCTATGGGTAGATATGGTTCTAGAGAGCCTTCAAACCTCTAACCACGCGCGCTGAGCTACGGCGCCCAGCATCAGCTAGGCGCCTTAGAACGCTCGGTCACTCCACCGCGGCGCCATTGTTAGTGTAGGGACCAATGATCTCAGCAGATTGCTCGCTTAGTTTTAGAAACATTTAAACACTTATTATTTTGCTCTGTATGATATATGCAAGTTTGGGCCTGCGTAACAGAGTTTCTGGTCCGTACACATATCAATAGCCGCTTGCGAATAACCGTGCAGTCTAGGACGTATTGCGGATGGCACGCTCGTTCCCGTCGGCGGTCGAGACCTCCCTCGGGCATGTGTGTTTTGCCATAGGATAAGTTAGTGTTAGTTTAAATAGTTGTAAGTCTAGGGACCAATGAGCTAAGTAGTTTCGTCCCTTAGATTTGCGAAAATCTTTTGAATTGTACAAATCAACAAATTATTTTCAACTATTTTTCCTCTGCCACAAACATTTATATGGCCTCTATGTTCAATAAAAAGCACTAGAAAAATGTAATGAGCGAGAGCAAAATTGTAGTAGTGTGGCACAAAAAAAATTGTCTAAAATAATATGTAAAACCGTGGCTCGGTAGAAGATATATATCCAGTAACTGAAATCGATTCGCGACAATAAATGCAAAAGTTTTTTTACAGCCAATGCTGCTTCATTTAATATTTGTAATAATTATTCTGTGAGTGTGAGCACATCGTTCCATATAATGGAATCGTACGTTAACAAAGTAAAAGCATAGTATAAAAGGAACAAACCGCCACTACAAACGCGGATGCATAAGCTAATTAATAAATTAATTAGGTACCAACACTCAATCAGAGAAATGGATGGGTCACTCATATGACGTCGCAAGTCGAAGAGGTCGCAGCGTTGCCATAGCGCAATTACGACGAACACCACAACTGCATTGTTCTCGATCACCCTGAGTACATTATTAGCCACACTGGTTTCTTGTTTTGAAAGATTGTTCTTTATAATTTCTCGGATTAATTTTTTTACTTGGGAATATACTTTCATTTTTTTTTTCAGGCGGTAGGCTATTTAACTTATACGGGGTGAATCACCTAACACTTGCCCGCAAATATTGCGGAAACAGAAAGTCCGATTGGTGTGCGGTTTTCACAGAATGGATTGGTAGTCAGGGACACGTATTTTTAGCCAACAGAGATTGTAATATTACTTAGAAAGTGTATTTTTTATGCAGACATATAGTTTTTTAAATGGAACAATGCCTGTAGACATTAAGAAACTGAAAGTATGGTGCAGTAGAATATCAGTTGTGTGTGTTGTAGGATTCTATTGCAAATCGTTCACGAGATATCATCTTTTGAAACGTTCCCACACCGCACTTGTGTAATACCTGTGGTGACGCACACTAAAGAATGACACAAGTTCATACACTTAATTATGTGGATTCCAACCAGTAACGCGACAATGATCATCACAAAATGACCACCGGCAGCAAAAATACACGCTGTCAGTCTGGTATGAAACGACCACGCCGCGGTGGAGTAGCCGAGCGGTCTAAAGCGTCTCGCTCCGGAGCGCGCGGTTGCTCGCCGTGGAGATTCGAGTCCTCCCTGGGGCATGGATGTGTGTGTTTGTCCTTAGGTTAGTTTACCTAGGTTTAAGTAGTTTGTAAGCTACGGACTGATGACCATGCAGTTTGGTCCGATAGATTTACAGACATTTGTATTTTTTGAAACGACCACTGCACACGTGCTAGCATTTCAGGGAGTATGTCCGCACAGGCGGCAGTAATACGTCGTTGCATATCAACGGATGTGATTGGTATGTCCTTGTAGACAGCATCTTTCAGCTTTCCCCACAGAAAAAAGTCTACAGGCGTCACATCCGGGGAACGGGAGAGCCAAGGTACAGGTCCTCTGCGACCAATCCGTCGATTTGGGAACAATTCATGATGACATGCTGTAGTAAGCCGTACACCCACACAGCCATCATGTTGGTACCATAGATTCATCCTAGTCTGCAGAGGAACGTCTTCTAGCATCCGTGGAAGATGGTCTGTGAGAAGGCTGCGATACTTGTGCGTGATCAATGTTACATCTATGAAATACGGGCCTATGAGCTGCTGCTTCACTATCCCACACCACAGGTTTACACTCCATGGACGCTGACGAAGACAAGAGGGATTGTCAGAAGACTAATAGTGCATGTTTCTGCGCTTTACCTTGCCATGATTGGTAAATATGGCTTCATCACTAAACAAGATACATGATACATCTGGAGTATCTTGTCGTAAAGATACATGATTCTCAAAATCGTTTCCATGCAGCTCTTGATGGAGAGAGATGTGATAGGGGTGGAACCTATGGCGATGGAGATTGCGTAGGACACTTGCCTGCCGCATGCCAATTCCTTGTGCGATTGCGCGGGAGCTGACATGTGCATCAACTGCAACAGCAGCAAGAACATCAATGCCCCTCCCTCCCCCGTCTGTCGTCACTTGTTTCTTTCTGTTACGTTGAGTCGGTGTTAGACTACCACTTTGACGCAACTGGTTTAAGAGGTTGATGAATAATTGCCGAGCTGGGTGACGTCTTTTGGTATATCTTGCCACATACACCGAGAAGAACGAATGGCATTCTTCCTACACTCTCCATACACCTTGAGCATGTCTGCTTTTCTGCATTGGTAAAACCCATCGTACACTCACGACCTACCGCTTGGACTGTTACACGCTGACTAGCGAGCCGCAATGCACTCAAGGAACACACGAGCACCCTGTAAGCAAACATATCTTACCTAGCAACCTTGAGAGTTGACTGGCACATGCAAATGTTGGTGTGGGAACGTTTCGAAAGACGATATCTCGTAAACGACTTGTAATGAAATCCTGCAACAAACACTACTGATATTCTGGTGCACCCTACTTTTAGTTTCTGTCTACAGGCATTGTTCCATTTAAAAAAACACATGTTTGTATAAAAAATACTTTCTAAGTAATATTGCAATTTATTTGTTGGCTAAAAACACGAGTCCCTGACTACCAATCGATTCTGTGAAACCTCACATCAATCACACTTTCCGTTTCCGCAATATTTGCGGTGCAAGTGTTGGTTCAAAATGTTCAAATGTTTGTTAAGCTTATGGGCCTTAACTACGGGGTCATCAGTCCCTAAACGTACAAACTACTTATCTACTACCTTATACTAAGGACGGCACAAATATCCATGCCCGAGGGGGGATTCGAACCCCCGACCGTAGTGGCCGTAGAGGCCGTGACTGGAGCGCCTCAGTCCCCTCGGCCACCGCGGCCGGCGCAAGTGTTGGGTCATTCACCATGTATATTTTCAAGTCGTTCAGCTAGCCAGTAGTAAGTTGCGACCCACAGTATGGAAAACATTGCCGTATGATTACAAACATTAGAACTTTGTATTTGATCGATAAACACATATTGTTCAAAATGTTCATATGTTTGTGAGCCTATGGGACTTAACTACTGTGGTTATGATGCCCTAGGCTTACAAGCTAACTTAAATTGACCTAACACCTATGACTGAGGGATGACCCGAACTTCCGACGGGGAGCAACGCAGAACACATATTACCGATTGACAGTTTCTTTCTAAGTGCTACTTTACGGCAGTTGGTATCTCAGAAGGAAATCCGCAGTGACTGTTTCCATTAAATTAATGCCACAGACGTGGTGTCGACTGGTCCACGGCGAGCATTGGTTTTATCTCGGCCCGCGCCGCTTACGGTGCCAGCTGCCGGCAATTCGTTAAGTCGCTTTCCTGCGTTTTACTCCAAATCGGGTTCTGTTCGGCCTTTTATCTGGCGCGTCGCTCCTGACAATACCTCCACTCTCTTTTGTTTCCTGGGCCGTGCATTGTGCACTAATCGATTCCCTCGTCGTCGGCGCGCGCGATTATTTTTGTGCGGGTGCACATAGCGGACCTCGGAATTCCGATGGGATTGGCTAGTGGGGCACAGTTTACCACAATGGCGAGTTGTTCCCATCTCACAAGAGGCGATAGTCGCGTCACACTCTTACGTCAGCTCTGGCGCAATTGAGGCCGCAGTAGTCCACAAACAGGTCTGCGACCAGGAAGTTGGAGGAGGAGGTGTCGAAAGCGCCAACCGAGAGCCATTTAAATGTATCTTGATTGCTCGAAGTAAAGCTGGCATCCACGTTAGTAATCTATGGTAGCAAACAGCCCTGTTTAGATTGCCCAGGACAAAACCTACTCAAACAATAAAACTGTAAATGTACCGGGTGATCAACAAGTCAGTATAAATTTGAAAACTTAAGAAATAACGGCGTAATGTAGATTTAGAGGTAAAAATTGACACACGTGCTTGGAATGACATGGGGTTGTATGAGAACAAAATAAATAAATAAATAAATAAATATTCGCCAGCCGCGGTAGCTGCGGGGACTGAGGCGCTCCAGTCACGGTCTGCACGGCCACTACGGTCGGGGGTTCGAATCCCTTCTCGGGCAAGGATATTTGTGTCGTCCTTAGTATAAGGTAGTTCGTAAGTAGTTTGTAAGTTTAGGGACTGATGACCCCGTAGTTAAGTCCCATAAGCTTAACAAATATTTGAACATTTAAAAAAAAATAATAATTCAGAAAATGATCTCTTGCGTGCGACGTTTGGTGATTATCATATGCTCAGCCACCACTTTCGTCATGCTTGGCCTTCCAGGTCCCCAGACCTCAGTCTGTACGATTATTGGGTTTGGGATTACCTGAAGTTGCATGTGTATCGTGATCGACCGACATATCTAGGGATACTGAAAGACAACATCCGACGCCATTGCCTCACCATAATTCCGGACATGCTTTACAGTGCTGTTCACAACATTATTCCTCGCCGACCGCGGTGGCCGAGGAGACTGAGGCGCTCCAGTCACGGTCTGCACGGCCACTACGGTCGGGGGTTCGAATCCCCCCCTCGGGCATGGATATTTGTGCCGTCCTTAGTTGTAAGTAGTTCATAAGTAGTTTGTAATTTTAGGGACTGATAACCCCGTAGTTAAGTCCCCCCCCCCCCCCAAAAAGAAAAAAAAAATATTCCTCGACTACACCTATTGTTGTCTAATGACGGTGAACATATGAACATATTGAGCATTTCCTGTAAAGAACATCTTTTCTTTGTCTTAATTTGTTATGCTAATTATTGCTTTTATGATGAGATGAAGCCCCATCTGTCGGACAGTTTCTGATTTTCCCCCCTAATAAAACACAATGTGATTTCAAGCATGTGTGTCAATTTTTTACCTCTCTATCTACATTAATGCGTGATTTATTAGTTTTCAAATTTATACTGACTTTTTGATCACCCGATATACTTTAATCAACAAAGTTACTAAACCAGTGGTTCGCAATCGTTGCGTAATGAGAACAACAATTTTCATGGAAAATTTTCGTGACCATTATAACCACTAGAGTTTGTATACAACAATTAAAACTAATATAAAGAGTAAATTTAACATAAAAACGAAGGACGAATGCTTTTCTGAGTAAGATTTTAAAAATAGCGAAGGGAACATTATTAAAGAAAAGAAAAAAAGTTGTGACTAATAAGAAATTTATTTTACACTAGTTAATGCGTAAACTCTACAGCTTTTGTTATATTGTTCAGTTTTGGTGTTAATGACACACTCTGTATCTGGATCGGAACTTATTGGTTTCAGACTCAGTGCCGCAGCCAGGATTTGGCTCTTGGAGGGGGGGGGGGGGGTTGGGGGCTTTTTTTAAATTTTTTTCTTTATAAAGCCCATCAAATTTTTTAATATACGACCTACTTTTACTTTTTTTATAATTTAACCAATAATCCTATGAAAAGAATTACATAAGAAGTAACATGAGTACATTCGCTTTAATTTGAATAGAACTTAATCGATTCTTTGCTTTATAGACTGAAAAACAATTCGGTGAAATTAATAAGACATAATAAATACAATTTTTCAGTGGATAAGATACTTAAACGCTACAATTCGTTCTGTGACCTACCAGATGAGATTCTGCGAATAACATAAGTTTCTGAAGGCGAATTTTCAAGCGTTTTTCACAGGAAACTTGAGAGAAGTTCGCGTCACGATACATCAAAATCTTGAGTGTATTGCGAGTTTAGATAAATGAATGTAAACCGGGATTAAAGAGTCAGGATACCATAACTTAAACATTTATCTAACAAGATGACCAAATGGATATCGGGTTTTAGAATTTTTTGACATTCATGGTACGTGGACTTCAGAACTCAAATAACAATCAGCCAAAGCCATTCTACGCAATTCTCAAAATTTCTCAAGAAAATCGACTTTGAAGTTTTGCAAGTACAAGTAAATACCATTAATTAAATCAGTTGATCTGTCGGCATAGCGCAGTTGGTAGGGTTGTTCAAATCGCGCCATGAATGATTTGTTTTTCTTCTTTCATTGTGATCAAATACTTATTCAATTTTAATATCTAATAGTTATTTTTACGAAAAATGAACGTATTATTTTTTAATCGTAATTTTCTATATTTTAAAGGGTGTTAATAATGATGGTTTCAGTCCAATAAAAAACATAATTTACGATTTTTACAGTATTGACTTCACTTTTAGTTGAATACTGTTGTCTCTGATTGTTCCGTTTGTAAAGAGCTACAACGCTGTATTTGGAAAGTCATGCCCGTAGGTAGTCATCCAAGCAGCCAACCTACTCAACCATTGCTTTAGTGGACAGCAAAGTGTTCAGCTCGTCTGCATACACAGAAACAAGAACTGACGCAACACGTGGAATTAGAGATCCCAAAATGTTTTGTGTAACTGAATTCGAAAACAACGAAAAAATATGTCATAGCGGGACTCGATCCACTGATCATATGGTTGTGAGGCGAGAACGCTACCAGCTGAGCTACACCCACGGATTCCGCAACTATTTCAATTATTGCTACTTACGTATTCTTGCAAAACTTCCTAGTCAATTTTCTCGATACTTTTTGATAGTAGCGTCGATTGGCTTTGCTAATTTTATTTAAGGTCGGAATTTCAAATACAAGAAATATATATATTTAAAAAAAAATCTAAAATCTCATACCATGTGGTCTCCTTGTAAGAGCGTTAATGCTAATCCCCGAAGTACTAAACGCCACATCATGGGTTTCCACACGAGTACCTTGGGCAACGTATAGGCTTCATTTCATTAAAATCGGATCAGGTGAAGAAAACACGACGAAATTTAAGGTCTATGCAATTCTTCTAAATATAGAATAGTAAAGCGAGGCGCTCTTAGTTTCTTAGTACGTTTGTGGATGGCCCTGTTGCGTGCATTGCCTCACTAACGGTCAAGCTTTGCGTGTCCGTGTCCAACTGCTCTAAATTGGTGGCACTTATGGGCTTTCAAACCCTCATTTCTTTTCTGTGGTAGCTGTCTGACCCGTCACTGCTGCTGATTCTACATCTGCATCTACATACATAGCAATCCACCGTAAGGTGCGTGGCGGAGAGTACACTGTACCACTACTAGTCATTTCCTTTTCTCTTCCACTCCCAAATAGAACAAGGAAAAATGAATGCCTAATTTCTCTTATCTTTTTTTTATTATTTATTTATTTATTTACTTATTTTTTTTATTATTATTATTGTGATCACTACGCGAAATGTAAGTAGACGGCAGGAAGATCGTACTACACCCAGCTTCAAACTCCGGCCCTCTAAATTCCCTTATAAGAAATCCACTCAAAGAACGTCTTTCCTCCAGCGATCCCCATTTGAGTTCCCGGAGCATTTCCGTGACACTCGCGCATTGGTCGAACCTACCAGTAACAAACCTAGCTGATCGCCTCTGAACTGCTTCTATGTCTACCTTTAAGCTGATCTGCTGCGGGTCCCAAACACTTGAGCAACACTCAAGACGTGGTCGCACAAGCGTTTTGTACGCGGTCTCCTTTACAGATGATGTACATCTTCCCAAAATTCTCCCAAAAAACCGAAGTCAGCTTTCCGCCTTACTCACAACTGTCCGTACATGTTCGTTCCATTTCATATCGCTCTGCAGTGTTACGCCTAGATATTTAAATGACGCGACTGCATCAGGAATCTCACTACTAATGCTGTATTCGAACATTATGATATTGTTTTTCCTACTCACACGCATCACCTTACATTTTTCTATATTGAGAGCTACCTGCCAATTTTCGCACCAACTAGAGATTTTGTCTAAGTCTACATCTACATCTACATGGGATACTCTGGAAATTACATTTAAGTGCCTGGCAGAGGGTTCATCGAACCACCATTATACTATTTATCTCCCATTCCATTCTCGAATAGCGCGCGGGAAGAAAGAACACCTAAATCTCTCTGTTCGAGCTCTGATTTCTCGTATTTTATTCTGATGATCATTTCTACTTATGTAAGTGGGAGTCAACAATATCTTTTCGCATTCAGAGGAGAATGTTGGCGATTGGAGTTTCGCAAGTAGCCTACGCCGCAGCGACAAGCGCCGTTGTTGTAATGATTAACATCCCAGATCCTGTATCATTTCCGTAACGCTGTCTCCCCTGTATCGTGACGATACATCCTGGATGCAATTACAGTCGATTAAAGACTACACCCTTCCATCATCATCAGCAGCAGCAGCAGCAGCAAACAGCCGCAAATTACAAGTTACTCTGTCCGTCAAATCATTTATACAGATAGAAAATAATAGCGGTCCTATCACACTCCCCTGGGGCACGCCTGACGATACACTCGTCTCTGAACACTCGCCATCAAGAACAAAGTAGTGCGTTCTATTACTTAGGAAGTCTTCTAGCCAGTCACAAATCTGAGAACCTATTCCATATTCGACGATGTCGGCGGACGTCTGTGCTGTCCGGACGACCACAATCTCGTCTACGGTATGAGAATGTTCACGTGACCATAGCTGCCAACATCTTGCACAACTGCACGTCCAACCTGTGTGGCAAATCTTGTATAGGACCACTGCGCCGTTCAGAGCATCACGATTCGACAGCCCGCTCATACTCGCTGAACTGGCTGTAGGAAGCATGAGTGGTATGGCGCTTGTGTCTTTCGAGTGTTAAAATCACACTAAGCCTTGCGGATATAAACATTTGCTATTCAATTGTACACAGATATGGCCCTCTGGCTACTGTGTCACTATGTTTGTGAACCTATTGGACCTAATTGCTACGGTCATCAGCCCTTAAACTGGAAAACTACTTAAACTAACCTATGCTAACGACAACACACAACACACACACACACACACACACTTGCCCGAGGGGGGACTCGATCCTCCCATGGGAACGGCCGCCCACTCAGTAGCATGACGCCTTAGGGCGATAATAGGCCGCGGTGGAGTAGCCGAGCGGTCTAAAGCGTCTCCCTGCCGAGCGCGAGGTTGCTCGCCGTGGAGGTTCGAGTCCTCCCTGGGGCATGGGTGTGTGTGTTGTCCTTAGGTTAGTTTAGTTTAAGTAGTTTGTAAGCTACGGACTGATGACCACGCAGTTTGGTCCGATAGAATTACAAACATTGGAACATTGGCGATAATAGCGCACTCCGTGTCCGCAGCTGCTGCCAGTAGAGCATGACTGCGGCTGGTAGCCACGGATGGCCGTCACCTGGTCGCACGATGACGTCGCGGAGACAGCTACGGATGTGTACCGCTGGAATCACTAGAATAAGAAGAGATGTTGGGTGCATCTGATGTTCTACAAAGGGAACGTTTGTTACTTTTTTCTGTGAACGTCAGGAGCACGATTATAAATTCTTCTATTTCGCTAGAATGCCCACAAAAAGTTTTGATGACTTATTAAAGGCAACTTGAGACTCGACAATGCATTTGAAATTATGAAATACTGCTAGTTAATTAAACACACATTAAGATAAAGGAACCGACACAGCGTGTTTTGTTCCTATTGTGTTGCACAGAGCCGCGGTGGAGTAGCCGAGCGGTCTAAAGCGTCTCGCTGTGGAGCGCGCGGTTGCTCGCCGTGGAGGTTCGAGTCCTCCCTGGGGAATGGGTGTGTGTGTTGTCCTTAGGTTAGTTTACCTAGGTTTAAGTAGTTTGTAAGCTACGGACTGATGATCACGCAGTTTGGTCCGATAGATCTACAGACATTTGAACATTTTGAATTTTGTTGCACACAGACTGCTCACGAACATAATTGATACTATATTTTGTGTCCCAGCCTCGTCGCCGCTTTTGTGTCTCGTTTCCGTCGTAGGTGTCGGTGGCCGAGTAGAAAGACCGACACAGGAATAAAGGATGCACGCTTGTGCAGGTAGGAGGTGACCAGCCAGTGGGACAGCAGAAACTGGAAACACTAGAGTAAATTAAAACGAGATATATATTTCATAGAGACTTAGTAATACTTAACTTTTACATAGTTCTTGACTGCAGAATGCTGATACGTAGATTAGATAGAGGCCTGCCTACTGCTGCTTCCTAGTGCATATACGATAGCGAAGTCTTTACTGGTGCCTATCTGATTCCGAAGTGTTAGCTGGTTCCTATCTCAGTCCCAAGTGAACGATGACGTTCAGTGGTGGCCACGAGCAGAGTTGTAGCAGAGGGCGCTCGTGGCTGACGTCGTAAGAACGCCGCGCCGTGCGTGCATGGCGGCGCGCGGCGAAAGTAGGTGGCGCGCACTTTAGACTTGTGCGACACCACACTAAATGTGAATGCAGACTTCCTCGGCGGATTTCGATGAAGATATCATCGCGGGTTAACAGCCGGGTGAGTCCCTCGTTCTGTGGCAAAGTTTCGGCAAGTTGCCAGAGAACGAGGCACTCACTCGGCTGTCAAACAGTGAAGATTTCATCATTATTGACACTTCCTCCGACATTTTCACATTTTGATCAGCATATTCTTCGCATGACAAGTCGCACAAAGCACGCATCTCCGTAATCTGTACAATAATTTCCTCCTTATCGAATTCCATATTACTGAAAGATCCTTTTCATTAACCTCATCGATCCACAAATAATGAAATGATACACGTGTACAACTGAAACCGCATCGTCGGCTGATCTGACACCGGCAGTCTGCCGTGCGCGCTGCCCCATTCAGCCGCGTGTAAACATGACCGGGTGCTGGCAGCACCTTCTGAAGAGAAGGCCTCGGCGCTGCCATGCCACGTCACGCAGAGTAGGTCGCGAGCGCATATCTCACTGGCTGGTCGATGCGTTGCGGTGGGTCGTGCCCTATGGACTGGCCAGTGAGCTACGCGCTCGCGACCTACTCTGCGTGACGTGTCACGGCAGCGTGGTGGCCTCCTCTTCAGAAGGTGTTGGTGCTGGCCAGACATGCAGTCGTCTGCAGTGCTCACAGCGCTGCGCGGCGCGGGGCCCTTCAACGTAAATCTGGCCGCATCCCAACAGCCGCAAATCTGCCATAGCCGTGGCCGCACTAGTGCTCTATCGTCCCTTAGACCACTCGGCGATTCCGCGTGGCTCTGTCGAAAAGTGGTTGGCGGACGAGTTTGAAAGAATTAAGAGCACATTTACTATCCCCCCGTGTGGTATCTACCGTGAAGGGATAAAAAAATATCTACGTCGCCTTTCCAGTATATTCTATATTTTCTCCAGAATGTATATGGAGGTATATTGTACGATCTGGTTTAGATACATAAGAGAAAAAATTTAATGATACACAAAATAAATTACATTAAATTACTGCTTCAACTTTTCTGATCGTGATTGATTTCTACGTTATACCTCTCAAGCAACAAATAACAATTCTACTAAAGGAACTTCCTACAGTAATGGGTCCTAACCTGCAGTATTACTAGCCATTGTGGAACTGACGGAGGACAGCTCGTTTCCTGTTTCGAGATATAGAGGTGAGGGTGTCACGAAAATGATTCAAGAGTTAGGGTGGAAATAATTAGAAGAGAGCCTTTATTCGTTGCGCCGAGATCTATGCGCGAAATTTTCTTTCACCATTTCTCCTCCGAATACGAATATATTTTGGTAGGACCCAGCCACGTGCAGAAATATAATCATCCTAATAGAATAAGAGAAATCAGGTCGAAAACTCATATATTCATATGTTCCTATTACCGGTGCGCTATTAGAGAATGGAACGGTTGATAAATGTAGAAGCGGTCTGATGAACTCAAATGTGATTTGCAGAGTAGTTATGTAGAAGTAATAGATGTAGAAGCACTACAACAAAAGCCCACGTCATTTTTTGGGCATTATTTACCTTACCACTTGAGTTTGTGAGTCAGTGAAGCGTAGAATGGTATGTATTAGAGATCAGATAGAAATATCTTGGGTACTGAATGTCTGAGACCACGATGGGAACAATTTTTATTTGGTTTCATGCTGAAGTCAATTTATTAGAGTAGTTCCCACAGAAGTAGTACAAGACTGTTCAAGAAAGTTATGAGAGCGATATTATAATTCTATTTGATGATGAATTCTGAAAAACTGATATTTTAAAATGATTTTCATAAAGCAAAACAGTATAGGATGTTTCCATTTTTTTCAACAGTAATCTTTGGTAAAACCGTTTCTTAGTTTCTCGTAGCCCACTTCTTATCACGAATTTAACGTATGTGGTTAATTTATTGTCACAGTTGATTATTAAGTGTTAATGATTGTATTTATAAACTTGTTCTTAAATAATAATAAGGAAAGAATTTATTAATTGAATAAAATGCGAAATTAAGTTAGGTCCTTCTATTGAAAACACACTGCTCAAAACATTTGGGGGATGAGGTGAGATATCATACATAAAATATGTTTGCTAAGGAATTTCATTCCATGGCGTTAACTTAGAACGAGGCATTATTGGGCTGCCAGAAAGCTGAACAAGTACACTCCTGGCCATTAAAATTGCTACACCACGAAGATGACGTGCTACAGACGCGAAATTTAACCGAGAGGAAGAAGATGCTGTGACATGCAAATGAATAGCTTTTCAGACCCTTCACATAAGGTTGGCGACGGTGGCGACACCTACAACGTGCTGACATGAGAAAAGTTTCCAACCGATTTCTCATACACAAACAGCAGTAGACCGGCGTTGCCTAGTGAAACGTTATTGTGGTGCCTCCTATAAGGAGGAGAAATGCGTACCATCACGTTTCTGACTTCGATAAAGGTCGGATTGTAGCATATCACGATTGCGGTTTATCGTATCGCGACATTGTTGTGCGCGTTGGTCGCGATCCAATGACAGCAGAATATGGAATCGGTGGGTTCAGGAGGGCAACACAGAACACCGTGCGGATCCCAACGACCTCGTATCACTAGCATCTTATCTGCATGGCTGTAACGGATTGTGCAGCCATGTCTCGATACCCGAGTCAACAGATGAGGATGTTTGCAAGACAACAACAATCTACACGAACAGTTCGACGACGTTTGCAGCAGCATGGACTATCAGCTCGGAGATCATGTCTACGGTTACACTTGACGCTGCATCACAGACAGCAGCGCCTTCGATGGTGTACGCAACGACGAACCTGGGTGCACGAATGGCAAAAGTCATTTTTTCTGACGAATCCAGGTTCTGTTTACAGTATCATGATGGTCGCATCCGTGTTCGGTGACATCGCGATGAACGCACATTGGTAGCGCGTCTTCGTCATCGCCATACTGGTGTATTATCCGGCGTGATGGTATGAGGTGCCATTGGTTACACGTCTCGGTCACCTCTTGTTCGTATCGACGGCACTTTGAACAGTGGCCGTTACATTTCAAATTTGTTACGACCCTTGGCTCTCCCCTTCATTCGATCCCTGCGAAACCCTACATTTCAGCAGGACAATGCACGACCGCATGTTGCAGGTCCTGTACGGGCCTTTCTGGTAGGGAAATGTTCGACAGCTGCCCGGGCCAGCACATTCTTCAGATCCCTCACCAGTTGAAAACTTCTGGTCAATGGTGGCCAAGTAACTGGCTCGTCACAAAACGCCAGTCACTACTCTTGATGAAATGTGGTATCGTGTTGAAGCTGCATGAGCATCTGTACCTTAACACGCTATCCAAGCTCTGTTTGGTTCAATGCCCAAGCGCATCAAGGCCGTTATTACGGCAAGAGGTGGTTGTTCCGGGCACAGATTTCTCAGGATCTATGCTCCCAAATTGCGTGTAAATGTAATTACATGTCAGTTCTAGTATAATATATTTGTCCAAGGAATATCCACTTATATCTGCATTTCTTCTTTGTGTAGCAATATTAATGTCCAGTAGTTTACTTTTCTCTAAGATGGTCCTTCCAAGAGTGTAACATCCAACCCTGCAACATCCCCCAGACATCCTCGATCTGTTTCATTCCGATGAAGAAACTGTCCATTCGTTCAATTACCTCCGCTTCTAGCATGTAGTCCATCAGTGCAACACTGTGGGGACGAGCGGTATCGTGCACCAGAAGGAACCCATCTCTATGGCACCAACGTAGCACAAAACAAGAGGTCAGAGGACCTCGTCTCTATTCCTCTGCGCAGTCAAAGCGCCATTCTGAACGATGTAGAGGTCGTACGTCTGCCAATACTGTCACTTGCCCACCTCTTTAGTCCACCAACATGAAATGGTGATGTTTCCTACACATTAGCAGGAGTGTTTCGAGTTCCATGTTCTGTCCGGGGAGGGATTGACGATTGTTCGACTGAACACAAAATCTGAATACATCTGTGAACAGAACCGGGCGCCATTCATTACGACTGCTTCCCTGATGTTCCTCCACCCAGTACTGTGAACTAAACGCTATCGTAGATTTAATGGGACACACGCCATTGGCCACAAACGTGTAGAAGTCACATTCCTGAAGATGTCTTTGGACTGTTTGTGTTGATATTGCGCGTTCTATTGCGTGCCGGAGGGTGCGTAGCAGCTGAGTTACATTCAGTCTCCTGCCTCGACGTGCTGTCAACCAGAGATAACTGCCCTCTCTTGCTGATGTTACCCGTGGAGGACCTTGGCCTTGAGTTCATTCAACGCAGTTCCTGGAAATACCTGCAGTCACCTCCCTCTTGTTCTGTACCGCTTCCAATCTCCGTATGGCTCTCAATCCCATAGCTTCGAGAGGACACATTATTGTTGCATTGCACTACCTGCTCACTACACTATCTGAACCCAACTGTTTGTGCATTTCGTTTAGAAAACAAAATTTAACACCAATCCGATCTACAGCAACTTTCTGTTATTACCACCATCTCGGTTCCCGTAATATTGTTCTCTCTACTCCGTAGAGCCAACAGAAGGATATTGAATCACTTTAGTTCTTTCTGTTGATGGCTATACATGAGAACCTAAATATCTCGACTGATCCCCTAATTGTTTTGACCAAAAATACAAAAAACCACATGTTATAGGTGTATTTATGATTGGAAAATATTTAAACCAAGATGGACAATTTAAATTTTATGTTGTTAGTGGATTCTCTTAGCACTTAAGCCATTCCGGTAGTTACAAATTTGCAGTTTGGCGGTAGTTTAGAAGTGTCACAAATTTGCAGTGTGTACAGGTTGTGTCAGATGATGTGAAAGTAACCTGAATAAAAGTAATATAAATACAGTGCAATAATACATGTTTATCAGAGTTGGAAAAAAATTGACGACAACCCATTCAGCTTTGTCAAACCAGCCGTATTTCGGTTATCTTTTACTAACACGATCCGATATTATTCCTTTCTCGGCGGAAACAATTCTTACAAAATCTCACGTTACTAAATCTGTTAATACTTGTCTCTTCAAGTTACACTGAGAAATGTAAGTGAAAAGATTTCATAAACAGATTTGTACTGCACAGTGAGTTCTACAGTCACATTCCCACAGACTAACACATCATCCATTCATTAAGCAATCTTACTTAATAAATTTTAAGGGATTTTCAGCATTTACATTTCGGATGAATGCTATCATTACGAATTTAGCAGTTCTGATTTTGGGTGTATAAATTGATAATTCGTGACAAAAAATCATCGTTTGTTATAATTGTTGCAGCATCATTGATAAAAGGGTCCGCTGCAGCTGTTTACTTTTTTAAAAAAGACGACTGGTTTCGCGGCTTGAAGTCGCATCTTCGGGTCAAATACGATTAAGTCGGGGAAACCGGTCGTCTTAAAAAAAAAAAAAAATAAATAAATAAATAAATAAACAGCTTCAGCGGACCCTTCTATCAATGATGCATCATCAAAGCTGTGGATGTCCGTCTACAAAGTTTTTATGTTCAATTGTTGCAGCCTTATAAAGAACTACCCACTTTATTTATCAGTCAGTGCCAAAGTAAATCTAATCGAATAATAGAAAGAAACACGCCAGTCTTCGGCGGTATTTGCCAAGATTAGCCAAGAACGTTAATTTTTTTATGTACCAGTAGCTAAAAGAACCCTACTGTCACGGTCGACCACAAGAATCCGTATATCTCGGTCAACCAGTTTAAACCTATATCTGAGAATTTTGTTCATTATAGTGAAGATCATTTTTTCTCATAACTACAACACTAGGAGAATGAATGATCTTCACTATTCAAGGTTAAACTAGCTTTGGCATAGAGAGGGGTGAATTATGGTGCCACAAAAGTCTTTGGTCACCTACCATACAGCATCAAAAGCCTGACAGATATCCAACTAGTATTTAAAAATGAATTAAAAGAATTTCTGAATGGCAACTCCTTCTACACTGTAGATGAATTTATAGACAAAAATTAGTAAATCTGAAAATAAATAAATAAATAAATAAATAAAATATTGTGTCATGTAATATTTAATACAAAGTAGTAATTTGTAAAGACACCTTTCATTAACCTGACACGTTCCACATCATTAAGAAGTGTCGCATTCATGATCTATGGAACAAGTACTAATCTAATTTAATTAAATCTCCCTGTTATTGGTAATGGCCTATTTTGTAAACACTATAATAATGTCAGAACTTTCGATCCCGTACGATTAGGAGAAAACTATTACAAGAGAGCCATTAAAGCTCTAGACGACTACAGTTCGTCCCATTTAAGACTTTCTACAAATATGTAAAACACTTCTGCTTACAAGTTTAACACCATCAAATTTAAGGAAAGCACGGAAATTTCATTGAATCGAAATTGTTGCACAATTTTTCAATGCTTACTCATTTAAACAAAAAATACATGAATACTTAATTAGTTTCAGGGCAGAGCGTTAAATTATGGGTAGGTTTATAGCCACCCTACAACCATAGTTAAATAGTTGAAAGTAATCTTCTCATTACCTCAGACCATATCACGCTTTCCGTTTCTTTAATGTAGTCTCAAGTGGAAAGTTTTGCGATCTGAATTCTCATGTTACACACTACTTCCGTCGACGACGCATAAATATACACGAAAATGACATTCGAGAAAATGCTCAGCGTCCTTTACTGTTGTTTTCATCTTACATTGAAGGGAACATTATAGCAGGAATAACTAACCAGGGAATAAAATTGCATTATTCGTCGGTTAGTCGTTCTTTCATTTATCAGTACGATGTACAACCGGCGCTTAATTCTTGGGTCAATAATAAAGGTAAGTAAATATTCCTGGACTGGTGCAGAGAAATGAAAATCGAAAGTGTAAACAGTAGGAACGTGTCTTATGTCGTGGAAACAAAGTAATAGCTGAATGAATTAGGAAATTGAGAGTGCAAATTGCAGCCAAGATTTTGTTTTAAATGTCAGTTGCTGTAAGTAGTTGATAGAAATATATAAAAGAATCAGATTTCGTAATATAAATGCTGATAGTGACTCAGACCTCAGCTACATTGAATATAACTGCCACAAACGGAAAAGTTTATTGAAAGCCACAAAAAATATTTTATAACAGGAATAGATAAACTTACAGAAGGATGACAGAGTGCCAGTAAGATAGTAACCATTCATGTCCAAATGTAGGGAATCTACTCGGTCCGCCACAACCTTTAGGTGTTCAAAACATTTCGGAATGATACGACGCATGGCTGGTAGCCAAACAGATTCGGAGGTCTGAAGACCTGCCAGGAATAGCAACCTCCGGTCGACATTTTGGCAGATTGCGACGCAAGGCAGACGCCGGTCCTCCGCTACGCCACTGCGGCAAAAATTTATGGTTAAGGTGTCTTCTGTAGGAACAAGCAACTACCGTAGTATTTAGATCACAGATATATTTGGTAGCCAAACAAAAAAAAAAATCCGTCACTTTAATTCTGGCTACTATACGGGAAGCAAGAGTATCCGCAAAATTGCAACGTTCTTAATTAGCGTAATCGTTACCGTGTTGTAAATTAGCTATGTTCAAGAATTACAGTGAACTTACTTCAAAGAAGCGGCAACAACATATTTTGCAACAGGAGATACTGATGTTTTTTAATGTTTGTAAATCTATCGGACCAAACTGCGTGGTCATCAGTCCGTAGCTTACGAACTACTTAAACCTAGGTAAACTAACCTAAGGACAACACACACACACACACACACACACACATGCCCCACGGAGGACTCGAACCTCCACGGCGAACAACCTCACGCTCCGCAGCGAGATCCTTTAGACCACTCGGCTACTCCACCGCGGCCAGGAGATACTCTCTATGTCTTTGCCCACGGATTTGGGCAGAAATCGTATATTTTGCCAATTCTAATAACACTTACGAAATTAGTACACATATACTACTTGGAATAAGTACACTCCTGTATAGGTTTCCAATTCACTCGAGATGTAGTGTTGAAACATGCCTAAGGAGTATGCTCATGAGGTACCGAAACACCATGTCTTGACCCATGCCGAAACACACATATTATTACGTTGTGTAGCTCAAAAATCCACTCCCATGAACCACAGACATTGCCGAGGTGGGGTGGCTTGCGTGCCTCAACGATACAGATAGCCGTACCGTAGGTGCAACCACAGCGGAGGGGTATCTGTGGAGAGGCCAGACAAACGTGTGGTTCCTGAAGAGGGGCAGCAGCCTTTTCAGTAGTTACAGGGGCAACAGTCTGGATGATTGACTGAGCTGGCCTTGTAACATCAGCTAATGCGGCTTTGCCACACAGCTACTGCGAACGGCTGAAAGCAAGGGGAAACTACAGCCGTTATTTTTTTCCCGAGGACATGCAGCTCTACTGTATGAACATATGATGATGGCATCCTCTCGGGTAAAATATTCCGGAGGTAAAATAGTCCCCCATTCGGATCTCCGGGCGGGGACTACTCAAGAGGATGTGATCATCAGGAAAGACAATACTGGCATTCTACGGGTCGGAGCGTGGAATGTTAGATCCCTTAATCGAGTAGGAAAATTAGAAAATTTAAAAAGGGAAATGGATAGGTTGAAGTTAGATATAGTGGGGATTAGTGAAGTTCGGTGGCAGGATGAACAGGATTTCTGGTCAGGTGACTACAGGATTATAAATACAAAATGAGTTGGGGGTATCACAGGAGTAGGGTTGATAATGAATAAGAAAATAGGAATGCGGGTAAACTACTATGACCAGCACAGCGATCGCATTATCATTGTCAAGATAGATACGAAGCCAACACCGACAACAGTAGTACAGGTTTATATGCCAACTAGCTCTGCCGATGATGAGGAAATCGAAGAAATATATGAGGAGCTAAAGGAAATTATTCAGACAATTAAGGGAGAGGAAAACTTAATTGTTATGGGAGACTGGAATTCGGTAGTAGGACAAGGAAGGGAAGGGAAGATAGTGGGGGAATATGGTCTGGGCAAAAGGAATGAAAGAGGAAGCCGCCTGGTAGAATTTTGCACGGAACATAATTTAGTTATAACAAACACCTGGTTTAAGAATCACAAAAGAAGGTTGTATACGTGGAAGAGACCAGGAGACACCGGGAGATACCAGATAGATTTTATAATGGTAAGACATAGATTTCGGAACCAGGTTTTGAAGTGTAGGACATACCCAGGGGCAGACATAGACTCTGACCATAACTTGTTGGTTATGAACTGTAGGCTGAAACTGAAGAAACTACAGAAAGGTAGGAAAATAAGGAGATGGGACCTGGATAAATTGAAGGAACCTGAAGTTCTTAAGAATTTCAGAGGGAGCTTCAGGCAACAATTGACAGAAACAGGGGAAAATAAAACAGTTGAGGAGGAATGGGTAAAATTGAGAGATGAAATAGTGAAGGCAGCAGAGGACAAAATAGGTAGGAAGGCAAGACCTACAAAGAATCCTTGGATATCACAGGAGATACTAAATGTAATCGATGAAAGGAGAAAATATAAAAATGCAGTAAATGAAACAGGCAAAATGGAGTACAGACGACTAAGAAATGAGATTGACAGGAAGTGCAAAATGGCTAAGCAGGAATGGCTAGAAGGCAAATGCAAGGATGTAGAAGAATGTATAAATAGGGGAAAAATAGATACAGCCTACCGGAAAATAAAAGAAACATTTAGCGATAGGAAGGGCAGCTCTATGAATGTCAGGGACACTGATGGAAAGCCGGTTCTCAGCAAAGAAGGGAAAGCTGAAAGGTGGAAAGAGTATATAGAGGGGCTCTACAAAGGAAATGAACTTCGAGACACTATTGTAGGAAGGGAAGAGGATGTAGATGATGATGAAATAGGAGATATTATACTGAGAGATGAATTTGACAGAGCACTGAAAGATCTAAGTCGAAACAAGGCCCCTGGAGTAGATGATATCCCGTCAGAGCTACTGAAGTCTCTGGGAGAACCAGCCATGACAAAATTGTTTCACATTGTGTGTAAGATGTATGAGACAGGTGAAGTACCCTCAGACTTTAAGAAAAATGTAATAATCCCCATTCCAAAGAAAGCGGGTGCAGACAGGTGTGAAAACTACAGAACCATCAGTTTAATAAGTCATGGTTGCAAAATATTAACACGAATTATATACAGAAGGATGGAAAAGCTGGTAGAAGCCGACCTCGGGGAAGATCAGTTTGGGTTCAGGAGAAATGTAGGAACACGGGAGGCAATACTCACTTTACGGCTTATCCTAGAAGATAGATTAAGAAAAGGCAAACCAACATTTCTAGCTTTTGTAGATTTGGAGAAGGCTTTTGACAATGTTGATTGGAACAAACTATTTCAAGTTCTGAAGCAAGCAGGAGTAAAATATAGGGAGCGTAAGGTTATTTACAACTTGTACAAAAACCAGACAGCGGTTGTCAGAGTTGAAGGGCATGAAAGGGATGCAGTGGTTGGAAAGGGAGTAAGACAGGGTTGTAGCCTTTCCCCAATGTTGTTCAATTTGTACATTGAGCAAGCTATAAAGGAAAGCAAGGAGAAATTTGGAGAAGGAATTAAAGTTCAGGGTGAAGAATTGAAAACATTGCGTTTTGCCGACGACATAGTAATTCTGTCAGATACAGCAAATGACCTGCAAGAGCAATTGAACGGAATGGACAGTGTGCTGAAAGGTGCATATAAGATGAACATTAACAAGAGTAAAACTAGGGTAATGGAGTGCAGTGTAAGAAAATCGTGTGATGCTGAAGGAATTAGATTAGGTGACGAAACAATAAAGGAGGTAGATGAGTTTTGTTACTTGGGCAGTAAAATAACAAATGATGGTCGCAGTACAGAGGATATAAAATGCAGAATGGCAATGGGTAGAAAGGCGTTTTTGAAAAAGAGAAATTTGTTAACATCTAATATTGATTTAAGCCTAAGGAAGTCCTTTCTGAAGGCATTTGTATGGAGTGTTGCCTTGTATGGGAGTGAAACATGGACGATAAGCAGTGTGGACAGAAAGAGGATAGAGGCTTTTGAAATGTGGTGCTACAGAAGAATGCTGAAGATTAGGTGGGTGGATCGCGTAACTAATGAGGTGGTACTGAACCGAATTGGGGAGAAAAGAAATTTCTGGCATACCTTGACTAAAAGAAGGGATAGATTGGTAGGACACATTCTTAGACATCAAGGAATTGTGAATTTAGCATTGGAGGGAAGTGTGTGGGGTAAAAATCGCAGAGGGAGACCAAGAGACGCGTATAATAAGCAGATTCAAGTGGATGTGGGTTGTCGTTCTTATGAGGAGATGAAAAGGCTTGCTCAGGATAGAGTAGGGTGGAGAGCTGCATCAAACCAGTCTCTGGACTGAAGACCACAACAACAACAGCTCAAAAATGTTCAAATGTTTGTAAATATATTGGACTCAACTGCGTTAGTTATTAGTCCCTATGTTTACAAACTGCTTAAACTAAGATAAAAAATCTAAGGGCAACTCACCCATGCCCCAGGAAGGACTCGAAACTCCGACGGCGAGAAACCGCGCGCTCCGCAGCGAGGCACCTTAGACCGCATTTTTTTTCTCTAGGTAGATCTATGCTTTGCGGTCGTTTGATCAGTTCGTTCTTGTTTGTTCGTGGCATATTTGGCTCAGCTCTTTTATTACAGAGAGCATGTTGCCCCCTGACGACCGTGTGCGCTGAGCCACGGCGCCCGGTACCGCTCGACTATTCTAAGGTTTAGCCTCCGTAGGTGGTAATGCAGCTGCTGATACCAGCATCCACTCGACTACTTTTCTTTGGCATACATCATTCAACGCCAGCTCTAGTTAGAGACAAGTGTTCAATTGTTTTTGTAGCTTATGGGACTTAACTAAACTTACAAACTACTTATGAACTAACTAAAACCAAGGACGGCATAAATATCCATGCAGTACGTGACTGGAGCGCCTCAGTCCCCTCGGCCACCGCGGCCGGCTAGAGACAACTCTGTGTTGTGCTAATGTGGGAAGTTGCCGCATGTCTTGCAGAGGACATTCTCGCACAGTCTGGGAGCGAGCATTATCCTTTTAGAATAACACATTCTGTTACAAGAAAGGCAAAAGGGTCGTACAATACTCTGCACGTACCGAGCCGTGGTCAGCGTTACCTACACAAATACCAAACGAGTTGTAGTTCGGACCAGTGTTTTTCAACCTCAACCCCAGGGGGTTCAGAAAGTCTTTGTGTGTGTGTGTGTGTGTGTGTGTGTGTGTGTGTGTGTGTGTGTGTATGTGTGTGTGTGGAGGGGGAGGGCCTGGGGGGGGGGCTTGGTGAGAGGAGGTACTACTTGCACAATAAAACAACCAGACCCGTGAACGTCTGGGTAATTGGGTCTCCACGATAAGACAATTGCCTAAAAGAAGTGAAATTTATTTTATATGAAAATTACGTTACTCCTTATCATCAATTCTGATTTGAATAGAGCAGACATTTTACAATAAAAACTCCCTGTTAACGATGCATAAACATAAAGCCTGAAAACTGCTTTCAGGAACCTATCGATAGCTAAATTAACGAGACACAATACCCAATTTTAAGAAATATGAATAATACCTAATCTTCTTTAGAAGTTGCCTATACAGTGGGATTTACTGAGCATAATTTGCGTCGAAATATTATCGGCAACGCGAAACATTCATTGTGCCACATATATTTCTGCTGAAATTTAATGAAAACTGGGATAATAGGTAGCATTACGAAAAAAGTCTAACAACTTCACCCAATAATGTAGAATACTGTACCACGTATCACAAGAATCTTTTATAAGCAGAACATAAAATTCACTGTTTTTGAATTCACACACGAAGTTTTGATACAGCACGGAGTCGGAGGGGTTGGTCGAGACAGTAGGGTTTAAGGTGGTTGACCGAGACAATGGGGGTTCTTTTTTCTAATGGTACATATAACATATAACGATCTTGTATAATCCAGACGAAAGTGTTGATACAAACAGTACCAGAGACTGGCATTGGTTTTTCTATCTCTTTTTTATTATTATTAGATTAGGTTTACTTTGGCACTGACTTCTAGATAAAGTGAATTGTTCTTTCTAACGCTGCAGCAATTCTAAAGCACCTGATAAGTAAGATTGGCTAATGAATGTAGGATGTGTCAGTCTGTGGGGCCGCGGTGGAGTAGCCGAGCGGTCTAAAGAATCTCGCTGCGGAGCGCGCGCTTGCTCGCCGTGGAGGTTTGAGTTCTCCCTGGGGCATGGGTGGGTGTGTTTGTCCGTAGGTTAGTTTACCTAGGTTTAAGTAGTTTGTGTGGTGTCGCACAAGTACAAAGTGCGCGCCACCTACTTTCGCCGCGCGCCGCCATGCATGCACGGCGCGGCGTTCTTCCGACGACAGCCACGAGCGCCCTCTGCTGGAACCCCGCTCGTGGCCACCACGGAAAGAGTCGTGACTTCGGACTGAGATAGCAACGAGTTAGGACCTTCGTAATCAGATAGGCACCAGTGAAGACTTTGCTATTGTACAGGCACTAGGCAGGCCTCTAACAACTATGTATCAACATTCTGCAGTACTATGTAAAAGTTAAGTATTGTTTCATTCTATGCAATATATATCTCTTTCTAATTTACTCGAGTGTTTATAGTTTCTGGCTGCTCCCCTCCGTACCTGCACCAGCGTGTCGGTCTCATTCCACTCGGCCACCGACACCTACGACAAGGCTGGGACACAAAAGCGGCGACGAAGTCGGGACACAAAAGTGGCGACGAGGAGTGATAGAACCTTGGACCAGCCCGTTTGCAGCAGCCAGACAGCAGCAGTCGGAGCACGCAGAAATTGCTCCCGCCCACCCACCCTTATTATAAGATTTTTGGGGGAAGATATTTTGTTACGTGTTTGTGGACTTTTTTGTTGCAGAGCGTCCTCTTTCATATTGCATTTGTGTTTTGTTATAAGTTACTTGTATACGCGGCGCCTAATCGGTCAGCATGGCCACTACCCCGAACCCAAACTTAATGGAAATTATTCAGTTACAGACGGCGCAAATCTCCCAACTCCTCCAGGCGGTGTCCCAGCTCACAGCGCAGGCAGCTAACCAACAACAACAGCCGCCGCTTCAGCAGCCCACACCTGCCGCCGCAACACTTCCTACGTTTCGCCAATACAACGAACGTGAGGAAGAATCGAGCGACTCTTTCGCACAGTTTCAAGAACTCGTCGCGGCTCATCAACTTACAGGTCAGACTGTTAAGCATCTTTTATTGTCCTTGGTGGGCCCCAACACCTTCGTATTACTGCAGAAACTATTCCCGCAAGCATCTCCTCGTGATGTAGACTTTGAACAAATAGTAGAGGCACTAAATGCTCATTATGAGAGAAAAGTTCTTGTAGCCGCTGCACGGTATCGATTTTTCAGACTTAAAAAATTACCAGAACAGTCACACCAAGAGTGGATTACGGAATTGAAGGGCTTAACCCGCCAATGTAAATTTACTTGCTCTTGTGGACTTTCTTATAGTGACGTGATGTTGAGGGATGCGATTACGCAGAACATTCAGGACCCCAGAATTAGGGCAGCAATTCTAAAACAGTCAGACCCTTCATTAGACAGTGTACTGCAGCTTATAGAAGCGCATGATACTTTTGACTTAGCAGATGTAGAAATGCAAAGCCACAGTGTTAATTCAGTGCGCCGCAACGGACGCTTTCCTAGCCGTAGTTCTCAGTCTAGCACTAGTGATTCTTACAATAGTACAGGCCGTGCTGAACAGACAGTTAACAGTAGCCAGTGTAAAAGTGCGACGCAAAGGTCGCCCCGTAGTGTTAGACACAGTAATTTGCATAACGGGCGCCAACGCTCATTTCAGAAAAATGTACGTAAATCTTGCCCCCAGTGTGTGTCTCGCCACAAGCGTGCTCATTGCCCTAGTCGCAACGCAACCTGTTATCAATGTGGCAAATCGGGACATGTGCAGTCTGTGTGTATGCAAATTAAAAACTCAAAGACCAGTAACGTTAGAAACAGTGCTTCGCAGAGTGCGAGAACAGTTCATTCTGTAAATGTTATACGGGCTGTGGAATTGAACGGTGCTTTCCTTGGATCTCAATTGCATGACAGTAGTTCTGCGCCTATGGCAAAACTATATAGTGCACCACGTAGCAAGCGCCGACGAGCGCGTAAAACAGTGCAACGGAAACGGGTTCGGGACAAGCAAAATGACTATGTCCAGAGCAATCCTGTAGTGAACCTAGTGCCTTCTACAACTTCTCCTTGTGATAGTGCCCAGTACTGTGTAGATAGCGACAGTAGACTTGTTGTAGCTACTCAAAAGTTTAGTGCAGTAGTTAGTAAATCTGGAGTAGCTTCGCAGGCTTGCGCGGACGCCGATCCGGCGGTAGTGTCCTCTAGTGACAGTGTTGTTAATCCGCTGTGTGCCGAGTCTGCGCCGCTCACTTCACTACGCGGCCCGCGCAAGGGCAGTAAACAAACCGTAGCAGACGTTGCCCACATTCGCGCACCTGTCGAGCGCCGCAAGCAAAAACTGTTTGTGACTCTCTTCATAGAAAATAAGACGGTGCAATTTCAGCTTGATACTGGTGCCGCTGTCACACTAATGAATAAAGAAACTTATGAACTACTGGGTTCGCCAAAATTGTCGCCGTCACAGCAAGTGTTAACAGCGTACACAGGACAAACTATTCCGGTGCTAGGAACGTGTAGCCTGCCTGCCTCTTTTCAAGGTGTAACAAAAACAGTTGCTTTTGTTGTTCTTCAGGCCAAATCTACGCAGAACATTTTTGGACTAGATGCATTCGACTTGTTTGGCTTATCGATTCAAAGAGATGTGCTTCAAATTTCGTCAGTAGTGCCTCAGGACAAAATAAATGCATTGTGTGAAAAATACAGTGACTTGTTTTCGCCGGAACTAGGTTGTGCAAAAGACTTTGTGGCACATGTAACTTTAAAAGAATCTGCAGTTCCAAAATTTCGTAAATCTAGACCAGTGCCTATCGCCTTGCGTGATACAGTTGCCGAAGAACTTAAACGTTGGCAAGATAGTGGGGTGATTTCTCCTGTTTCTGCGAGTCAATGGGCCTCGCCTATAGTGATTATACCCAAGCCGTCAGGAAAACTTCGTATCTGTGCGGACTTCAAATCAACAGTGAACAGTCAAACAATTGTAGACACTTATCCCCTGCCCAGACCTGACGAACTAATGGACAAATTAGGACAGTCTCGTTTCTTTTCCAAGATTGATTTAGCAGAGGCATACTTACAGATTCCACTTGATGACGAGTCAAAAAAGTTTTTCGTCATTAATACTCACATGGGCCTTTTTCAATTTCAACGCCTACCCTTTGGCAGTTCTTCCGCTCCCGCTATTTTTCAGCGCTTTTTGGAACAGCTGACAGTTTCTGTACCGTGTTGTTCGAACTATTTAGATGATATTGTGGTATCCGGACGTACAGTTGAAGAACATTTAGCAAACCTGGAGTGCCTTTTCAAAGTTTTGACTGCAGCAGGTCTACGTTGCAATAAAGCAAAGTGTTCGTTTTTTCAAACTGAAATAGAGTACTTAGGCCATGTGATTAATGCCCAAGGTATCCATCCCTTACAGTCACATCTTCGAGCAATCAAAGACTTGCCTCCTCCTAAGAATGAGCATGAATTGCAAGCAGTAATGGGAAAGCTCAACTATTATTTCAGGTTTATTCCCAATGCCTCTCAGATTGCAGCTCCACTGCATCACTTACGTAGGAAGAATGTTCTTTTGTGTGGTCCAAAGATTGTCAGGTTGCCTTTGACAAACTAAAGTCTGCACTACTCAGTGATGCATGTTTGATTCCCTTTGACCCACAGAAGCCTGTAGTGCTAGCAGTTGACGCCTCATCGTACGGTCTGGGCGCTGTAATCTCACATCGTATTGGATGTCACGATCGTCCTATTGCCTTTGCATCCAAGCTACTGACGCCGACGCAACAGAATTACAGTCAGATAGAAAAGGAGGCCTTAGCAATCATTTACGGCGTCACAAAGTTTCATCATTATCTGTATGGCAGGAAATTCTATTTGTTGACAGACCACAAGCCTCTCACGTCGTTGTTCTCACCCACAAAGCCAATTCCGCCACGAACGGCACAAAAGCTTCAGAGATGGTCCTTGATATTGTCAAATTATCAGTATGAGATTTTGTACCGACCTACCACTAAACATGCCAACGCGGACACACTTTCCCGACTTCCGGTTGGCCAGGATGTATCATTTGATTCTTCAGAAATGGCATGTTGTCAGATAGACTCCAGAGATGCTTCCGCTGTCGCAGACTTTCCTTTGAACTCTCGTCGGGTTGCACAGGAAACAGCTGCGGATGCAGACCTAAGTGTGGTAGCACGTTTTGTTCGCTCAGGGTGGCCTGCCAGAGCCAAAGACATTGATCGGCCTCTGGTTCGACGTTATTTTGCACAACGTCATGCATTGTCTTTAAGTCAGGGTGTACTGTTGTTGCATACCGACAACGACCAAGCAAGAGTGATTGTTCCTCGTTCCCTGCAACGAGAAGTGTTACGCCTCCTGCATCAAGGACATTGGGGCATTGTTAGGACAAAGCAATTGGCCAGACGTCATTGTACCTGGGTTGGTATGGACGCTCAGATAGAGAGCATGACGTCACAGTGTACAGTTTGTACGGAGCATCAGGCCGCTCCTCCACAGCGTTTCTCAGACTGGCCACGCCCCAAGGGACCATGGCAACGTTTACATATTGACTTTGCCGGGCCATTCTGGAATACGCGCTGGTTAATTGTTGTAGACGCTTTCAGCAAGTTTCCTTTTGTGATTGCCATGAACTCAACGACGGCGTCTAGTACAATCAGTGCCTTAACATCAGTGTTTTGCATCGAAGGTTTGCCTGAAACTATCGTCAGTGACAATGGACCTCAGTTTGTTAGTGCGGAATTTCAACAGTTTTGTCGTGTGAATGGCATTCAGCATAGTACCACTGCACCTTTTCACCCTCAGTCCAATGGTGAAGCAGAACGTTTCGTTCGAACATTCAAGTCTCACATGGACAAGATGAAAGGTCAGCACTCCAGGCAGCAAGCTCTTCAAATTTTCCTGTCTACGTATCGGTGCATGCCCCGTGACGGCCCGTCTCCTGCCGAGCTGCTACACGGCCGCCGTCACCGCACTCTCCTTCACCTGCTGCAGCCTCCCACGCACCGAGTCGGTTCGTATGGCGCTACGCGTTTTCAGGTTTCTACGCCGGTGCTGTACAGGGTGTTTGCTGGCAACAAGAAGACATGGCTGCCGGGCACCATTCAGCGCGTGCTCGGTAGCAATATGTATGTTGTACGTTCTTCCACAGGGTCGGAGCTGCGGCGCCACGCAAACCAATTGCGCCTGCACAGGCCGCGCGATCCTGTCTCCGGTTTCTTGATTCCAGACCCAGTTCACCGCCAGGGAGCACAACCACATCGTTCGTCCCCGGACTACGAGATCGTCCCGATGGAGATCGACGCGACGCCGCCGCTGTCGCCGCCGCAGATGACAGCGTCACCGAGAGGGTCTCCGGGACCGTGCGTGCCGCCCCAGCTTGGGCCCCGCACCTCAGAAGAAGATGACCTGCTCCCTCTGGGCGGGGGCGGGCGCCCTTCCCCAGGTTTCGGCGGGTTCCCTGGAGGATCTCAAGGCGGATGCCGGGGCGCGGACGGCGTCTCGATCCCGGCCTCAGCTACGACGCCCGTCCCACCAGTAACGCCCCCGCCCAGGCCCTCCTCCCAGTGCCGTCGCCGTGGCCCTCAGCCCTACGCCACGACGGCGCGGCGGTTTGGGGGGGAGGGGTGTGGTGTCGCACAAGTACAAAGTGCGCGCCACCTACTTTCGCCGCGCGCCGCCATGCATGCACGGCGCGGCGTTCTTCCGACGACAGCCACGAGCGCCCTCTGCTGGAACCCCGCTCGTGGCCACCACGGAAAGAGTCGTGACTTCGGACTGAGATAGCAACGAGTTAGGACCTTCGTAATCAGATAGGCACCAGTGAAGACTTTGCTATTGTACAGGCACTAGGCAGGCCTCTAATAACTATGTATCAACATTCTGCAGTACTATGTAAAAGTTAAGTATTGTTTCATTCTATGCAATATATATCTCTTTCTAATTTACTCGAGTGTTTATAGTTTCTGGCTGCTCCCCTCCGTACCTGCATCAGCGTGTCGGTCTCATTCCACTCGGCCACCGACACCTACGACAAGGCTGGGACACAAAAGCGGCGACGAAGTCGGGACACAAAAGTTTGTAAGCTACGGACTGATGACCACGCAGTTTGGTCCGATAGATTTACAAACATTTGAACTTTTGTTTTTTCCTCTTTTTTTTCAGTCTGTGGGTGTGTGACTGTACGACTCAGAATACACTACAAAACTGTGATAAAACCTGGTTTTGAAATATTTTTACTAACCTTTACAGTGTAATTTCAAGACGCAAGAATTAGCAAATTTGTGCATGTGGGGTCTTATAATTTTATATTTGATCTTTTTTTTCTTTTTGTTTTTTCTTTAATTTTTTGCGAATAAGGAAAATATCGGACCATGTTAGTCAAATACTCGTATAACGGGAATACTGCTGGGATGACAAAGCTGAATCGGTCGTCGTGAATCTTTTTTCTACTGTGATAAACGTGTATAATTGCACTATACTCATGTTACTGACTTGTGTTCAGGTTACTTTCTCATTAACTGGCCCACCCTGTGCACACTGCGATTTTAATGACATTGATTTCTAAATCTGCCACCAAGATGCAAATTTTACAACCACCTCTGTTCGTTATAACGGCCTTGATACGCTTGGGCATTGAGTCAAACAGACCTTGGATGGCGTGTACATGTACAGATGCCCATGCAGCTTCAACACGATGCCACAGTTCATCAAAAGTAGCAACTGACGTATTGTGACGAGCGAGTTGTTCGGCCACCATTGACCAGACGTTTCCAATTGCTGAAAGATCTGAGGAATGTGCTAGCCGGGACAGCAGTAAAACATTTTGCGTGTCCGTACAGGACCTGCAACATGCGGTTTTGCATTATCGTGCTGAAATGTAGGGTTTCGCAGGGATCGAATGAAGGGTAGAGCCATGGGTCGTAACACATCTGAAATGTAATGGCCACTGTTCAAAGTGCAATCGATGCGAACAAGAGGTGACCGAGACGTGTAACCAACGGCGCCCCATATCGTCACACCGTGTGATACCCCAATATGGCGATGACGAATACACGCTTCCAATGTGTATTCACCAAGATGTCGCCAAACACGGATGCGACCATTATGATGCTGTAAGCAAAACATGGATTCATTCGAAAAAATGACGTTTTGCTATTCGTGCACCCAGGTTCGTCGTTGCGTGCACCATCGCAGGCGCTCCCGTCTGTGATGAAGCGTCAAGGGTAACAGCAGCCATGGACCGCAGCTGAGCTGATAGTCCAAACTGCTGCAAACGTCGTCGAACTGTTCATGCAGATATTTGTAGTCTTGCAGACGTCCCCATCTGTTGACTCAGGGATCGAGATGAGGCTGCACGATCCGTTACAGGCGTGCGAATAAGATGCCTGTCATCTCCACTGCTAATGATACGAGGCCATTGGGATCCAGTACGGCGTTCCGTATTGCCCTCCTGAACCCACCGTTTTCATATTCTGCCAACAGTCATTGGATCGCGACCAATCGCGAGCAGCAATGTCGTGATAAGATAAACCGCAATCGAGATAGGCTACAATCCGACCTTTATCAAAGGCCGGAACGTGATGGTACGAATTTCTCCCCCTTATCCGAGGCATAACAACAACGTTTCACCAGGCAACGCCAGTCAACTGCTGTTTGTGTATGTGAAATCGGGTGGAAACATTCCTCATGTCAGGACGTTGTAGGTGTCGCCACCGGCGCCAACCTTATGGGAATGCTATGAAAAGCTAATCCTTTCCATATTACGCATCTTCTTTCTGTCGGTTAAAGTTTCCCGTCTGTATCACGATATCTTCGTGGTGTAGCAGGTTTAATAGCCAGGAGTGTATTTGCTTGGGAGAGGGATGGTGAACTCATAAAGGTTGAAAATCACTGGTTTAGACCATAAGGCCTGGGATGGGGCCAGTGTGTTTTGGAAGAATAAACCCGCTCGCCAGGTGTACGACGTACGCTTGCGTACAGGTAGTACGTGCTTTCATTGCTGAAGTGATCCTCTTGACGACACCAATCGAGCCATGCAGGTCGATCGATGCTGTGACATGAGTGGGAGACAGGCTAGAGGTGAGTCCCAGTACTATTAACAGTTCGTCAACAGTTCGTGTTGGCACTTATTGGGTTCACAATCCTTCTTATCGGTTCAGTGGTAGGCGCACAATCTGCCACTGCTGCTCGTAAAAAAAAAAAAAAAAAAAAAAAAAAAAAAAAAAAAAAAAAAAAAATCTTGGCTGACGTGGACGTCCAGAATGTCGTCTATGTGTGTGATAATATTCATTTGACCATTTCCAGCAGCATTGTTGCACAGCAGACGCAGTGAATCCAACTTGACTGGCACTTCTCCGAAAGGACCAACCCGCCATTAGGAAGGCCACAGTCCGATCCCTTTGAAACAAAGTTCGCTGTAGGAAGCACGAATTAGTATTACTTGCAAGGATACTGCTAGCGTCATACATTCGTGTTACGTAGAGCGTAATGGCTGTAATCATTCCGCATTAAAGGTTACGCGCAAATGAAGCTCTGGCAACTATCTCTTTACGCCGTCTGTCGGCGGAAGACTTGGGAACCATTATCAGAATATCGACTATCTCTTAGGTGGCATCAATATATCAAAATCGATGTCGTCTTTGCAGGTGTACTAACGTTTTCCGGCAATGTGTATACATCACAGGGATCAGCATGAACGAGAATACAAGTTTAAAACAAAAACAAGATATTGAAATATTCGCAAAGAAACAGATGCATAAAGAGGAAGCAGAACAAAGCATGTACGAACCTTATTCACTCAGTGCCTTCATAGCTGTTATGGAATGGTCCGTGATTTTACTCTTATGGGTTATTTGTGTTCCAGGGTGCTCCTGTTCAATTATCCACGAGTAGTCGCCCGTCGTCCGAACGTGACTATGCTCCTCTCTAGGAATATTTACTTAGCTTTATTGCTGATCCAAGTATTAAGCGCCGGCCGTACATCCTGCGAATAAATCAAGGAATAGCTAACCGACGAATGCGTAAGTTCGTGCTTAATTATGATGTCCTTACTCTATTGTACAAACACGCACGATTATTGTTGATAGTTTTTCAATAGAGTTAATAGAGATATTTTTTCATACATTTTCGTACTTTTTTTTTTGGTGGTCCATTTTACTCCGCCGACTACACAAAGGACTTTAAAACGACCAAATTGAAGAACTGAAGACTCCGCTGCAGCTCGTCCCAAAAACCACGCCCAGAAAATGACATGAGAAAGAAAAATTCTTATAGTTCCTCAACCCTTTCCAGACCAAAAGCCTGGATTCGCCACACGACGGAAGAAATCGGTAAGTAGATTTCATTGTTCCCCCCCCCCCCCCCCCCCCCCCGCTATAAAGAAATAGTTGGTACATCACTGGCCATGTGCGTGATAACTCAGACGTATAGTGTGGCAAAATGTTATAAGTCATGTCTAATGTGTGTTACTAACATGTGAAAGCTCGCATGACCTGACCACTTGGAATCAAGTTCCAAACAATGACAACTCGGAATGGCCGCATGTTGGAAGGCGTCTTGCTACGGACTGGGCGGTCGTTCCCGCCAGTGGTTGGAGTCGTCCCGGGAAAGTGTGTTACCTTATTATCTGTTAGTTTGTGAGTTTAGGGACTGTGACCATAACAGTTCGGTCCAATAAGTTTACAACCTTCGAACATTTCAATTTGTAAGTAATGACAGGATACGCCCGTTAAGTAAGAGACAGTCTGGAGTTCAAGGCACCATACAAATCATAAACAGCTACCTACACCATTAGCCGAATCAAAACAATACTGATAAACAATGCTACACACTGGGACGTACCAGAGAATTGTACTTACAAACATATATTTAGTTGGAGTATTTTTTATCTGGCCTTGTGTTGTTATCGAACAAAATGGACATACGAACCGCCTCCGTAGCTCAGTGGCATCGTCACTGGCCGTCGACGCAAGAGGCCCGGGTTCGTTTGCAGGCAAGAGACTTGCGTGTTCTTCCACATCATTACGTTCATTATCATCATCGAGAGGAAAGTAGTCCAAGTGGCGTCAATAGAGACACTAGCGTTAAGCGGCCGAACCTCTATGGATATATCTCGGCCACGAAAAGCCGTACGATCATTTCATATTTTCATGGACATAAGACGATTTGTGCCGGACGAGATTCTGACCCGGCTCCCCTAGTTAGCACAAAGTTATGCTGAAGCCTGCACCGGACTTTACACACCTGCAAGTGCTACTGAAGCACAAACCCAGGTTCGAGACCGAGCCCCATTAGAAACTTTCATAAGTCCATGTTTTTCATAAGAAGCCCTACCGGCAACTGTGATGAAAATACTCCAACTAAAAAAATATTTAGAACAGTCCAGTATCACATATAGAACTAATAGTACAAATATCTAATACTATTGTATTGAGTGTGGTTGGTGTACACATCGGTACAATTACAGATATCTTATAGAGTTAGAAAAATGAAGACAGGAAAGAAAACGACCATGTCCTAGATGGCGCCTGCAAGATACCATAAAATAATCTGGCGATGAAACGCATGAAGTTATCAGTATAATACAGAAACAATGCATAAACTTTTCTTCATCTTTCTCGAGTGGTTGGGTAATTTCGATACGTAGGGTAAACCTTAGTAATTTCGTGAGGATTTTGGTATTAAGTTAACTTAAAGTTCATAAAAAGTATTTTGAAATCCAACTGAATTACAAATGTTAGCCTGTCCCTAAATGCATTACTCAACATGCACAATTTTGTGATTAGATGATTCTACATTCTCTCCCTTATCATTTCATCAAGTGAGAATTCTGTAGATTATTTCGTGATACCCTTGGCAAGTTCGTGACATTACTTGGGTAATTTCGTGATAATGCATTAATTAAGTATTGTATTTCTACAAAAGATATTATTTTAAAATTTTACGACATTGGTACTTGTTTTTGATAATTAAGCACTGACGAAGTAATGATCAAAAACACTGAATTGAATTTACTGATTTAATGAAAGCCTCAGTTTAGTCTTCATCGAAAAGGTTGTGACACTTTTTGCACATAAAAACGTCCTCTCTCTTTTCAAAAGTATGTTGACACTTCGTATTATACCAAATTAAATAAAAACTACACTGAATCCATAGTGCCAGTATTTGAGAAGACTGTCCAGGGTGGCGCAAGACGGCAGTTAAAATTCGAATTTTACTAGCGACGTTGAGGCTATTACGTCTAAACTAACGAACGCAAAAAAACCTTAATCAGAAAAATTTATTTACGAGGTATGTCCACAAAGTAAGTTCCGTTTGGTTATATAAAACAAACGTGTACAGATACTGAAAAACTATTGTACAAAAATATACAACTATTGAACTACTTTTCTACATAGCTTCCGAAATTTTGTAGGCATTTGTAATAGCGTAGCAGAAGTCTTTGTACGCCTTTGTTCGTAGAAGGTTGCCGCCTGTGTATTCAACCATATGGTAACATGTTCTTTTAGCTCGTCATCATCGCTGAACTGTTGACCACCATGGACAGGTTTTTGGTGTAAGAAGAAAGTCGCTAGGAGCGAGACTGTACGGAGGATTATCAAACACGTCCCAGTGAAATTCCCGTAAGAGTTGTTTGGTCACATTCGCCTTGTGAGGTCGGGCAGCAACGTGAAGGGAAGAAGAAGACTCCTTTCATCTCTTCTTACACCTAAAATTTGTCCTTGGTGATCAACACTTCAACGACGATGAGCTAAAAGGATATTTTTGCCACGTGGTTGAATACACAGGTGGCAACCTTCTATGAAGAAGGCACGCTATGACACGTGCCTACAAAATTTGGGAAGTTATTTGGAAAGGTAGTTGAACAGTTGCAGATTTTTATACAATAAATATTTTTTCTGTATCTGTTCACGTTTGGTTTATATAACCAAACGGAACTTACTTTGTGGAGATACCTCGTATATCACGTAAAAAACTGTGCAAAGTAAAAATAAAATATTACCTTTTTAATACGAACAGTATTTAGCACTTTGGAAACACGTGGAATTCTGCAGCGCGAAATCGAAAGACAGCTAACCCCAACGGAACAAACCAACTCGGTGTGCTGCCAAGGCCGCTTGTAGCGCGGCGTGAAATGCCGCTGCATGTAGGGGACATGTGCTGCCATCAGTTGGCTAGCGACTGCACTTCTAGCTTGGTTGGTAAATCCGTGAATAGGTTCAAATATTTGTATAGCTTATGGGACTTCACTACGGGGTCATCAGTCCCTAAACTTACAAACTACTTATGAACTACTTAATACTAAGGACGGCACAAATATCCACGCCCGAGGGGGGATTCGAACCCCCGACCATATCCGTGAATAGGAATCCGCAAAATATAACGAAATAAGCTGCAGTGTAATTGACAATGTGTGAAGAAATTAGGTCAGAAAACATTTCCACGGAAACCACGCTTCGCATTGTCAGGCACCTATATATACGGAGGGGCGCTGGGAAGTGTAGGCGGAGTTTCAGAACCAGGTCGCAGGAGCTGACAGCTTGTTGCCGGAGGCGAAGTTTTAGGTCGACTGTGTCACCGCCGTCTAATAAGTGTCAGAAGAAGCGCAAATGCTGCGGATCTACCGACGTCGAAGTTGTCTGAGAAGTATTAGAAGCTATTTTCTCTCTGTTTGATTGGGCTAGATACAAATTCTACGCAGCTTGCATTAAAGTATTGTTCATTTGCACAGGTTTTCTTTAAGTTTCAGATACCTACGTTTATCTGGAATCGGACGACTGAAACATCGCTGCGCGCATTAGGGTCGTGCAGTGCAACAGGTCAGGAGGTGACAGCGTCTAAACTGTTTGTAAACCGCTGGAAGGTACGCTTTGGTGTTTGAACACGTACGATCTCTCACTACTTGCAGGAAGCACTACTTATTTTCCTTTTTTCTGTTATACGATAGCTACTTTTATCTGGAATACGGCAACGATTATGCGGTCGCTGTATAAGTTTTTGGAAGTGTAAAACTTTAGTATGTGACGAACTCTAAGCTTTTTGCTAAGGTGTGCACTGGTGTTCAGAACATATGAGAAGTAGCGACTTATACCACACTTTTCTTTTCGGAGTCTTATCTTGTTGCGAAGACGAAGACGACTCTGCTTGTAATTCATTGGAAGCGCAAAATCTGAAGAGCTGACGTTTAAAGCTTTATGTGAACATCTGGAAGGTGATCACTGGTGTTTGAGCACATAACGAAGTCTCATTAATTGTAGCAAACTTACTAGTTTGCACTAATTTCTTCAGGTATCTACCTCTATATAGTGCACGGTTACGACATGTAAAGAAGTGGAAGCACAAAAGCTAAGGAGAAGGTGGCGTTTAAGCTCTTTGTGAGCTGTTAGAACGTTATGTTCAATTTGTTGATTACATACTAATTCTTCTCCTAAGAAGGCGGCGTTTAAGCTGTGAACGACTCGAAGGTAAGCTCTAGTGTACGAGCACGTACGAAATATTATTTGCAATAAACCTAGATCGTTTACAATTCTTATTTGATTTATTTTTTACATGTAGAGAACATACGAACACTGAAGACATACAGCGTTTGCCTGAATGCGACAGCGACGCCGTTTAGTGTCGATTGAAGGACATAAGCCAAGGGCCTGGTATCTAGTGCACGAGAAGTAAGAGGCTTAGCTATCTGCAGTAACCTTGATCGTTTACAATTTTTATTCTTATTTTATTTATTATATTTTTTTTACAGATACGTACACGTTGAGGACATACGAACACTTCAAGACATACAGCATTTATCCGAATGCGTTGACGACGTCGTTTAAATGTGGATTCCCGGTTGTTCACCGTCGGAGGTTCGAGTCCTCCGTGGGGCATGGGTGTGTGTTTTCCTTAGGTTAGTTTACCTAGGTTTAAGTAGTTTGTAAGCTACGGACTGATGACCACGCAGTTTGGTCCGATAGATTTACAATCATTTCAAATGTGAAGAGTACAAATCTAGGATCTGGCATAGAAGCTATTTGCGAACGTTTTAAAGATATACGCTGAACTTTCACGACTTGCGGTATACTTTTACTCATATTATTTTCTTTTTTCAGACTTTTGCACATTTTTGAGAACGTCGTCACCGCCGTCGCTGGTTATAAGTCGCAGAAATTCCAAACGCTGACACGGGAGCAGCAGCATCTCAGATGTTTGTGGAAGACACGAAAGTACGCCTTGGTGTTAAGGACTTCGGCCCCTCTGCCTATGTTTCTGATTTCATTCTCTGATTGCAGACGCAGCCGCTGTGGCCATTACAGAACACACACACGCACACATAGGGACGTCGGAGGAGCAACGACCTTTCTGGATAGCCAAACTGGTTAAGACGACCTCTGCCCCGAGGCGGGAAGTCAGAGTTTGAATCCCGGTTCGGTAAAAATTTTCAACTTTGCCATTGGATTTATTTCAATGCTTTGAACTGTCCTAATGATTAAATATTTCGAATTCGTAAAATTACAGCCGTTACTGTCGATAAACGGTAACTGTTCTTTCGGACATATCCTGAAAGTACAGACACCACATCAGTAACTCTTACATTGATCGAACCGACCAGTAACAAATCTATCAGCGCGTCTCTGAAATGCTTCGATGTCTTCCTTTACACCGACTATTTGGGATTCCAAACCGAGTGATGTGGCGCTGTGGTAACACACTGGACCCACATTCTGGAGGACGATTGTTTAAATCCTCCTCAAGCTATCAATATCACTCGAAAGGGCACGGCCGAGTCCCTTCTCCAAATTTATTCAACAACTCGATCATTATCTCAGTCTCAGTGTGACGTCACACTCTAAGCTTCCTTCATTCTTCTGGGATGCTAAACACTTGAGTAGCAAAGGGATCGTTCCATACGCGGTCACCTTTACAGATGAATCACATCTTCCAAAAGGGATGATATATTTGATGAGCTGTTTCGTATGGATCTCAGTATGAGAAATGTATCAGAATTCAGAGACAAAAGAGGAAAGATAAATTTTGGCTTACATCGCTACTGTTATTACTTTTAAACAGTCTAGACCGCAAGTTGTTACGTTTCTCATTGGCAACCGGTTCCATTCCATCTTCAGGCCTTTAGCACCTTGTTGACTACTCCTCCGGCCACCGCCACCGTCCATCAACAAGGTGCCAAAGGCCTGAAGATGGTCCTGTTGGAATGAAACCGGTTGCCAATGAAAAACGCAAGAACTTGCGGTCTAGACTGTCGTATATTAATTATGTAAATAAATTTAAGATCGCTGTTTTCAAAAAATGCTTTCAAAAATAACTGTAATTACTTAATTTGTATATAAAGTAACACTCTGGACTCACATTATTTGTAAATGCTTACATGAAGAAACGACATGGGGTTTCCCCGGTTAACGATTTCTCGCTATTCAAATATGTTTTACTATGATTTAAGGAGTCCATTTTAGTATTTTTAACAGCTGATGTCCATTTGTTTTATAAAGAATGGCCACTAAGGATCTCACACCTGGTTGTAAACTTGTGTAAAGTCTTTGTTCATGACCTGACAGCCATTATGTCGCTTCAAAATGAAAGAAAAAAAAAGTAATTTCATATTATTTTTACGTCAACTTGTGCTCAGTTTCAAAGCTTAAATATTTCACAATACCAAGATATCGTACAGCTTATTATGTGACATACCCTAAGTTTAAACTTGTTACCTTTACCTATTTCTGAGAGAAAGAGGTCTTAACAGTCGGACAGAAGGATGTCTTATGAGGACAAGTGTGAAAGTTACAGAACTATCAACTTAATAAGTCATTATTGAAAAATACTAACACAAATTATTCACAGACGAATTGAAGTCATAGATCCCACTTCTGGAAAGATCAGTTTCGATTTAGGAGAAATGTAGGAACATCTTTGGCAGTACTCACCTTAAGATATATCTTGAAAAGATGGTTTAAGGGAACGAAAACCTATGTTTCTAGCTTTTGTACATATGGGGACAGTTTATGAGACTGTTGACCGGAGTAAGCTTTTTCAAACTCCGAAGGTAACAGGTGTAAAATACTGGGAACGAAAAGTTACGTACAAGCTTTACATAAACCAGACAGTAGTTACAGGAATCGAAATGGATGAAAGGGACAAATTGGTCGGGAAAAGAGTGATGTGGGGTTGTGTCCTTTCCCCAGTGATATGAACTGTTCACTGAGCTAGCTGTGAAGAAAAGTAAGGAGAAACTCGGAGTTTAAAAGTTAAGGGGGAATAAATAAAAACGACTGCGATTCGCCGATTACATTATAATTCTGTGGAAGAAAGCAAAGGACCTGGAAGAGCATCTGAACGGAATGGACAATGGCTTGATAGGGCGGGGGGGGGGGGGAAGGGTTGTAAGATAAACACCAACAAGAGCAAGTAAAAAGTAATGGCATGTAAAGGAATTAGAAAATAAAGTATAAGACTTTTGTCATTTTGGTAGTAAAATACGATAGCCCAACGAGGGAGGATACAGAATTCAGCCGCAGCAGAGTGGCCCAGCGCATTGAGGCGCTATACTACGATGCGTGAGGCCGATTCAACTCAGGGATTCGAATCGTCCCCCTCGGCCACGGATGTTTGTGCTGTCTTTAGTATTAGTTCATAACTAGTTTGTAAGTTTAGGGACTGATGACCCCTCAGTTAAGTTCCATTAGCTTAACAAATATTAGAAACTTTTTTTTTTTTTTTTTTTTTTTTTTTTTTTTTTTTTTTTTTTTTTTTTTTTTTTTACAAAATCTTGATTGGCTATGAGCAATATAGCGTTTCTGCAGAAATTAGTTGAGATTGAATATTAATTCGAAGTGTTGGAAAATATTGGCCCACTTTAGGTTACGGTAGTAACACTAAAGTGGGTCTTTGCGATCGTCTTTTGACACCTCGAAATTTAAATGAACACAACGGCTTAGCAATTCACGAAAATTTAATAACCGAGATGGTAGAGGAGAAAATTCTCTACAACTTTGCTTTGTTATGTTTCATCATATCTCGTACAGTTTCAGAGACTTTTGCAAAAATAACGGCGATTTTTGGATGTCTTTCTGTCTGTCCGTAACGTGTTCCCACTTTTTAAGACGAACCGTGCAACCGATCAGCAAGATCAGTACCAAATTTTACAGACATAATTGTAGGCCGCTAGAGACCAGAACCTCCCTTTTTGAAATTTTCCGGACACATATACGGTAGTAATACCAAAAAAAGCCGTTTGTAATATAATTGTAATTGAAAATGAACCGTTCATCTGACACGAAAACTGAATAACCTAATTGGTAGAGGGGAAAATTCTCTACAACTTCGCACTGTTATGTTTCTTTTTTTTTTTTTTTTTTTTTTCATATCTTGCATCGTTTCAGAGATATTTGCAAAAATAACGGCGATTTGACGGTGTCTGTCTGTCTGTCTGTAACATGTTCCCACTTTTTAGGTGGAACCGTTCAACCGATCGGTACCAAATTTTACAGACACGATTATTGGCTACCAGAGACCAGAACCGCGCTTTTTCAAATATCTCTGACGAGAAATACGTTAGTAACAAAAATGCCGTTTGTAATGTAATTTTAATTGCAAATAAACCGTTCATCTGATGCAAAAATTGAATAACCGAATTTGTAGGGGAGAAAATTGTCTACAACTTTGCTCCCTTATGTTTTTTTTTTTTTTTAATTAACGAAAACCAGCCGTTCGGTGATGTCACGTGACATTACTCGCACAGAACTCTCTCTGTTTTCCAAAGCATTTGTCGAAGCGTAGCCTTATACAGAGGCGAAATGTGCACAAGAGTTCAGACAAATTATAGCAGCTTTTGAAATCTATTTGATACAGGAGAATGCTGAAGATTGGATTGGTTCTTCCCGTAACTAATGAGGAGGTACTGATCAGAATTTGGAAGAAAAGTGATTTCTGACATATCGGTATAGAAAGAAGGGATCGATTGGTAGGATGCAAGGACACAAGGAATCGTCTGTTTAGTGTGAGCATGCGTGTGCGTCTGTGTGTGTGTGTGTGTGTGTGTGTGTGTGTATGTGGGTGGGTTGGTGGATAGGAGGTGAGGTGGAGGGTAGAAATCGCTTAGGGAGACCGAGAGGCGTACACAGTAAGCAGGTTCAAAAGGACCTGAGAGATGAAAATGTTTGCGTAGGGCAGGTTAGTGTGGAGAGCTGCAGCTTACTATAGTTGGCGTCATGTAAGAAACCGCTTCGGTGCAATGAAGCCGAGCGATAAGGAAAGCGTGAAGGGAAGAACGACCGAGCACGAACAGTGGAACCTGCAGGAGAAATATTGCGTAACTCGAGGCTAGCCACGCGCCTAGACAATGAATATTATTGGCTGCCAGAGCGGTAATGGAGGCGGATGCGCAGTTCGGCTGAAAACTAGGCCACCTCCCTATGTGACACAGACTATAGTCTATGAAAAGTGATTTCTCACATATCGGTATAGAAAGAAGGGATCGATTCGTAGGATGCAAGGACACAAGGAATCGTCTGTTTAGTGTGTGCGTGTGCGTATGTGTGTGTGGGGGGGGGGGTGTATAGGAGGTGAGGTGGTGGGTAGAAATCGCTTAGGGAGGCCGAGAGACGTACACAGTAAGCAGGTTCAAAAGGATCTGAGAGATGAAAATGTTTGTGTAGGGCAGGTTAGTGTGGGGAGCCGCAGCTTACTATAGTTGGCGTCATGTAAGAAAGCGCTTCGGTGCAATGAAGCGGAGCGATAAGGAAAGCGTGAAGGGAAGAACGACCGAGCACGAACAGTGGAACCTGCAGGAGAAATATTGCGTTACTCGAGGCTAGCCACGCGCCTAGACAATGAATATTATTGGCTGCCAGAGCGCTAATGGAGGCGGATGCGCAGTTCGGCTGAAAACTGGGCCACCTCCTACGTGACGCAGACTATAGTCTATGGAATGAAGACCTGAACAAAGACAACAACAGGGGTTCCGTTTTTACCGAATGAGGTGCAGAACCTCAAAGAAAAAGGACGAGAATAAAGAGGACGTGACGAGAGTGTGTCCTAAATTACAATTGCGGTGACGCGGCGTATTTGCGTCGAGAGCTCTCCGACGGCACTCTGCACTCCGGTGCTGCCTCCTGGATGCAACGCGCTCCATTAGGCCCCCGTACACCCTGTTTATACAAGGGAAACTTTCGGCAGCCAACTGCGGCGGCGGAGGCGCACTTCTTACACGTCCGCAGAGTGGGGACCGAGGCGAAGAGACACCGAATTCATTAATTTTGCATTCATTTAGCCCCAACATTCTGCGTGCGGGCGAAGTAACGGAGAAACTGCAGACGCGCTACCAGGCTACAACTTCATTACGTCGTTCGCGGGAAATATTGTGATGGGATTCAAGAACTCGGAGCTGTCACGAAACTTTGCAGGCTCAAAGTTGGAAGGTCAAGTCTGGAGGCTGCAGCTTCCTTTAAAGGAATTAGAGCAGATGCTTTTCTGAACGTTGCTTCAAAACAACTTCCTTGTTTGTATTTAAAGATGAGACTAACTCGTTCACGCATTTATTAAATACCTGTTCCGGACGTATTGATAATTTTGTAATTTATTAAACATATATTTCCAGCATCATCCGAAATGCGATACTAATAGTAGATCCGCTTTGCAGTGAATTTACGAGAGAATATCACATAAGTTCGTGTGATGACTTCTTGCAGATACACGATGTAGCACGTAAAAACATTTCCTTAAGAATGCGGACTTAATGACCAAAGAGGCGTACGTGAATAAAAACTATGGCACGACGTTTTACCAAAATGAAATTTTCCTTACACCAAATTGAAGAGTCTATGAAACTTTGATAGGACAATTCCCACCATAACAAGAAATTGTTCTTAGTTATGTATATGATATCGAGTGAAGACGTTATATTTACAGATGGTATAAACAAATTGCTTTTTCATTTTGGTAAATAACTCCAGAGATGTTTTAACCTTCCGAATTCTCATCATTCTGTTTACAGAATAAAGTTTGATCTCCGTACATATATTTCCTCTTTAATATGTAGACGTTTTGTTTATTGATATGGTGAAAGGTATCCTGTTCGCTGTGTGTGTCGTGCAAACCGATTTTTCCTCATTCACCAAGCACATCTAATCTTTCAAAATTTCCTTTTCATATTGTCTACCTCAGCCCAGTATCCGCTTTTTCAGTCATATACTTCAGATGTGTACCAGAGTAAATCTGATTTGCTAAGAGATTGAAACTGTTTAAAGTGGCCTGACGCTGGAAAATATAGGAAAACTTAAAGATAATTTTAACAGGCCAGGCTAGCACAGGACAGGCTAGAGTGAAGAGCTGCGTGAAACCAGTTTACGGACTGAAGAGCTTAACAATATAATTGTTGTCTGTAGGCGGTTTTTCCGTAGATTAGTGATGAGTACTGACTCCGTAGGAAATAAATGTATAAAAATCATAAGTATATATACTTCAGTGATCATTACATACCACATGTGTCGAAATAGGTATTCCTTAAGTTACACCAAAAATGTTCAAATGTTTGTACAGCTTATGGGACTTAACTACGGGGTCATCAGTCCCTAAACTTACAAACTACTTATGGACTACTTACGAACTAGGACGGCAGAAATATCCATGCCCGAGGGGGGATTCAAACCCCCGACCGTAGTGGCCGTGCAGATCGTGACTGAAGCGCCTCAGTCCCCTCGGCCACCGCGGCCGGCTACGTTACACCGACAGCGTGGGTGCATGGTAATTAGTATCTACCCGGCAGCTTTCTTTACAATTGGTCAGTACCTATGTAACAGTTGTGATGCTCTGTTCTTAGGACGAACCAACAGGATATCTGAAACGACGTATAAAGAGCATAAATGATCATGGAATTTCAGAAACAGCCATTCAACATTTGCAGATCTGCTCAGGAAAGAAATCCACTACACTACCACCATAAAAACAGGCATAAGAAATAAGAAATGTATCCCTCAAGAAAACTTCCAAATTTAGAAAACAATATTAGATAAGAAACACATATTAAATGGCCAAGTAAACATCAACATCTAAACGCTTTTTAACTTACGAAACATATAGTAGACAAAGACAAACCTCCCCCTCCCCTAAACCTACCACATAATTCACAACATTGCAGCAAAACCCCCTACGGACACCTACAGAAAATCAGAATATATATGCCCCCTTACTGACACACACACACACACACACACACATACACACACGGAGACAAACAGATCTCGCTAGGCGAACTAAAATCATATTTATAAACGCACAAAATACAGTCACAACAACAGATTGCTGGCAGACGCCCATTTTGATAGAAACAAAACATGAACGCATCTCATAATATAGGCCAAAGAACTTAAAAGCGAATCAACGCGCCCATCTGACGTTCCATTACCAACTAAAACAAAAGACAAACGCATCACACCAGCTCACAGAAATGACGAGTTGCTGGAGACTTTGATAAAGAAGTTTAATTTAAAATGGAGTGACAGATAAGTCGCATTGTGCGTGCAATGAAAAACTAATGATGAGGGCAACATAAAAAACGTGATTCTAGTTCGCCTAGCGAATTATGTTTGTGTAATTGTTCTCCGAAGTCTCCCGTTGTACACCATAGCAGTTCCATGCCGATAGTTATAAGGGGGTGGAAGATATGGTGGTTGAAAGTCTTCAAATTATAAAAAAATTCGGACTTGAGGCCAGCGATGACGATAGCACGAGGTCACATACAGCGAAACGTGATGCCACAGACCATATCTTTGGTCTATGCGTGCTACAATGTCTTCTGCTCTTTCTCTGTAAGGTTAAGCATACGAATAAGGAAATATAAGAATAAATAAATAAAACAGTAAAAAGAAATTACTTTTAATACATCTCTTTTCAAAAATCGATTTGACGTGTCGCGCATTACATAAGGGATCCATCTGTGATATTATTACAATCAGTAAACGTTGCAGGAAACCATTTACAGCCCTCATGTTTTTCACATGGTCAATTATACCTCGTTTGCTCAAGGTTGGGTAGCCCAACAAATCTCTACATTTACGCTCCAAACAATACTACAAATAACGTAGTTTACCAGAATGCCCTGAAATAAAATTAAAATGAATTTGGGCATTACTCTCACCACACTTGTTGAGATACGCAACACAGGCTATAAGGAATAATGTATGTAGTATTTATTGTAAGTCATTAAGCACCTCACTTTATTTTTTTATTTGAATGTTGATTAAAAATGTTTGTTTCTAAAGAACATATTGTATTTTATTTCATCCATTTTCATAGCACACTACTAATCTACTACTACTAAGATACCTTATCTATCATAATCATCCAACACGCGAGCGGAGCCGCGGGTTTAAGATAGTAGAAATATAAACGGATCTTACTTTGTGGACAACTCCCTTATTATTATAATGGGATTTTGTCCAGAATTTTTCCAAAAATATAAAATCTGCAGGGAAACCTACAGGGGGTCGTTAAAAAAGTATTATGATGATTATTGTTCCGTATTCTGTGCTCGACCAATGACTGTATACAGGGTGTCCCAGCTATCTTGTCCAGCAAAAATATCTCTGGAACAATAACAGCTATTGTAAAACGACTTTCACCGGTATCAATGTACAGCTGGGGCCCCTGAATGTACATATTTGGAAACATTCTAAAACGAAAGCAAATGTGTTTTTAACACAAACTTATGTTTTTTTAAATGGACACCCTATATTTTTTTTCTTCAGCAATTCATAGTATGACAAATCACATAAACAATGGCGTTGATTGCATCGCAATATTCCAGTTACATCCCTAGATATTGGGACGCGAAGTTGACGCTTGAAATACGCGAAACGCGCGGTTACCGCACGTCCTTAAGGTATGTTTAGACGGGCAACATTTTACCTAAATATTTAGCTGAAATGGTGTTGCTGTCAACAATGCTGCAATATGACTGCAATACACAGCAATATTTCGGTATGGACGGTCGATATTGCTGATGTTGTAGGTAGTTGCCGAGTGATTGCCGAGGGGTTGCCGTGTTGCCCGGGAACGGTGGAGAACATTTCGAATTGCAGGGCAATACCTATCTCGGTCCTTGTCTGTAAATGTTTTCCTCTCGCTCTAAAGGCTGTTTGTGCTTCTCTCACCGACAGTGCTGCAGTCACGAAAACGAAGTATCGTTTCGCTTTTGTTGATTCGAAAGTTGCGCGCGCTGGTTTGTTTTGAAAGTAGTATTGATGTTTATAGTTACTATATTGGTGCATTGTTTTCTAGCTTACCGTGACTTATGAAGGAAGGAAGAATTCTTACAGTAATTGTCGTCTTGAGTTTTTTTTTCTGTCATATATGGAAAAGTAGTCGAACGAGAAAACAATCTCATTTATTAATTCTATTCATCTACGTCCTGAGTTGTGGGACGTAGAATGCAATACATATACAGATAGGAATGTGAAAAAAGATAGTTGGCAGGCAGTTGCTGACGAATTTAGCATTGCAGTACAGACTTCTATACGAGTCTCCAGTAGCTAAAAATCGAAGTGTGATCGCAAGTCGTGTTGTTACTGTCATGTTTGTATTGGATTTAGCTATCTTCGGACCAATTAATTGGGCGAGATATTCGAAATCGTTTTTAGAAATACGAGTAAAGTTCTGGAGCAGGTACGTATCTAGCATTAACTCACGAGTTAAATTTCTTGAATTACTCCGCCTACTCAAAAAAGGACGCATCCACAGATCCGATTTCTCTGTTTTTTTTTTTTTTTTTTTTTTTTTTTTTTTTTTTTTTTTTTTTTTTTTTCGAATAGCATTAACACTTGTTTCAAGTAAATGTAGGAGAGCCGCACTCACTTCTATAACGTCGCACTCATCCATTTTGTATGAAATTGTGTAGCCTCTGCCAAAATTAGTTGCCGCAAACATTGTTGGGCAATAGATGCCGATGTGTTGTCACTTGTGTTGCTGCAATACATGTGGCTGCAATGTTGCCCGACAACATTTCCGGGATATATTGTCTACAATATGCAATTTTCATTGCCCATCTAAACGTACCTTTAGACTCAGGCGAGACCCCATGCTGCTCAGGACGTGCGCTAGCCGCGCGTTTCCGTATTTCAAGCGTCAAATTCGCGTCGCAATATCTCGGGATGTAATTGGATTATTGGGATGCAATCAACGCCATTGTTTATGGGATTTGTCATGCTATGGATTGCTAAAGAAAAAATATAAGGTGTCCATTTAAAAATTAAACATTTTTGTGTTAAAAAACATATTAGCTTTCGTTTTAGAATGTTTCCAAATACGTACATTCATGAGCCCCAGCCCTACATTGATAGCTGTTATTGTTCGAGAGATATTTTGGGTGGACAAGATAACTGGGACACCCTATATATACTAGCTTAAACCCGCGGTTCTGCTCGCGTGTAGGTTGATAATGATAGATAATTGCCGAAACATCAAATCGATTTTTTTAAAGAGATGTATTACAAGAAATTTCATTTTTACTGCTTTATTTATTTATTCTTATTTTTCCTCATTCGTATGCTTATCCTTACAGAGAAAGGGCTGAAGACATTGTAGCACTCATAGGCCAAAGATATGGTCTGTGGCATCACATTTCGCTGTATGTAGCCTACTTGCTATAGAATCGCAAACGTCATCGCTGGCCTTCAGTCCGTATTTCTTTTATAATTTGACGACTTTAAAACACCATATCTTCCAACCTCTTATAGCTATCGGCATGGAACTGCTATGGTGTACAACGGGATATTTCGGACAACAATTACACACAGACCATTTGTTTGCGTTCTGTAGTTTCCGCTGCAGAGCGAAGTATTAACACACACAAGTGTATAATTTTATATACACCGATATATTTCCATCCAAATGTACTCCACCCTTTTATCATTATCAACCCTCGATCAACAATGCAACCAATAAAACCATAGATATAATTTTCAAAGAGTAATTATTGTTCCGCATTTCGCGTTATATTCTTCAAATTACTAAATATCTATCAGATCGCTATAAAACCGTGCCTAAGACCTTCCTCAGGTATAAATTAGTAATTGTACAAGTATTTAAGTCTCTGCGTGTTGTGGTTCAGACGTGATACGAGTACACCGAACAGACATTCACAATAATATATATATATAGATAAATAGCTATCCGATCGCCATAAAACCGTGCCTTAAGCCTTCCTCCTGTAGACATTAGTAACTGTACAAATTTTTAGCTCTTTATGTCTTGTGGTTCAGACGTGATAAACGTACACCGAACAGACATTCACATGTATAGATATAGACTAGCTGAACCCCAGCTGCTTCGCATGCGTAGGCTGGTTGGTCTGCACCAGTTGTTTCTTTTTAATCCTGATGAAGAATCCGTATCTTAAGCTTCGTAGTTATAGCTTGAATTTGAGTTGACAGCAACATATTTTTGAAAATCAATTTTTGTGTCACCTATTTTACCCCCTTATTTGTCGAATTCCGAAAAATGCCGAAACACGTGCCTTTTAAATTCGAACCCTGAATTAAAATCCGTAATTTTGTACTTCTAGCTTCAAAATTGCCTAAATAGCTACGTATTTAAAAAAAAAAGTTTCATCCCCTATTTCACCCCCTTACGGACGGAATACCGAAAAATCTCTTCTTAAATGACGCCTACAGAGTAAGATCAACACCTTGCACAAATTTAAAGTTTTTTTTCGTCAGCGATTTGGGCTGCGCGATGATGAGCCAGTCAGTCAGTCAGTCAGTCACTCAATCGCGACACTTCCTTTCATATATAGAGATTACGAAGGACATTGGAAAATCATCCTGTATCTAAAAGGCCCCCGCCGTTGGCATCAGATTTCGGCGACGCCACAGCGAGAATCCGCGACACGTCGCCGCGACGGCAGCTCGCGGCAGCGGAGACACGTCATCGCCGTCCGCGTCGCCGTGACGTATGAGCGCCGTATTAGAGCCCGGTGGCGAGGCGTCGCCGAGGGCCGTCGCATTGTGGCGGCGGCCGCATTGTGCCGCACAGTTGCTAATACGGCGGGACTGGTCGCGGCTAATCCCGACACGGGACGCGGCCCAGTGTCCACCGCCCTCTATACGCCGCGGTCGGGCCCACCGCCCTCTATACGGCGCGGTCGGGCTTAATGGGAGATGAATGAGCCGTCGGCATAATGCTCCTCCAAACACGGCGGGCACCGCGGGCGCTGCCGCCAGCCGCCAGCTGCCTTCCTGCGCCGACGCGCGCTGCCGTCAATTGGCATCAATTAAAACGGGCCGGCAGACGTGAATCATGCCGCCCTCGCGACGGCCTTCTTAAAATACTCCTCTACGCCACACTGAACCGCCGTCAGACTCGTCGTGTGAAGTAGTTTCTTTTTTCAGGTTAACAAAACTAGTTGCGTCAGGGGCGTTCCGTTGCCACCGAATTGTCATTCCGGTCTGTAATGATACTTTCTTTTGCAATCATCAAAAGGGAATAGCAAAGACCAGAAAATATTTATTTTATGGTTACCGATTTCAGAGAGCTATGTCATCATCATCGGGTCACATCTGATATTTCAATTTGGCTGCGGTGGTGTACCGAGCGGTCTAAAGCACCTCGCTGCGGTGCGCGCGGTTGCTCGCCGTGGAGGTTCGAGTCCTCCCTCGGGCATGGGTGTGTGTGTGTCCTTAGGTTAGTTTACCTAGGTTTAAGTAGTTTGTAAGCTACGGACTGATGACCACGCAGTTTGGTCCGATAGATTTACAAACATTTGCACATTTCAATTTGGTCCTTTTAATACACAGTGTGTTGAAAAAAGGTACGGCCAAACTTTCAGGAAACATTCCTCACACCCAAAATAAAGAAAATATGTTATGTGGACATGTGTCCGGAAACGCTTCATTTCCATGTTAGAGCTCATTTTAGTATTTCTCTTCAAATGTGAATTGAAATAATTCGTGCAGACAGTTGTCAAAATACCCAATTGTTTCGTTAGTAGGTACTGTACTTCCTCGATTCACCGCCAGTTGGCCCAATTGAAGAAAGGTAATGTTGACTTCCGTGCTTGTGTTGACATGCGACGGATGAGGCATCATTACAACGTGATCCAATTGTAAATTTTCACAATCAAGATGTGTGGGCTGACGAGAATCTGCACGCAAGTGTGCAATCTCGTCATCAACACAGATTTTCTGTGAACGTTTGGGCAGGAATTGTTGGTGATGTCTTGTTTGGGCCTCATGTCCTTCCACCTACGCTCACTGGAGCACGTTATCATGATGTCATACGGGATACTCTACCTGTGCTCCTAACACATGCGCCTTTATAAGTACGACACAACATGTGGTTCATGTACGATGGGGCTCCTACACATTTCAGTCGACGTGTTCCAACGCTTATCAACAAAAGATTCGGTGACCGATGGATTGGTAGAGGTGGACCAATTCCATGGCCCCCAACGCTCTCCTGACCTCAACCCTCTTGACTTTCACTTACGAGGGCATTTGAAAGCTCTTTTCTACGCAACCCCGGTACCAAATGTAAAGACTCTTCGTGCTCATACTGTAGATGACTGTGATACAATACGCCATTCTCCAGGGCTGCATCAGCGCATGAGGGATTCCATGCGATGGAGGGTGGATGCATGTATCCTCGCTAACGGAGGACATTTTGAAAATTTCCCATAACAAAGTGTTTGAAGTCACGCTGGTGCGTTCTCTTGCTGTGTGTTTCGATTCCATGATTAATTTGATTTGAAGAGAAGTAATAAAATGAGCTCTAACACGGAAATTAAGAGTTTCCGGACACATGTCCACATAACTTATTTTCTTTATTTTGTGTGCGAGAAATGTTTCCTGAAAGTTGGCCGTACCTTTTTGTAACACCCTGTATATATATATATATATATATATATATATATATATAACATTGAGGTGTTTGTGCCTATATTTCACTCTGCAGCAATAACTAAACGTCGCAAACAAATAGTGTTTGTATGTAGTAGCAGGTATCAGTCTCCCAGGGTTGATAACGATAAGGGGGTGGATGATGTGGGAGTTGAAAGTTACCGACTTATATAAAATTCTACGTGTGGGTGTCAATAGCTTACTCTTCAGCAAAAACTACATATTGGAGACGAACGATCTTTCTGTGTTGTAGTACAAAGTCTCCCATTGTACACCATAGCAGTTCCGTGTCGTTAGCTATAACACGGTGGGAGATACAGTGGTTGAAAGTCGTCAGCTTATATAAAATTCGGAATGAAGACCAGCGATGAGTTTTGACACAAGAATAGCAAAGCTGTTATATACAGTGAAACGATGCACACACTTCAGTTGTTTTTCTGAAACAAGAGTACGAATAAAGAAAAATAAGTGTATTTTGCAGTTTGAAAAGTAAAACTACCAAGAAAGATGTCAAATCGTAAGAAAGAAATTTCGCGTTTTCTATTCGTTTCTAAAAGACAGAATACGGCGCTTAAAGTGAATCTACAGACGATAGAAACTAAAAATTTGTAGACGTTGTTTATCTTACTCTGTAGGCATCAGATATTTTTCGATATTCCCATCCCTAAGGGGGGGTGAAACAGGGGATGATCGATTTTTTGAAAATACGTTGCTACTCAGACAATATTCAAGCAACAAACACAAAACTTCGGATTTAGATGTTTGGTGGGAATGTTGAAAGCATGTGTTTAGATAGTTTTGGAAATTCAACCGTTAATTGAATTAAACAAGAATTATCTTGTAAGGGTGCTACTAAGACAATTTTGATGCTAGAAATGCGAAAATATTGATTTGGAACCATGCTTAGAATTTTTTTTTAAAAGGTGTTTCTTGATGTTTTGAATTCTGTCATCAATGGTGCAATAGGGGGTGGCACGTTTTATCAGAATACTTGAATAGGAAAGTATTTTTAAAGGTAAATCTATGAAAAATTATATTTAGAAATAGAAACAACTAATCCAATCTACGCGTGCGAAGCAGCGGGAATCAAGCTAGTTTTTAATAACATGACTGACCTGTAAAATTTGATATGAGTGGATGATGGTGGCATTGAAACTGATCGTCATTAAATGTTTTTCAATCTTCGCTCTTCAATTTTGAAGATTATTAATCTGTCAGATCGCCTCCACAAACTGTGATGTAGGTAATGTCATTTTTGTGACTCGTCGACAGTGATATGCCAGTGAAGCAACTTGTTCCAAATACAAAAACAGTTATGGCAGTGCACAGTGGTAATAGGTATCTGAGGTTTTGTCAACACGCAGCTTCTATTTACAGGATTTCATGGGAGCCGGCAGAGATGCACGTTTATTAGTATGACACGTAAAATAATATATACAAAGACGAATACTTAACTTTTCTTTCAGAACTGTAGACAAGTGAGTGCTAGTACTATATGCACGTAAACCCTCAATATAATAATACTTCTTGTCCTCAGACATGAGAATAGATCAAACACATAAGTAGTAACACTATAAAAGTGTCCAAAATAACAAATGAATACTGACTGATGTAACTCTTGCACACATCGTAGTTGACTCCAGGTCGTATACTGCCTCGAGTTCGTGGCGTGGTACCCTTTTAGCGATGAGCTGACCAATCACTGCATACTTTGCACACGTCGCGACCATGGCCACGCCCCTGGAGTGTGTTCATGTTCTGCATCTCCGCGAAAGCAACGTCTGGCACAGGAAGCGCACGCGGTACTTACTGTGTGCGTTCAACTTGACTTTCTGCTGCAGGCGGGCGCGAGTGTCATGAGTCGATATATAACAGTAGTACTTTCTTCCTTTTGGTGTTGTCGGTATAAACTTGAATTAAATACTGCGTATAAATTGAATGAACTTTGGAATATCTGCAGGAATTAAGTTTTTAAAGGGGATACGTCATAAAAGAGCGTGGATAATATTCCGGCATCAAAAAATAGCGGGAGTCATTTTGAAGTTCAGACAACATCCGAAAATACGTCTACAAAGAAAATTGGCGAAAAATTACCTCGATTTACCGGATAAAAGTCAGCTGTAATTATTAGCTTGGTGTTGATTTATTAACTTTCCGCCGTAGGTAGATGCTTGGTTATCTCACGCCTCGCGGAATAAAGTTTCCCGACCGGGTTTTAAATTGTCACAAGGGGCGAATAAAATACAGCATATCCAACGGCGTCGGAACTAAATATTGACTTCAGGTTCTGAAAAACTGAATCATAAAAATGGAATGTTGAAATAAATTGGGGTAAAATAGAAAGCTATCACGAAGCGAACGGCAATGATACACAAGCATCATTTTACGTTCATCTGTTGATGAAAACAACAAATAAATATTAGTAGGAATAAAAGAGTGCGCCGCGCAATACAGAACAAGCGCCATGGATTACTGTCAAAAGGTGTTGTTTTATTCCACAATAATGCCCGACCTCAAAAAGCGAATGTCATCAGACAACTATTACGGCAATTTGACTGGGACGTGTTTGATCATCCTCCATACAGCCCGAACCGCGCTCCTAGCGACTTTCTTTTCTTCTTATACCTGAAATCTGTCGTTGGCGGTCAACACTTCAACGATGATGACGAGCTGAAAGGGGGTTTAATACACAGGCGGCAAACTTCTACGAAGAAAGCATACATCCTAAATTTGATCAACACAATCAAAGACTCGAAAATGACTGAAAAATGAGAACGACAACGCGTGGAAGATTGGGTGAAATTGTACAAGAAAATCATCGAAAGAGCAATACATCGGATCCCTCTTCACAAAAAAATCGAAACACCCCCTGTGGAATCAAGAATGCGAGAAAGCACTAGAAGAAAGAAAGAGAGGCGTTTCAAAATTACAATAGCAAAAAATCAGAAGAAAATTTTAAGAGAAGTTAAACGAAAATATATTAGTGTTCAATAGCAGTCAGTAGAAGAAAACTTCAAAAACTGCAGTACACACGATTTCTATAACAGCTTCACAAACCAGATCACCAGATTACTCACCACAATACCTCTGGTTTAGAAAAGAAGACGACCCTGACAAAAAAGAAAACTGCCAAGTTCTAGCAACATAGTTTTCACAGCTTTAAAACTATTCCGAACCTAAAGAGAGATTCTAGAAAGTACTGCCAGATATGTGAGCCCAGAACTCGTCACCACCAAAACAAGAAGATATATATATGATATATATGTACACATCAAAGTGACGGAATCTTAGCAGAGCTCTTAAAGAATTTATGCCCAAATTTACTCAAAGAAATTACTCAAATAATCCAAAACTTCTGTCAAACCGAAAGAACCCCCGATGGCTGTAAGATTGCTCTGAAGCATCCACTACATAAGAAAGGTAATAAATAATATGTAAATAACTATAGAGGAATCTATTAGCAATCACCTACAATCAGCTTGTCTCTTGAACAGAACAGAACAGCAATTAGAACACAACAGAATATCAAACAGGATTCAGACCGAACAGATCATGTGCGGAGTAAATTTCCAACCTCAAAACGATACACAATACGTGAGCTCTCAGACAAAACCTTTAGCATGCAAATTTGAAGATTTCAAAAAAGCATACGGGTCAATAGACAGGCCTCCATTATTTCAAATTTTACAAGAGAGGGGATTAGGTCCCAAAACAACAGAATTTTAAAATAAGCATTGGAAAGAAATCAAAAGTGAAATCTATAGGGGAGAAATTGAAACAGATGTGAGACATGTGTTGGACTATTCTTTCCAACATAGTTACAAAGTTATGGATGAGTGTGAAAAAGAACTCAAGAAATGTAGGGTTTGGAAGCCAATCGGACTGGGTGTTGCTAAAAAGAACCTCTACATACCATATCTTGCATTTGCGGACGTCATGGCTATATTGAGAGAGGATGAGCAGACTGCAATCAAACAGCTGGAAACAATCAAAGAATGTGAAGAAAAGTGAGAATCCAAATTTCATTTGAGAAAAATGAATTATTTTGTTCAAAATCAGAAATTTCAAGATTCAAAACAAAATATGGTGAGATTAATAGGGTCCCATAATTAATGCTTAGCCGCGGTGGAGTAGCCGAGCGGTCTAAGGCGTCTCGCTGCGGAGCGCGCGGTTGCTCGCTGTGGAGGTTCGAGTCCTCCCTGGGGCATGGGTGTGTGTGTTGTCCGTAGGTTAGTTTAACTAGGTTTAAGTAGTTTGTAAGCTACGGACTGATGACCACGCAGTTTGGTCCGATAGACTTACAAACATGTGTGTAATTAATGCATAAATGGATTGGAGAATTCACTGAACCAACAGGAACATCGCCTCCATAAAATTAAAAACAGGATTAGGGTTAACGCAAGACCACTACAATAAAAAGCAATGTCAAGAGTGGCAAAAATTCGTCATTATTGAGTTGTTATAAAACCAGCAATTCTCTATGCAAGTGAAACAACCATTAGGAGGAAACAACAAACTGAAGACATCAAAAGAGAAGAGAAGAATGCCATTTAGGAAAACTCTAGGCAGCAGACATACCCAAGACGATTATAGGCTACAATCAGTCAAAACATCATAAAAGTTTCAAACATCGAAACTGATATTAGGAAAAGGCGAATGAAATTCTTTGGTCACCTCAGCCGACTACCAGAACATCGATCGACGAAGAGCATAATAGATTATGTAATCTCACTTACGAATTCCACACCTTGGCTGGATGCATTTCGAAAGTATCTAAGTAATGCAAACATAAGACCAGCCGATATTCTGGAAAGAGACACGTTCATTCACAAAATAATAAAGTGAAAAGTTATATCAGTGCAACCAAAACAAAACAGTACAGACTGAAGTGTTCAGATGAGCATAAACAAGCCTTTTCGGAAAGAATGAAAGCCTTCTGGAAAAACAAGAAAAATTCAAAGAAAAATTTATGGAGTTATTTGCTTAACATCTTCTATTTCTGGAGAGAATTCGCCAATAATAATAACATGATAAATAATATTTTTTGAAAAGTAGAATCCAGTTACATTTTGTTTTTTGCTATGAAAAAGATGTTACAAGAGATGGTGTCCAGAGGCACTTTTATAACATCCGTTCCAAAATACGACTATATGGCTACAGTGAATACATATGGAATGCGATTCAGTAGAGCTTCCAAGTTTATTCCTCTCATTCTCTACCCCGAGAAGTGAGATTGGGATCCGGCCCTTAAAGAGTGATGGTTCGTTTCAGCCAAGTGTCAGTCAAGTTGATAGTGCGGTAAAGGAAGATCCCAGTGGGGAATACATGGTAGAGACTTATCATTTCCCGCATACACCTTGGTCAGAACAGGAAAAGTGGAACCAATTTAATTCATTTCTGAGTCCTTTCGAGACAAAGAATTAATTATCTGGACAGTACGCGTACAGGACAGACAGCCAAAAATTGGGCGCCCAAGCTATTCTTGTATACTCACAGAATGTACTTTCCTTAAGAAACGTTATTATTTTCATTCTCCACTCTGGACAGTGGAGCGTGCCGCAACCCATAAAGAGTCGTGGTTCTAAGCAACCAATTATCAGTCAAGATGATAGTGGGGCAATTGGGAGATCCCAAGTGGCAATAAGTGGGAGGGGCTTACCAGTTCTTCCATACCCCTTACAACAAAGGAAAGCCTCCCAAACGCTTTGGTCTGAACCGGGGAATCGGGACTGATTTAATTGATTTCTGAGATGTCCCAGAGAAAACAATAGTCATCAGGATTAAGATCTTACCTCTTTAAAGTGATGCTTTGTTTTATTTTATATTTCCGATTTCTGCCTATTTTACTAGTTTGTCATGTAGTGTGTGGTGAGGTGGGGTACTGTATCGAGTATTACTAATATAGCTTTGAAGGCAGTAATGGGATCCACTACTTTTTAATTTGTGAGACTACGTTTTGTAGTTTCTTTCTTGATACAAAAAAGGAAACAACCTCAATGTGATAAACGATTTATGTCTAAAATCAAAGACTTACAATCCAGATATAGTAAATTTCATTAATACCAAAACGAAACACCACCACGTATCTCAGTAATTTTTACAACTTAACACGTATAGAATATTTACTTTTGTTGGAGAAAGTAATGCTTATTTCGTTCTTCACTGGTATCGAAGGTCTGGCTCAGCAAAGCATTCTTATAGAACAACAAATTCACATCCATAATTCATATAATTTTGTTTTAATATTAGCTGTTGTTTAGTGCGGATATATGTGTCACGATGCTTGACCCCGATGAACTCCGAAATTACTCAGCTGATCATAATGAAATTTTGCACAGTGCGTATTATTTGGTCCAGTTTAAAATATATTATAGTTTTTATCTAAATTAATAACATGAATACTGTTTTTCTTAAAAAAACACACTTTTTTAAAATCTACGTTGGATAACTATCCAATAATCAGCGTTTTTCTTCAGCTTAAAGTCTGGGCTAGCGAAAAGTTCTTGGTTGGAAGCGAAAGGTCACGGGTTCGACAGATGTTGGGTTTACATAGTTTTCCACGTTCAGTTTTAGTCTAGCCTTCACCTCACAAGTATGTGAGGAGTCGTCAGAAACGACCAATGGTTTGGTCTGGATTCCACGTTAAAATGTACGTCCCCTTGGATAACTGGAGTAGGTTGGGGACATATTGGGCGCCGAAGCGGCACCAGGTCACTGAGCAACATCAAATTATTGTAGTGTTGTTACTATTATATTCGATTTAGAAAGTTTGCATGATGATTCATTTATTTCAAAGTAATTTTTTTTCAAAATTTGCGTAATACATAATTGTGCTTTCCAAATTTTTCGTTTATTCCATTTTATTCTCATTTTGGTATGTAAAATCAGTTGATGTACGTTATTCTCACTAAAACGTAGAAGTCGCATCACTGATTTGAATGTGTCCTCCTGTTTGCTTGCTTGAAAAGAGTAGTGGTTTAAAAAAAGGAAAGGGGGGGGAGCTCGAAGGAACAGCTGAAAATTCGAAAAAAGAATCGAAATTGGCCATTTTGTAAGGTCACATCCCCATTTCGGACTAGATTCGTATTTTATGTGCTGCCGTACCGTTCATCCGAATGCGATAAAATTTTGCACTCTTGAAGTTCAAAACAAGTGGGGATCTGCGCTACAGTCGAATCCTCCATCAGCTAAAATCGGAGCTCACCTGACCAAGGCACGGCTTCGTCGACCGGAGGTGCTGCAGGCGATGAAACGCATTAGCGAAGGCACTTGAGTCGGCCGACTGGTACTACATCCCGTTAACACCGAAGTGCGAAGCACTAGCCTAATGGATATGTTCGTTGTACAACCCTCAAATTGATATCTGCGGCTAATTCAGTTAGCGTTGCCGTCTCGTACTGCACCGTCCGTAGTAATCGGTAGTTCCTGAAATTTGGTACACCGGACATAGTCTTGACTGTATGATCTCTCAATATTAAATTCCCTAACTACTTCCGAAGAGGAATGCCTCATGCGTTCACCTCCAATAACCATTACCGTTTCAAACACTGTTAATGCCCGCCGTGAGGCGAATATATATTTGTTTATATATATGAATCTTCCATTGCATCTCATTTTAACACGAATATTGATACTTAAATAGTGGCAACTATTCATTCACAACCGATAAAAAACCGTTGCATGTTTGCACTTCTTTACTGTGCTTCAACGTAGTCACCAGCGTTGCGTAGAAGCCGTTGCCAGCGATGTGGAAGGCGTAGTATACCGTTCGCAGAGCCTGTTCTGTCGATGATGTGAATGGAGCGGTCTAGTGCCTGTCGAATCTCTTGAACGGTTCTGAAGCGAATGCCCCGAAATACTTCCTTCTACTTAGGAATCAAATCAAAGTCACAAGGATTTTTAAGTCCGGAGAATATGGTGGATAGTACAGTACTTCCCACTCCCATCGACCGAATAGAGCAGCCACAGATTTGGACTGTATGGGTGGGTTGTGCAGAAAGTGTTGCCGATTGTTTCGCAAAGTAAGTCGCAGGTGATGCTCCAAGAAACTCACTAATAATCTTGATCCAAGTCCGTGGTAAGTGATATAAGTTCGTTACTGTTTCGAAAACACAATGACACAGTTACTTAGACAGCTCTCTCACAGGTGACTGGGCTTCCTTCGATTGTGGGGACGTCGGTGACGTGGGACGGGCGAGTTCATTTGCTTGGGGGTGAGGTAGGTATGTCAGCAACGTGTGCTATCAGAGATAACAGGAGAATCCATTGCATAGTGTCTCGTCAGCAGGGTTGCTACCCTCGTAGCATACGTACGTGATATTATCGTCATTTTTATGTGCACAAAGGTGTCGGCAAGGGGTGGGGAAGGGGTAAGAGGAGGTAGTCACTCGCTCCTTTACACTTTACTCATGACAGAAATTGTATGCGTTTCTGTAAATGATTATTTGTGACTCTATTGCAGGGTAAACTTAGCACTGCCTTGTGCAACGGCAACTATTGGGCGTTTAGGAGTTACGGTTTACTTCTGCTTTGTTTGGCGATTTACCTAGTATAGAGAAAGTACGCTTTCTCCTTTGTGTGATGGTTATTTCTGAACCAGCCTACAGTCATGGCAATTTAAAAAGTAGCAGAAGTCTGCCATAGCACTGCAGTCGCCAAATGTTACTTATCATTTCCGTGTGCAACCCTTACGGGGCTGCAAGAGCGTGGAGTCCTACTCGCTGCGAGTTCATATATACCAATGTCTGTAAACATAACGTATCAAACAGCCTTAAACTAAGGCTAAGTACAAAATACAAACACGGACAAAAAGTTACCCATGTCAGAGGGAGTTCTCAAACGTCTAATGGGAGAGGGCTGCGAGTATGTTTTGCTTCTTTGATTTCTGAAGACAATTAACGGAATACAATAAATTCATGATGTGGTGTCTGTAAGAAAGCGAATGTTCTTCACTTTCAACACTGGTTTTCAATTACAAACAGAGCAAATCAATCACATTTCTGCTGGTACATTTAGATTTAGTTTATAAGGAATAGAGCGACATAAAATTTCAAACTGTCTTTGTCTTGGAGATAGTTAATTTTCCAGGTGAAACATTACTGCAGTGTGAACAAATGACCTTTTATTATTTATTATTATTATTTTGTTTGATTCGGAGAGCGTGATTTATCGCTATTTTATCGAAGCGGTGTAGTCTACATTGCCGAAAATAAAATCAATGGCTGAAATGGTAGTGAGGTTCAAGGCGACGATTCATGTTTGGTCACCCACGTCTGTACGTGGCGTAGCCTCCATGGACGACAATGCAGGTGTTCATTATGGCATCTGTTCGATCATTCAGATGGCGATTATTGTCGTGGGACACTTTATTGCATGCCTGGTCCACCTGTCCACAATGTTTTGCAACAGTTGTGGGTTGATGAGTCGCACGTGTCGTTCTCGTCTCTTTGTATCCCGCAAGTGCTCGATTTAAGACAAGTCCAAAGATCGTGATGGCCAGGGGATGTGCTCCAAGTCTTTCAGCGCTCGTCGGGGTTTCACAAGCAGTGTGTGGACTAGGAATATCCTGCTGGAGCAACACATCACTTTCAAGTTGCAAGGATGGTGAAAGAACAGGTCTTACATCCTACTCATACCGAGCTTTGGACAGCGTGTTCTCCACAGCAGTGGCGTAACTATGGGGGGAGGGGTGGATGAGGGGTAGAACCCCGCCCCCAGAAAACCCCGTCCCAAAAAAAAAATCGTATAACAGCGATCTGGTAAAGGTAAAGATTGAAAACTTGGGGTGTTTTACCTAATCTTTCATTGGATGGGAGTGAATTAGTTTCTTCAAAGGGAGTGGTAGATGGTAGTTTGTCTGGAAACTAACTGAAATTTTGCTCGTCAAGCAGATCTATCATTCCCCCCCCCCCCCCCAAAGCCAAGTCCTAGTTACGCCACTGCTCCACAGACACCAAAGGTGAACGAAGGTTGTAGCACAGTCTGACATATACAGGGTGTTACAAAAAGGTACGGCCAAACTTTCAGGAAACATTCCTCACACACAAAGAAAGAAAATATGTTATTGGACATGTGTCCAGAAAAGCTTAATTTCCATGTTAGAGCTCATTTTAGTATTTCTCTTCAAATGTGAATGGAAATAATTCGTGCAGACACTTGTCAAAATACCCACTTGTTTCGTTAGTATGTATTGTACTTCCTCGATTCACCGCCAGTTGGCCCAATTGAAGAAAGGTAATGTTGACTTCCGCGCTTGTGTTGACATGCGACGGATGAGGCTTCATTACAACGTGATCGAATTGTAAATTTTCACAATGAACATGTGTGGGCTGACGAGAATCCGCACGCAATTGTGCAATCACGTCATCTGTGAACGTTTTGGCAGGAATTGTTGGTGATGTCTTGATTGAGCCTCATGTTCTTCCACCTACGCTCACTGGAGCACGTTGTCATGATTTCATACAGGATACTCTACCTGTGCTGCTAAAAAATGTGCCTTTAAAAGTACGACACTACATGTGGTTCATGCACGATGGAGCTCCTGCACATTTCAGTCGACGTGTTCCTACGCTTCTCAGTAACAGATTCGGTGACCGATGGATTGGTAGAGGTGGACCAATTACATGGCCTCCAACGCTCTCCTGACCGCAACCCTCTTGACTTTCATTTATGGGGGCATTTGACAGCTCTTGTCTACGCAATCCCGGTACCAAATGTAGAGACTCTTCGTGCTCGTATTGTGGACGGCTGTGATATAATACGCTATTCTCCAGGGCTGCATCAGAGATTCATTGTGACGGAGGGTGGATGCACGTATCCTCGTTAACGGGGGACATTTTGAACATTTCCTGTAACAAAGTGTTTGAAGTCACGCTGGTACGTTCTGTTGCTGTGTGGTTTCATTCCATGATTAATGTGATTTGAAGAGAAGTAATAAAATGAGTCCTAACATGGAAATTAGGGGTTTCCGGACACATGTCCACATAAAATATTTTCTTTCTTTGTGTGTGAGGAATGTTTCCTGAAAGTTTGACTGTACCTTCTTGTAACACCCTGTATATACAGGGTGTTTCACTAAGCATCATGGAAACGTCCTTAATCGAATTATTATTTTATAAGTTACAGAGGCAAACCCCGTAGTTAAGTCCCATAAGCTCTACAAACATTTTGCTACATTTATTTCAAAGTACTAATTTTTCAAAATTTGCGTAATATAAAATTGTGCTTTTCAAATTATTCGTATATTCAATTTTATTCTCAGTTTGGTACGTAAAATCAGTTGCTGTACGTTATTCTCATTAAAACTTCGAAATCGCTTCACTGATTTAAATGTGTCCTTCATTTTGCTTGCTTGACAAAAGTAGAGGAAACATAATGCATGTATGAGACAATTGTATCGAATTCGCTGTTGCCGCGTACCACTTTCATTACATGCTATAATAGCAGTAATGTCAGTCTTTAGCTGATGATGCATAAAGTTTCAAAAATATCCAGTGAGATCTAGATAAAGCTTTAAACATAAAAATCTACAGCATAGGTACGTAGACTTCAGATCTGTTAAACATACATTAAAATGCATTTTCACTGTTACAGTGTAAATTTTCACTCCAGAACGAAGTACTCAATGTCTTCAATAAAATACGTAAACTTTCTGTGACTTCATATTACATAGGTTTCTTTTACATACAACTGAGTATGCCGGAATGCTTGACCGCTTAATTTCCTTTATAGGCTGAAAATGTTTGACGTACATACAATGTTCCTGAGGTCAGCGTAATAGATCAAACATATAGATAAAATCAGTTAAGTTCGAGACAGTATTAAAGATATTTAAAATCTATTCATCCGAAAACAAATTTAGTTTTTTTCCCTTCCTTTTTGCTGTTCTCATAGTGGAAGGAGTTTACTTATGTTGTTTAAGAGGTTTTAAAAGTTAATGTTTCTAATAATATGTTTCACTTTTATACTTGGAGTTCACGAAAATTTTTTGTACGTAAATCAATGTCTACTTACAGACGCCACATTTAAATGCTTGGGTTCCAATACCTGATTCATCTAAAAATGTAAGATGAAACCTCAGTAGGTTACTGTAATTTTGGTTACGACATTGAACGCCTAGTTTTGTAGTGGCAACTGACTCGTAACTCTCAAAATTGACATACTTTTACAGAATTTTAATTCCTTTACTTCCCCTGAATTTGAAACGTCGCAAACAGCAGCATACAGCTTGTTATTTATTGCTTATTTAACAGATCTGTAGTTATGCAGCTGATTCAAAACAGGTCATATTCAAAGCAACAAAAGCGGGTGACATTACAAATTTTTGAACGAATCAGGGTTGCGAGAACTAGCTTCTGACATAATGGCTATTTCCGATATATTATAGCTAGATACGTAAAATTGTACACCTCACCAAACATAAATACATAGTTTCTTATCGGTGAATTACAGAGTCAAGAAATTTATGTTATCTCTATTTCTCAGTTTGTCGATATGAAATCGAATGATCACATGGGTTCCATACAAGGTAAGGCCAATTTCATACTTCGTTTTATTTGTACGCTGCTCGTAAAATGCAACATTTGCTTATAGAGCAGCCAAGGTGACATCTAGTAAAACGGCTCAAATGTGTGGATTCAATATGAAACAGACCTATCTTGGGGAATATCGCCGGTACATGTGGTAGCTGGTTTGTTTCTCTTATATATAGGTAGAATGGAGTTATGAAATCTTCTAAAGAAGTAAAGTTAGAGATACTTTCCTATAAAGATCAAGTTTCTTCCAAAAACGTATGTAAGGTCTTTCAAGGAAAAGCATTAAGTGGACGCTTAGGAACCACTGAAACCATATTGGCCGCCGTGCTAACAAAGCATTTAACCAATGAAAACGTGCTCGGAACTGGAAGCCATGATAAGTGTAAGAACTGGGAATTTCTCTCACACGCCTGTGGTTTAATAGAATACTGATATTGTAGGCGCGTTGTTGTTTGTTTCTCAATTCGTCTTTGAGGCATTTTTGATTCGTAACTGAGGAAAAGGTATAGCAACACATTTGTTGGAAGACCTACTAGCAAAGTTCTGTAGCTCTTTCCCAAGAGGGAGCTAACGATCAAAGAGAGAATGTGGACAAACCAACCTGAAGTAAATGTAATGTGCCCTGTACTGTTCTCCACGTACAAGTAACCCATGCAATACGGACATTCACGATATCAAAACAGAAATTTCGAAAACTAATATTATGTATGTAATTGGTGTTCTTTCAACATTTACTGCATACTAATATTGTCAAAGACGTTTATTTTTCCTACCAGAAGAGGCTTATTGCTGTTGAGAACGGTATATGTCTTTTCAAGAGGCAATCATTACAAAATAAAAATTGCTCATGCATATACATTAAGTAATTAGTGGTAAATTTTCACGAGATGCCACAACTGAACAGTTTTTTACATTTGGAAATTTTAAATCTAATTATTCTTTTATTTCATTTTTAGACCTGAGTATGATAATTAAATATGTTAGCAAATCTATTTACAATCGAGTCTTCCGACTGTTTTTCAGTGTACTTCAAGTGGTGAATTATCCCGAGAAGACGTAATTTTTTGTGACGTAAAGAGATTTGAGTTTGGTGGGGGTCATTTTTAAGAGACAATGAAGATAACTTGACCACAAAATAATAGTTTAACTTGGTGTGTAAACTGTCGAGGAATGCGTCTAATGTGCCGTGCGATTCTGAAGGGAAGAGTTCTGATAACCTCAATATGACTCTTTAATTTTAAAAATAAATGAAGAAATAAGTTTTCCATAATCTCAGTAAAGCAATTTAGGTGTCTTCGACTTCGTATTAAGCCGCAAACTTTCTTTCTTGAAATCACTTACCAAACATATTACGTCCCACTTTCCTGTCGGACAACCTACACAGAGACGACGTAATTCGTAGCGTCGGCAATTCTTGGAAGCGGTGCCAGTAGGCGCGTTGTGTAGGGGAAAGGCAATGAAAATGACTTCAGCAAAACCAAGGAAAAAAAAAATAAATAAAAAAAAATAAAGACCCTCTCAGCAAACACATCTTGCCTCGAAACGTCGTCGATGACATTTTCATTGTAGCATATCGGACACGCCTTTTTCGTCTATTTAGGAAAACTGCATGAAACGTAAATATCCATGGTTATTGTTGGAGGTCGGATTATTTAAAAATATTTAAGGAACCCCGGGCAAGATTGCACAAAAAAGCGTATATAAATACGTGAATACAGGGCTGTGCCCCAACAGGGCACCCCTGTTTCAATCACCGCACAGCTATATCAGACACAGTATAAAAATAAAGGGTAACGAAAACATGTGGTGCCAACACCGATACCTTAATTTCGACATTAGCTAAGTTTCATTTTATATCAATAAAGGATTACCAGTGCGAAAATTAGACAGCTGTGTTTGCCGACCTTGTGATCAAAACACATCAATAACATAATGCTACTTATTATGCTGTGTAAGGTACTGCTGTTCGTTAAAAGATGCAACAGAACTACTAAAGAAACTGCATACACTACGCTTGTCCGTCCTTTTTTGAAGTATTGTTGCCCAGTGTGGGATCCTTATCAGGTGGGTTTGACGGAGGACATCGAAATAGTCCAAAGAAGGGCAGTTCGTTTCCTATTGTCACGATACGTGGGAGGCAGCGTCACGGAAATGATACAGGATCTGGCATGGGAATCATTACAACAACGGCGCTTATCGCTGCGGCGTGGGTTACTTACGAAACTCCAATCGCCAACACTCTCCTCCGAATGCGAAAATATATTCTTTAGGTAGAAATGATCATCAGAAAAAAATACGAGAAATCTGAGGGCGAACGGAGAAATTCAGGTGTTCTTTCTTCGCACGCGCTATTCGAGAATGGAATGGAATAGTATAGATCCCATGTAGATGTAGATGTACTCCACACAGCAAAATCACTTATCAGGAACTGGATACTGTCACGTCATTACAGTTTTAACTGAAACGAGAACCGATTGATCTAGGAATATGAATGACAGAGTGACAAATGTCATCCACTGGGATTATTAAATATTGAAGGTCAGAGCAACACTTGATTTCGTAGGTAGAAGACTTCGGCGACAGACTTACGACTAGAATTTCCACGGGGGATAGTTTCTTATTTTCAAAATGTGTTACTGTGTATAGATATGCGTTATGTGATCCTCGACGAAATGTTTTAGCGTAAAATGTAGGGCATATGTAGAAAGTACCTACGTGAAGATAGAGATATATACTTATGGAGAGAGATAAGGGATAAATAAAGAAAAATTAAAAACTTCTATAAAACTTTTCAAAATTTTCTGTACATTACCTCAGTCGCATTTAAGAAGAACTCTGTAAAGCGATGGCCAGTGTCTGTAGTTATGTACCATTTCGGTTTACTTCTGACTTCAAGTACAGATTAGTGGAAAATCTCTCTTCACTGTTCCTATATTAACAGATGTTTTATATTATTTTTACGACCCTGTAGGGCACTATGTATCAGGCATTGCGTGGAGACCATAAATTAATAATGGTTTCCACTATGGAACATCTTACATACTTGTTCTGACATTTACAAAAACATGTATGAATTGAAGATCGTAGTTAAACTACCAAAACTGGTCATCATCATGATAGTGTTCGTTGAATGCGAGCTGTTGAAGAGCAGCTAGGTAGTACCAAATGTTGTATACGTTGTTGTAAACTTATGCCATCTTTGGAAAATGTGTGAACAAAATCATGTTAACGTTATCATCATGTCATATATATATATATATATATATATATAAAAGGATCTGTAAAATTCAGAGGTGGTCGTTCTTGGCGTTGTCGCAATAATGAAGATCCTTAAATATAAAAAATACCGGGACGGCATATACGAGTTTGTGCTATTGGAAACATAGCAAATGCATTTGCTTACGTTTCCCCTGAAAATATTTTGTTTCGCATTTAGAGAGACAGAGATCCTAACTGATTACGAATCAAGAAATTAACAAATAAAAACATTTTTCTACAGGTATAATGCGTAATTTTGGTGAACTTTACTCTTGACCTCTCTAATGAATATACATGGTGTTCCACAAATCATACACTTTAGGGGGTTGTAGAGGACACTTGTGGATCACGTTTCACATATGAACCCATGTCCGGAAGCGTCATCCAACTACGCTAAAAGCACTGATCATCTTCGATTGTATGAGAAAATATTCTTCTTCAGCAAGGACATTGACTTCCAAGGACCAAAACAAGAGAAGAATGCAAGTAAACAACGCTTGAAAGCGCATATCTTAAGAGCTATGAGCAATTCTCGATCTAAGGTACTGTTAAACTCTTCTAGTGGTGAAGTGCTCATAGCTTTTATGGTATGTATTTTACAGTCCAAGATTTCGGTACAATTCTATTCTTGTTTCATTTCGTAATAATTCCTACCAAGGAAGGCAAAGAGCCTGCGGTAAAATTGATTCCTTTCATGATATCATAGGTTAAATGAGTAGTCGTTGGATCAGATTTCCCGAGTATCTTCCGACTTCCCTTTACAACCCCTAGAAGTGTGTAACGTGATATGTGAAACAGACTTTCATATTCAATAAAATAGAACATGTCCAGAGTAATGTTCATCGAAATTCTCGTTATTCCTGTAGAAAGAAGAAATTTTATGTATTAATTTTTTTAACAGACTTCCTAAAGGAAAATAAAAGTGACAAAATATTAAAATCAGTTTTCTATATTTTAAACGGCATTAATATGCCGTCAGTCTATTTTTTAAGTGACAGCTTCATTATTTGACCTACAACTCATATTTAAGGACCTTCACTGCAACACGACAGGAACGCTTACCTGTGAAGTTTAGCGTTCTTTTAAGCATATTACACAAGCACGTTAAGGTGATTTTGTTTAACAGCTTTCGAACTTTTCATCAGTTTGTCAAAAATGTATATAATACATGAAACTAACCCGTTGCTCTTCAGCAACTGACATTCAACTTGGGTACTGATCCACCGTGTATGTTCCATGCAGAAGACAGAGATACTGATTAAAAAAATAAAAGTCGCAAATAGTGTGGCGCATACGAATATAGCTTGATGTTGATCAGTATTGAATCATTCTAATAAAAACGGAATGTTTCAGAAGGAATAGTATATATTTTGATGAATGGTTTAGAGTTTACTTAGACATCACTTTCTGATCTCCATCATTCAACCTAAGAGAAATTGTCGACGGTGTATCTCACGCAGTACAGCATCACATTTATCTTATCAGAATAACGAGTAAGTACACATGCATCAATGTGGATTGATGAATGGGTACTTACTTGTTATTATAATAAGACAAATGTAATGCTGTATTGTGTGTGATACACTGTCAACAATTTCTGTTAGGATGAGTGATGGAGAACATAACATTATGTTTAAGTAGCATCGAAACCGGTCATCAAATTAAATAAATATCGGTCTTGGCTGAAAACCATTATAATTTAATTCCAGATCGCTTCAAACAAAACACCTGTTTTGAAGTTAACCGGTTTCTGGTTTACAAGCACACCAGCACATCTTCAGACTTTTAAGTCGTAAAACGTACACAAAATTTCACTAGCTGCGACATGGTCGCGAATTGATTAGAGTGATCCTTTTTGTAATTCCTTTTAATATATTTCCGTCAATGACTACCAATTTTCTCGTCGTTTTGACGACCGGTTTCGGTCAGTGATGCCCATTTTCAAGCCTACAGCAAATGAGAACCAGAAGAACACATTTAGTAATAGACTACCTTATAAAACGTAAATGATGCGTTACAGTCATCAATACATAAGACGACTCAGTCAGGAGGATACTCTTACGTTGTGACGATGCTATTATTGCTATATTACATTAAGAAATGTAACAACAGGTATGCTGTATAATAAACACAGTTTCATGTTCTGATGATTGTAATGCCTTTTCTATGTTTTATAAGGTAGTCTATTACTAAATGTGTCCTTCTCGTTCTGATTTGCTGTAGACTTGAAAATGATCGCCGTTCACCGAAACCGGTCGTTAAATCGACGAGAAAATTGGTCATCATTGACGGAAATACAGATATTAAAAGGAAGTATACCAAATTGTGATTTTTAGTTCAATATGATGATGATCTGTAAGGAACAGACAGATTAAACAGTGAAGATGTCTCCAAGAGGCTTTGCTTAAAATTTGATTCTGGCACACGTCTAATGGCATTTTATTGCATATGGTGTGTACTACAACGTTCTTAATTATTTACTATCCCTCCTAAGACACCCAGTATGCCATTCATTCTTCGGGGATACCGTATGCCAGCCAGTAAAGTAACTTACATATAGTTGGTGTTTTCTGACATTATAACCTTCTTATATAATGCGTTTTATTCATAATAATATTACCATCGACCTTCTACATATATAATTTCAGTAAAGTGTGTAATGTCTTAAGAGTAAATAGACCGTGATATATAGTACTCATTGTAAAGTACCTGGCACATCAGACTTACTCCAGTATCCTATAAGAGGGGTATTACAATACGGTCTAGTTTATGGAACAATTTTTGGCAAAGAGTACAAGCGGACCTTAGTTAGATGAGTGACCCCCAACAATTTTGTGATTTGACAAACTGAGTTTTAACATGGGCTCAGTTGTACATATGCAATATCTCAGTCCTTGTATATATTATTCCATTATGTACCGTACTCTTAGCGACTCTTGTCCTTTGTGGAAATGTCTATAGTAAATCTAATGATGTATAGAACTTTACCATCAGTGCTAGTATTTCACATCTGTATAGATGCATACAACTGTACCAAGAAATGTGTAAAGAGAGAATATAGTTAAGGCCTATATGAAACGTGAGTCTGAGAAGTAGAGGAGGTATGTATCTATAGGTTTTTTTGGTATATAGTAAAAAAAATAGATATTATGTTTGGTAAATATGTTCTTTTGTACAAACTTTATGTTAATAGCTCAGAAGATGACGTCTAAGATACGTCTAAGATACGGTCATCCTAAGAAATAAATCGCTATCTTGGCTGGAAAACTGTGTAAACACACAATAAATCAATTCCAGATAGCTTCAAACTATTTTTAAGTTAACCGGTTTCCGGCTTACAAGCCCATCTTCAGACTGTTAAGTCGAACAACGTACACATAATTCTGATTTTAATTCAGTATGAAGATGTTATGCAAGGGAACGACAGATGAATCAGTGAAGATGTTTTCATTTGCCTTTGCTTTAAGTTTGTTTCAGGCACACTTTTAATAACGTGTTTATTGCAAATGGTGCATACTACCACGTTCTTAACCCTTTCATTCCCACATTATGAATTCAGCTTTGGAAAAATTACAATTCAGTGTTTTCTTTATTAATACAGTACACTAAGTATCAAATTAGGTGTTTTAAAATTTTGATCGAACTGTTGTTTTCAAGCACAACACATACGTTTGTATCGAGGTATTTTATTAATCGGAACGTTAATTTGTTAACAGTTAACACTGTCAGATCGATAATGCTTGCGTAATCTTCACCACAGCACCAAAGACAATACAATTCACAGCTGAAATAAAATACCATGAACAACATTAACGCTCACACATAGCCACGTACAGACGGAGAACATAACCTCCGAGACGGACAGATTAATGCCTCAGATGTGGCTAAACGTCATACTAGAAGCATGTTGTTCATCGACAACAATGCGGCTTTAAGAATTAATACACAAAATACAGTGTGAATCTGCAAGACAATTCACAACTGAAATAAAATACCATGAACCATATTAACACTGACACATAGGCAAGTTCGAACGGCGACGTAGCATAACCTCCGAGACGGACAGATTAATGCCTCAGAAGTGGCTAAACGTCATACTAAACACATGTTGTTAATCGACAACAATGCGACTTTAAGAATTGATACACAAAATACGGTATAATTCAGCTTTTAGTACGTTGTTGTAGAAGAACAATACTGGGAATGAAAGGGTTAAATATTTACTACATCTCCTGAAACACCCAGTACGCAACTCATTTTTCGAGGGTTCCTTATGTCGGTGAAGTAAAAGGTGAGGTGTGCTATTTTTACACGACGAAACCTGCACCACGTATATAACGGGTGATAGTTGTAGATCATTATGAATGTAAAATCGGTACGATAATATCTCTGGACCGTTGCTGTTCAGGAAGTAAATGATACACCACTGTGCGCCAAGCGCCAGCCACAACAGCGTCAGCAGGAAGCGCCTCAGGCAGGTAACACAGCGGCCGCGGCGGGCGCGGTTACGCCCACCCGCGTTGTACTCACCGAGCTGGGCGGAGCTTCCGGCGGCGCAGAGGACGCAGCCGAGCGCCAACACGGCGCCAACGCCGCACCTCATAGCGTCCGCTTCGGCGCGCCGACCTCGCGACGCTCCGTAAACAATCCCTAAAACCCGAGTCCGAGCTGTAGGCAATACCGAAGTCCGATGAGTAAACAACGGGGCACCGCTAGCGTCGACAGCCGCCGTGGCGGGAATCTCGGAGTGTGGGTCCCGCGGTCGCAGCACGCACAGTGTGTCCGCGGCGGCGCGTGGCCTGAGCGCCGGCGGCGGAGGCGTGTCGCGTCGTCCGCTGGCGTCCGGACGGCGGCGCGTCTGAAGCGCCACTGAGGTGCGCGCGCAGCCGGCAGCAGGCAGCAGGCACGAGCCCGCCACAGCAGCGGCCGCGCCCCGCTAGCGCCGCTCTGGGCCCCCTGCTCCCGCTCGCTCTCCATTATCGCGGCCAGCGCTACTGTAGGCACCCTCTTCCGGTTCCTCCCGCGATCGATGTCAACGTACGACGCTGACGCTGACTTTTCCTAAACGAAAATGAAAGCGCCCGGTGTTTATTGTGGCGTGCGACGTTGTCAGGAGGGATGACGGGGGAGGGGGGAATTGCCGCTGGGAGTTGGAATCAGGGCGAGCGCGGACTTGCTGCGGGCTCCTCATCCAGTTCGCACCAGCTCCTGCAGTGCACTGGAGTGGCCAGCCGTGTTGAATTTCTCCAGCAGCGGTTCACAATCCAGGGACTTTAGTCCTAATGTGGGTCCTGGACAGCGTGGCACTAGGCATCAGAAACACATTTACGAGACTAATCACAGGTGATTGGAGACTTTTCAGGCGTCTACCCCAGAGACGTGTACACATATATAGATAATCCTAACGTTGATTGAAGATTGACGCCGTCCTCGACCGTCAAGCATCGGGCCACTGTAGGCACCCTGTTCCGGAATCCCCCGCGATCGATGTCAACGTACGACGCTGACGCTGACTTTTCCTAAACTAAAATGGAACCGCCCGGTGTTTATTGTGGCGTGCAACGCCGTCAGGAGGGATGATGGCGGAGGGGGGAATTGCCGCTGGGAGTTGGAACCGAGGCGAGCGCGCACTTGATGCAGGCTCCTCATCCAGTCCGTACCAGCTCGTGCAGTGCACTGGAGTGGCTAGCCGTGTTGAATTTCTCCAGCAGCGGTTCTCAATCTAGGGACTTCATCCCTCATGTGGGTCCCGGACAGTGTGGCAACAGGCATTCATAAACACATTGACGAGACTAATCATAGGTGACTGGAGACTTTTCAGGCTACCCCAAAAACTTGTACGCAAATATAGATAATTATTACGGTGACTGAAGATTGATGACTTGGGACACGCCAAGTCGTCGACCCTCAAGCACCAGACACGATGGCTTATCTCAAAAACTGAAAAACTGTTTCCATACGTATTTCATACTGTTGCCCCTTCCTTCTGATAAGTGTTCTCAATTCTAGAAGTTAGGATCTTTGTAAACAATGCTTATGTTTCATTTAGGCTCAGCATTTAAAGTGATGTGCACCACTTGTGCTTTCATGGAAGCAAGCGCTGCAGAACGTAGGCATAGCTTGTCTCCACCCCCTCCCCCTCACACCACTACCATTCTTTGAGGTGTGGCTTATTACCTCCTCTCCCCACAGAACTCTGCAATATAACAATTAATACACTAACGTTAGAATTCTTCTGAACTATTTGCCGCGTCATAAGAATAAAATCTTTCCAACGTTTCGGATCCGTTGCAGGATTCCTTCCAAATAGTTTCCCTGAAGAAGGATCCATCAATGGATCCCAAACGTTGGAAAAATTTTATTATTATGACGCGGCAAATAGTTCAGAAGAGTTTCAACGTTAACAATAATAACCGCGAAAGCTTACGTTCGTACAGTTAATACACTGTACATCACTGTGCAACAAAACTCTCTTTGACACCATAAGACAACTATATAAATAATTCCCACCATTGCATCACCTTTCATTACAAGTTGCTAGCAAAAAAATCGCAAAAACTTAAGGATAACATCAGAAAATGGGATAAAAACTACGCAGACAAGCGTTTTATTTATTTATTTATTAAGCTTATGAGACTTAATTGCGGGGACATCAATCCCTAAACTTACAACCTAGTTATATACTTTCTTATACCAAAGACAGCACAAACATGAATTCGAACCCCCGACATAGAAGGACCTCGCGCATCGGAGCATAGCGCCTCAATGCACTCGGGCAATCCGCCGCGGCCAAACAAGAGTGGACACCACCACAGCACAAAGGTTAAAGTGCAGTTTATGAGTCCGCGACTGGTGCTTGATATGTAGACATTATTAACGGCACGATGAATGACGAGAGTCGCGATAGAGCAGCCAAAATAAACAATACATTTATTCGTTTTGGAAATTAAAACGTATTCTTGTTGCAGATGACAATTGTAAAACATGTCATTGCTTAATTAAAGGAAAATGTAAACCCTACCAATAACTTCGAGGTATGAAAAAAAAATATAGGCCTAAAATATTTAACCTAATTCTCAAATGTAAACAATTTAGCCAATTGTCTATACAATCCAAAAAATTGAAAGATGTAAAAGTATTTCAGAAGTTAAAGGCAAAGAACCCAAGTAAGGTAGCACAATAAGTTGTCGGGCTCCATCTTGTAATAATTTCTCTTTCCTATTCTTCCATCTTCCAACTCACCATTGGCTATTACGTGGGGGTCACAATCTGGGACTGTAAAATAATAAAGAAAAAAGTTGTGGGGGGATTCGTTCAACATAAATCTCTGTTCTTGTGATCCTTCCAACCCACCATAGGCTATTATGTGGGGGGAGGGGGGTCATAATCTGGACAAGTAAAAAAATAAAGTAATGAATTGTGGGGGGATTCGTTAACATAAATCTCTGTACTTGAGAAGTGCAACATCTACCACAGCCATCCTCTTTACGCCACATTCAATGTTTATATTTTGTAAACGTGTAACGCTAAGTATATATATAAAATCACGTGTAAAAAACGTCAGTGCCCAATGCATAACTTAGTTTCACTTACACCTACAATGAAAACATAGTAAGTACATAAAATTACAATACGTTTAATTTCGATTTATTCTGTTCCCGATGACTAAAGTTTAGTTATGTTACAAGAACCATAACGACAGCGTAAACCTACACTTAGCGGAAGATAAAAGTATCCACTGAAGATGAGCCTGCAGTGGCTCGAAAAACAGTTCTGGTACACAAAACAGGTCAGGACACTGATGCAAAAGCAAAGGAAAAAGCAAGCTAAATTTAAAAGAACACAAAATACACAGGATTGGCGATCCTACACAGAAGCTCGAAATTTAGCGAGGATAACAATGCGAGATGCCTACAATACTTGACTGAAAACCCAAAGAGATTTTGGTCATAAGTTAAATATACTAGGCACAAAACAAAAACAGTACCCTCACTACGTGAAAGTAATGGCGATTCTGCCGATGACAGCGCTACCAAAGCAGAGTTACTAAACACAGATTTTAGAAACTCATTCACCAAAGAAGACGAAACCAATATTCCAGATTTCGAATTACGAACAGAGGCCGTAAAGAGTAACGTAGAAGTAGATATCATCGGAGGAGTGAAGCAACTAAAATCAGTTAACAAGAACACGTCTTCTGGTACGGATTGTATACCCATTAGATTTCTATCTGATTTTGCTGAAGCGATAGCTCCTTACTTAACAGCCATATACAACCGCTCTCTCATAGAAGGATCTGTACCAAAAGATTGGAAAGTTGCACTGGTCACACCTATATTTAAGAAAGGCAGTAGGAGTAACCCACTAAACTACAGGCCTATTTCATTGACGTCAATTTGCAGCAGGGTTTTGGAACATATCCTGCATTCAAATATTATGAATTACCTCGAACAGAACGATCTATTGACCCAAGGTCAACACGTATTTTGAAAATATCGTTCATGCGAAACACAACTAGCTCTTTATTCACACGAATCCACCTAATGAGTGTTATCGACAAGGGTTCGCAAATCTATTCCGTATTTCTTGATTTCCAGAAGGCTTTTGACACCGTACCGCATAAACGGCTTTTAATCAAATTGCGTGGTTATGGTATATCGCCCCAAATTTGCAATTGGATAGGGGATTTCTTGTCAGAGAGGACACAGTTCGTAGTAATCGATGGTAAGGTATCGACAAAATCAGAGGTGATATCGAGCGTTCCACAGGGCAAAGTTATTGGTCCTCTGCTGTTCCTTATTTACATAAACGATTTAGGGGAAAATCAAAGTAGCTTTCTTAGGTTGTTTGCAGATGACACAGTCATTTACCGTCTAGTAAAATCATCTGAAGATCAATACCAACTGCAGAACGATCTGATTAAGATATCAGACTGCCAGTCTTGCTTGCAAGATGAAAGCGGAGCTCACCATCTGCAGCATTGTCGACAGGACTGACTGCGGACCTTTGGTTCAGAGCCGAGTGGAGGGTCTGAATCAGAGGCTCAGACGGTTCTGCGACCGTGTCGGCTGCAGATTCCTCGACTTGCGCCAAAGGGTGGTGGGTTTTCGGGTTCCGCTAAATAGGTCAGGAGTCCACTACACTCAGGAAGCGGCTACACGGGTAGCGGGGGCTGTGTGGCGTGGACTGGGCGGTTTTTCAGGGTTAGATGGCCTCGGGAATACACAAAATGGGTTTCAGTCTCAAAGGGGGCATGTCATACACGGGAAGAAAGTAGACATAAAAACTATTGGTATAACAGTTGTAAATTGTCGTAGCTGTGTTGGGAAAATTCCAGAGCTCCAAGCGCTGATAGAAAGTACTGAGGCACAAATCGTTATAGGTTCTGAAAGCTGGCTGACGCCTGAGATAAATTCGGCCGAAATTTTTTCAAAGGGCCAAATGGTCTTCAGAAAGGATAGAATAAATAAAATAGGGGGTGGCGTGTTTATTGCTGTTACAAACGGTTTATCCTGCAACGAAATTGAGGCAGATACTTCCTGTGAATTGGTCTGGGTAGATGTGATACCTGACCACCGAAATAAATTAATAATTGGATCTTTTTATCGGCCCCCTGACTCAGACGATGCGGTTGCAGAAATGTTCAAAGAAAGCTTGAATCATATTTCAAATAGGTATCCGAAGCATACTGTTATAATCGGTGGCGACTTTAATTTACCCTCGATATGTTGGCATAATTACGTATTCAAAACCGGGGGCAAATATAAAACATCGTCCGAACTAGTTCTGAATGCTTTTTCTGAGAACTACTTCGAACAGTTAGTTCATGAACCCACTAGAATAGTACGTGGTTGCGAAAATACTCTTGATCTCCTAGCAACAAATAATCCCGAGATAGTAAAGAGCATCAAAACAGATACAGGGAATAGCGAACATCGAGTTGTAGTAGCGAGACTGAATATCGAAATTCCCAAATGCACCAAAAATAAACGAAAAATATATCTATTCAATAAATCAGATAAAAATTCGCTTCACGCTTTCCTGAGTGATAGTCTCCAGTCCTTCAAAACTAAAAATGCGAGTGTAGATCAGTTGTGGCTTACTTTCAAAGACATAATATCAGTAGCAATCGAGAGATTTATACCAAACAAATTAATAAAAGAGGGGGCTGACCTCCAGTGGTACACAAAACAGGTCAGATCACTGTTGCAGAAACAAAGAAAAACGCATGCAAAATTTAAAAAGACACAGAATCCGCAAGACTGGCAATCTTTTACTGAAACTCGCAACCTAGCGCGGACTTCAATGCGAGAATCTTATAGTTGTTTCCACAACGAAATCCTGTCTCTTAATCTTGCAGAAAATCCAAAGAAATTCTGGTCATATGTGAAGTACACTAGCGGCAAAACACAAACAATACCTTCACTACGCGATAGCAATGGTAATACTACCAACGACAGTACTGCTAAGACAGAATTACTAAACACAGCTTTCCGAAATTCTTTCACCAAAGAAGACGAAGTGAACACTCCAATATTCAATCCAAGAACAGCTGCCAGCATGCGAAACTTAGAAGTAGATGTTCCTGGAGTAGTAAAACAACTTAAGTCACTAAACAAAAATAAATCTTCCGGGCCAGATTGTATACCAACTAGATTCCTCTCAGAGTATGCTGATGCAATAGCTCCGTACTTAGCTATAATTTACAACCGATCACTCAGCGAAAGATCCGTACCCAAAGACTGGAAAGTTGCCCAAATTACTCCAATATTCAAGAAAGGCAATAGGAGTGATCCCCAAAATTACAGGCCTATCTCATTGACGTCGATTTGCAGTAGGATTTTGGAACATATACTTTGTTCGAATATTATGTACTACCTCGAAGAGAACGACCTATTAACCAATAGTCAGCACGGATTCAGAAAGTATCGCTCTTGCGAAACACAGCTTGCCCTTTATTCACATGAAGTGTTAAGTGCCATCGACAAGGGATCTCAAATCGATTCCATATTTCTGGATTTCCGGAAGGCTTTTGATACTGTACCCCACAAGCGGCTTCTAATGAAATTGCGTGCTTATGGAATATCTCCCCAATTGTGCGATTGGATTCACGATTTCCTATCAGAAAGGACACAGTTCGTTGTAATTGACGGTAAGTCATCGAGTAAAACAGAAGTGATATCTGGCATTCCACAGGGAAGCATTATTGGTCCCCTACTCTTCCTCGTGTTTATAAACGATTTAGGAGATAATCTGAATAGCTCCCTTAGACTGTTCGCGGATGATGCTGTCGTTTATCGGTTAGTGAAGTCAACAGAGGATCAAAAGCAACTGCAAAGCGATTTAGACAAAATTTCTACTTGGTGCGAAAATTGGCAATTGACACTAAATAAAGAAAAGTGTGAAGTAATACACATGACCACTAAAAGAAGTCCGCTGAACTTCAATTACGCGATAAATCAGTGAAACCTTAAGATCGTAAATTCTACCAAATACCTAGGAGTTACAATTACGAACAACTTTGACTGGAGAGAACACATAGAAAATATTGTGGGGAAGGCGAACCAAAGGTTACGTTTCATTGGCAGAACGCTTAGACGATGCACCAGCTCCACCAAAGAGACTGCCTACATCACACTTGTGCGTCCTCTCTTGGAGTACTGTTGCCCCTTGTGGGACCCTCACCAGGTGGGACTGACGGAAGATATTGAGAAGGTTCAGAGAAGGGCAGTTCGTTTTGTTTTATCACGTCACGGGGGGGGGGGGGGGGGGAAAGCGTCACGGAAATGTTGCACGAATTGGGGTGGAAATCATTAAAAGAAAGACGTTATTCATTGCGGCGTGATCTGTTTGCGAAGTTTCAATCACCGACTTTTAGTTCTGAATGTGAAAATATTTTGCTAGCACCCACCTACTTAGGGAGACATGACCATCCCAATAAAATAAGAGAAATCAGATCGAAAACGGAACGATTTAGGTGTTCTTTCTTCCCGCGAGCTATTAGAGAATGGAACGGCAGAGAAAAGTTATGAAGGTGGTTAATGAACCCTCTGCCAGGCACTTAAATGTGATTTGCAGAGTATCTATGTAGATGTAGATGTAGATCAGTATGGTGTAAAAATTGGCAATTGACTCTAAATAATGAGAAGTGTGAAGTCGTTCACATGAGTACGAAAAGAAATCCGTTAAACATTGTTTACAAGATAAATCTATCAAAAGTAAAGGCCGTAAACTCCACAAAATACCTAGGACATACTGATACTTCAGACTTAAATTGGGAAGAACCCATAGATAATGTCGTGGGAAAGGCGAACCAGAGACTGCGTTTTATTGGCAGACCCCTTAAAAAATGCAACAGAACTACAAAAGAAACTGCATACACTACGTTCGTCCGTCCATTTTTGGAGTATTGCTGCCCAGTGTGTGATCTTTATCAGGTGGTTTTGACGTAGGACATCGAAAAAGTCGAAAGAAGGGCAGCTCTTATGTATTGTCACGATACAGGGGATACAGCTTTACGGAAATGATACAGGACCTGGGATGGGAATCAATACAACAACGGCGCTTATCGCTGCGGCGTGGGCTACTTACGAAACTCCAATCGCCAACATTCTCCTCCGAATGCGAAAATATATTGTTGACTCCCACGTACATAGGTAGAAATGATCATGAGAATAAAATACGAGAAATCAGAGCTCGAACGGAGAGATTCAGGTGTTCTTTTTTTTATCGTGGCGACACTTCCTTTACAGATTTGTTTTGTCTTCCCTTAAGGACGCAGCAACTGCAAACCGTCCATAAATGTTAAGTTACGCTCGTCGGTCGTTTTCACAAAACTTCGGTTTTCGCCCACCATTCCTCTTTCCCAGTGATACTTTACGTTATTTTGTGTACTGGTCATTACCGAGGATACTGTCACTAGTGAAACGTTATACAGTGCAGCCGTGTTCGCCACAGATGCTACCAGTAACTGTGCACTATCGAGTTACAATCTTTGATACCTGAGACGTCGAACGTTTCGCCTATTATTTGTTTAAATCACCGCAGTACAAGAAATGTAATACGAAGGGCGTTTGAAAGATTCGTTCAAAGTGCGAGAGATGGCACCACCGGTGCGTATATTTAGTTGGTAGCATCTTTGGAAAGAACGCACACCAAGATTCAGCCATATTGATCTAATTTTTCCTTCTTTTTCTTTTCTTCTCTATCTCTCTCCTTTTTTTCCTTGTGTGTGTGTGTGTGTGTGTGTGTGTGTGTGTGTGCGCGCGTGAATCAAGGAAGTCGAGTATTGTCGAAGAATGGAAGGTAAACAATATCGTGCAGTGATTAAATATTACTTTATGAATGGCAAAACGCTTTAGGGGACTAAAGAGAATTTTGATATATATTATGGAGACTCTGCACTTTATATTATAACAGTTTACAAGGGGTTTAAAAATTTTAGGAGTGGCCATATGGGCACATGAAACATTGAACGTTCTGGACGCCCTGTAGAGGTTAAGCCCCCAGAAATCATTGATAAAATCCAGGATATGGTGATGGATGAGAAAAGAGTTAAGGTGCGTGAGATTGCTAGTGCTGTGGGTTTTGTGTCCCAGCCTCGTCGCCGCTTTTGTGTCTCGTTTTCGTCATAGGTGTCGGTAGCCGAGTAGAAAGACCGACACAGGAATAAAGGATGCAGGCTTGTGCAAGTAGGAGGTAACCAGCCAGTGGGACAGCAGAAACTAGAAACACTAGAGTAAATTATAACGAGATATATATTTCTTAGAGACTTAGTAATACTTAACTTTTACATAGCTCAGTACTGCAGAATGCTGATACATAGTTGTGCTAGAGGCCTGCCTAGTCCCTATCCGATAGCCAAGTCTTCACTGGTGCCTATCTGATTCCGAAGTGTTAACTGGTTCCTATCTCAATCCCAAGTGAACGATGTCGTTCAGTGGTGGCCACGAGCGGAGTTGTAGCAGAGGGCGCTCGTGGCTGACGTCGTAAGAACGCCGCGCTGTGCGTGCATGGCGGCGAGCGGCGAAAGTAGGTGGCGGGCACATTAGACTTGTGCGACACCGCAGTGGGCATCTCGAATGAACGAGTACATAATATTTTGAATCAACATTTGAACATTAGAAAGCTATCCGCAAGATGGGTGCCGCGATCTCTGACGCTTGACCAAAAAAGGAATCGTGTGAAGTGTTGGAAGGAAGGTTTGCAGCTGTTCAAATAGAATCTGCCGGACTAAGCGTCGTTCCATTACTCCTGAGACCAAAGAACAATTTAAACTACGGGTTACCAAGGGAGAATCTGCGCCAAAGGAAGGCGAAGAGAGGTCCTTCAGCCGGAAAGGTTATGGCGATGGTCTTTCGGGATTCGCAAGGGATAATCCTCACCGACTATCTGTAATAGGGTAGAACTGTTATAGGTGCATATTATTCATCGCAGGGTCCTAAAACCGAATTGCAAGGAAAACGTCGGCAATTGGCCCACAAAAGTGTCCTTTTCCATTCCGGCAGTGCCCCAGCGTCGGTCCCGGGTGGCGACGAGACTGCGGCGCTCCGGTCACGGTCTGCACGGCCACTACGGTCGGGGGTTCGAATTCCCTCTCGGGCATGGCTATTTGTGCCGTCCTTAGTATTAGCTAGTTCATAAGTAGTTTGGAAGTTTAGGGACTGATGACCCTGCAGTTAAGTCCCATAAGCTCTACAAACTTTTGAACCTTCGATTTTGAGTGCACCAGCAAACACCTCAGCAGTTGCGACCGCAAAATTATTGGAAATAGGGTTCCAGTTCGTTTCACATTCCCCCTATTCTGCAAACTGGGTTTCCTCGGACTACTATTTGTTCCCCAATTTGAAGTAATTGTTAGCGACACGAAGATTTCATTCAAACGAGGAGGTGATTGCAGAAACTAAATTGCAGGCTTGGACAAGGACGAATAGCTTAAGTGTAAAAGGAGACTATGTTGAAAAATAAAAATGTTTTCCCGAAACACGTTAGTAGTTTTTTTTTATGTTTTCAAGGACTTTTCAAACGCCCCTATTCTGCAAGGTAGAAGACTTCGTACGTTATCACTGCAGTTGCGTGCTAGGGTTAACACATACGCACCGATGCCATCTTCCAATAAGTACATGATGTTTATATTATGTTATCTATCCCTTACTCCGTGAGCGAATGCTGGGATGGTTCCAATCAGAGGTCACTACCGATTTCCCTACGCGCATTTAAGCAAGCAACCCCAGTTTTTGCTCTTTCTCTAGTGACAACGCAGTAGACGCGGCCTTAAGAAGCAGTATTCCTTCTACTTAATACCGATTGCAATGCAGGGCTGACACAAAGTCTCGGTTGGCTGTTCGAGGAGTAAACACGTTGAGTAATACAATGCGGTTGTAATCTGGTAATTTCTCCGACACATCTCTTCATAAGAACGACTTTAATTTGTTCATTTTATATTCAGGCACATCAAGGAGGTAGGGAAGATGGAAGAAAGATCGATGTTTTTCGACCCGACCGCATTTAAGTTTCTAAGACGGAGCTTTTATCGGATTACTTACTACTCGAGGGGAAGGAAGCGGCCATTGTCATTTCAAGGATCTATCCCGCCATTAGCATGGAGTGATCTGGGTTGCCACAGAAAACAGGCATTTGCAAGGCGAAACCGAGCTATCGGTAGTGAAGGAAGGAAGGGAGGAAGATCAGGGGTTAACGTCCCGTCGACGTAGGGTCATTAGAGCCCGGGGACTTGCTCGTATTCTTCTGCTAAGGATGGGAAGGGAAATAGGCCGTGCTTTTCGAAAGGAACCATCCGGGCATTTGCCTGGAGTGATTTAGGTAAATCCAGGAAAAACTAAATCCGAGTCTTTGTACGTTCATATTAAGATACGTTAATTTGGGACTAGAGTTGTACTATCTTTATACAGGGTGAATCACCTAACACTTGCACCGCAAATATTGCGGAAACGGAAGGTGCGATTGATGTACGGTTTTCACAGAATGGATTCGTAGCCAAAGACGCGTATTGTTAGCCAATAAACAGATTGTAAAAATACCTAGCGTAGCTGACTGGCCGAGCTGCTAGCCCCAGTCATCTACGCTATCGTAGCCTCCGCCCCCAAAACTTTGATTGGTTGTAGCTGCCCAACTAAGCGTGATAAAAGTGTCATTCAAAATTCTTTGTACACACCTTGTGTCAAAATTTAAAGTGCATGATAGAAAAAAAACCATTGCTTCATTTTAAAAAAACTGTATTTTTCATAAAAAAATACACTCTCTAAATAATATTACAATGTTTGTTGGCTGAAAATTCGAGCCCCTGACTACCAATCCATTCTGTGAAAAACGCACATCAATCGCACTTTCCGTATCCGCAATATCTGCGGTGTAAGTGTTAGGTGATTCACCCTCTATGTAAAAAAAAAAAAAAAAAAAAAAAAAAAAAATATATGCCGGACGCTGTGGCCGAGGGGACTGAGGCGCTCCAGTCACGGTCTGCACGGCCACTACGGTCAGGGGTTCGAATCCCCCCTCGGGCATGGATATTTGTGCCGTCCTTAGTTGTAAGTAGTTTGTAAGTTTAGGGACTGATGACCCCGTAGTTAAGTCCCATAGACTCTACAAACATTTGAACATTTTGTAAAAAAAAATTCCGTGTCATGATATTTGTCCGCGGTGAACGCCGAAACTACTCAACAGATCTTAATGAAAGTTTTGCACTTTATCGGTGATATGTTCCATCTTAAAATATATATGATAGTCTTAATTAATGGCATCAATATATGGTTATTGGAAATTAAATGTTCCAGGTTAGGTAGGTATACAATATACATCGCGGGGTTGCACCTTTACGCCTGGGTTTGCGGTAAAGCGCTCGACGGTACGTGCTTCACATTCGCCGCGGCGGATTAGCCGTGCGTACTGGGGCGCCGTGCTGCGGTGCGCGCAGCTGTTCGCCGTCGGGGATTCGAGTAAGCTACGGACTAATAACCACGCAGTTGAGTCCGATGGATTTACAAACATTTGAACAGCTTCACATTCCACGTTCAACCATAGGTCCCGTTTTTCCGGTTGGATAAATGTGGTTGGTTAAGGGCATTCAAATCGCTGATGTGGCAGCAACTTGAAAGATTTTTATCAGTCCATGCAGACAGACAAAATTATTATTAGAATCGATTTCAGACGTTTTCTTGATGTTACAATTTATTTCACATTACATTTTTTTTTTTTTTTCCAAATTGGATATAATGTAAACAAGCTTTTCAATATTTGGTATAATTTATTCCAGTAATTCTGTGCATTTTTCTGTAACACTCCGCGAAAAAGGAAGAATGTCTGTTCGTTTGATTGATTGTATTTTTAAACAAACCAGAACTTTATTTCAATTTTGATTAAATTGTTTCACGCTTTACCTTCAAAGGAAGACCGCAGTATACGCGATATTTCGTACGTTGCATATTGGATGGTAAGTTACAACAGACAAGGACATCATTTGACCGATGACCATGTAAGTTATCACATGCATGGATGTTTTCGTGGGAAAGGTTTATATTCCGAAAAACATGGTACGGTGCTTGGAGTAGAGTTCTTTGAAATTAACTTCGATACCGCTTCACCGATCATCATGAAATTTGTCAGATATATGTAATTGTTCATCGACATAAGGAGGAGGTGTTGGGTCGGGAGAGGGCAGAAGACGGGCTGAGAGAATGGGAGGAGAAGGTCCGTGAGCGTGAGAAGGAGGGGATAAGGACAATGTCAGAAAGGAAGAAAGGAGCAGGTAAACCGAGAAAGTGTAGAGCAATGTGATAAGGATGGAGGAGATAGACCGATGGAAGATTGTAATAAGCACATGGGCTAGGAAATATTATTGTGAATTAAATATACCATCAATTATAAAAGGAGGAGCCCAAAAGGCGGGGGAAATTTATGGAGATTTACGGAGTAGGAGTAGGACTTGGTGGTCGAGGAGGTGCGGAATAAGTTTTCAGTAGGTAGAGGAAGAGGATGGCGAAAAAGAGAGGGAGTGAAGTAGATGATGGACTATGAAAGTTTGAAATGGACAGAGAGAGGATGAAGAGATAAAGGAAGGAGGGGGCGGGAGATAGAGAGGTGGAAGAGACGAACAGATATGACGATGAGGAGATGAACAGAGAGAGAGAGAGGACTGATAGATGTTTGAAATAAGGTTAGATAATTTAAAAGTAAACAGTTTTCGCCGTTAATGCTATGATACTATTTAATGACAAGTATCGCTAACACAATATTACCATTTTCAGGCCCTGATCAGCTCACAAATTTTGATGTGTTGAATTATGTCATTCAAACAGACTGTATCGATAGTATGTTTTCCAACAGATGTCTTTGTTAGGAGTTGTTCTTAATAGTTTGTGAAGATTTAAAAATTACTTTTCTTTAATGATAATTTCAATTTGGTAGTTCTATGCAGAATTCGAAACTGACAAATAAAAAGGGTACTGGAAGAAAGAAAAAGTAAAACCGTATATAACATATTGTCACAGTCATAATCAAAGCTCCTTGTACCTCCATTAAATACATTTGAATTCGTTCAATTGTCTAGAAAGAAAATATTAATTGCATTTAAATTTTCATTAGGTGGCACAGTCATTTCATAAACAAAATTAAATACTTAAGGTTTAATTAACAATCTGTTAGATCTTGAAGTATATATAAAAATTGCTGCAAGATTAAAAATGAAAAAAATAAAATAGTTTCTAATAAAAACGGTCTAATGTGGATCGCCCACGTAGCAAGCAGTATGATACAGTAACACCAATTTCGTTGCACAGACTGACCTTTCAGCTCGATATACAGGTCGCGCATGAATCTTCACGGTCCATTCTTCTCGGAATCTGCTAGCTAATGCGCTTTCAAACTGTCATAGGTGAGTAACTTTGAGGTATTCTACCGAGAACTCACATCGCTAACTGAATTTCCGAGAATCTGCTAGTTCGCATGTGGGGTGCGCCAACAGCTCTGTTCTTTGATGTAAGCGAGTAAGCTACGCGCAGAACAGAGAAGCAGCAAATCATTCACTAGGCGAGAGCGCGACGCTGGGATCACAGATGAACTTCACCCTTGTTCACATTTAGTAGGCCATAAAAACTATAACGCGCAAGTAGTGAGGTTCTTTATAATAGCATCAACTAGTTACACACTTTAAAAAAAAATATTTTTCGGCTTCGGGCGCTTGTTGTCCTTCTTCAGGCATATGCTGGTAATTCTGAACTCTGAACAAGGTTTAAGAATACAAACTTGTTGCCTGAACAATTTAGGACACGAAATTACATCTGAAGAAGGGCAGTAAAAGCCCGAAAACGGTAGATAACATAAAGAAGCCCCTGGTTTCTGTTATTTTAAAAACTCATTTAACATTTTCTGCAATGACGGGAAAAATGTAGCAAGGTACACTTCTCTGGCAATTCCAGGAAAATCGCAAGAGAAGTTCTACGCCTCTGTAGTGTATCTATGTGCAGGTGTCGGCTGTCATAGACGTCAAGCAGTACCGGCCCATTAGTTCAGAGTGTTCCTTCAGACTTTTGAACGCTTTCAATAATCATTAAAAAATCTGACCCCAGATTTCATATACCAAGAACGAATGAACATGATTCCTCGCCTGAAATGAACCGATTTACCTGAATAAAAAGATAAGTTAAAGAAGCGAGATTAGCGTCTGAGCTTTTCAAGACAAACGTGAATCAGGGGTTGGTTCGAATCCACCACAAACTTAATTTTAAATCTACAACCTACGACAGTAAAGTTAGGTGAATAATGCTGTAACATGTTGTAAGGAGTCAGGTTATCCTCTTATTGCTTTCCGACATATCTCGACCCAGAAATGAACAGTACTAATCGAGAAGATTAATTAGAGACCTCACTCAATGGGGTAAGAATGTTATAAACAGACATTAATTACAAATTAATTTCAAGTACGCGCAGTCATGTCGCAATTAGCGACTAAACAAATACGGGGTTGGCGCATATTACACAAGAGGGCGAACGGGTAAAACCTAATTTGTGATCCTGTTTTCCTTTATTTCAATTCAGTACTATTAATTCTTGAAATCATTTTTCAATACAATATCTTTTTTAAAACCCTAAAGTTTTTATTGACATATTAATTTGACCTCGTGGAAACAATAAACCCCATTAACATTCATTTTAAGATTACCTGACATGGTCTGGTGTGGAGGCGATCAATTCGTTTTATAGTTTCCAAATGATAAGCCAAGATCGCAAACTACCATTTATTAAGTGACGACCGGTTTCGGTGCACTATGTCACCATCATCTGATCATATATATATATATATATATATATATATATATATATATATATATATATATATATATATATATTATATATATATATATATATATATATATATATATATAATCTGGCCATCTGTCAAAAATATAAAAGACATACAAGAAATAACGTAAAAACATAAAAAATATACATATGCGGTTAAGAGCCACTTCACCTATCTTGTTAAAAAATTTGATATAAAATAAGAAGTGCAACATTGCACTTAGTCACTATATAACAAGTATCTTTTTACTAGTCCTTAGCTTACAAACTACCGTCATGTTTGTAACTTAAGTATCTTTTTATATAGTGACTAAGTGCAATGTTGCACTTCTTATTTTATGTCCAATTTTTAACAATGTAGGTGAAGTGCCTCTTAACCCCGTATGTATATTTTTTATATTTTTACGTTATTTCTTCCATGTCTTTTATATTTTTCACAGATGACCAGATTATAATGACATAGTGCACCGAAACCGGTCGTCACTTAATAAATTGGTAGTTTGCGATCTTGGCTTATCATTTGGAAACTATAAACGTTCATTTTGTGTTAATATTTCATTGTAGTTGATAGTTCACTTTCGTACGCTGACTTACCCTATTAGTTACATGTGTGTGATAGATTTAAGAAACCTTACAGGAGATGGCAAACAAGAACAGCAAGATCAGCCGCAGCTTGACGAACTAACTTCAACTTCCCCAAGAATACACCACCGCTTTGCAAACCATCCTTCTGAATTCTTCGGTTCCTTGCTGGTGGTGTTTTCCTTACAGGAGCCTAGAGTACATTATAGGTCAGATTATCCATTGCGCATTTTACAGGTGGAGGGCAGATAGACCAGAGCAACGGAGACCGTGTTAGAATGTAGATGAACTATGAACTACCGTTTCCTATTGTCCTCCCATAACTATGGACCGTTGGACTCCGTGACACGTTTCCTGGAAACTTTGGACTGGGTTTTCCTTGGTGGTGGTGTTCAAAAGCTTTGTCGTGTATTGTTGTATGGCAGAAATATCGTCCAATCAATCTTCTTTCAAATCATGTTTGGGTCGAGGGAATAGGAAGAAGTCGGGAGAATTAACATCCGGCGAGTATGGTGGATGTTCAAGTCGCACCACCCCTTTTTTTTTGCCAGGAACTATTTGACGATCTTGGTTGCGCTTAGGCGAGCGTTATCGCGAATAAGAAACTAGGAATCTTGTGTTTACTGCACTCCTACCAATGAAACGTGTCAATATTTAAACGTACCTTGCAGAGTTCATCGTCGTTCCCTCATGTAGTGATTTCTTGTGCAAAGCGTCCTGACTTTCGAAAAGGGCGATGCGCATTTCTACATCTACATGGGATACTCTGCAAATCACATTTAAGTGCCTGGCAGAGGGTTCATCGAACCACAGTTATACTATATATCTCCCATTCCATTCTCGAATAGCGTGCGGGATGAAAGAACACCTGAATCTCTCTGTTCGAGCTCTGATCTCTCGTATTTTATTCTGATGATCATTTCTACCTATGTAAGTGGGAGTCAACAATATATTTTCGCATTTGGAGGAGAATGTTGGCGATTGGAGTTTCGCAAGTAGCCCACGCAGCAGCGATAAGCGCCGTTGTTGTAATGATTCCCATGCCAGATCCTGTATCATTTCCGTAACGCTGTCTCCCCTGTTTCATGACAATACGAAACGAGCTGCCCTTCTTTGGACTTTTTCGATGTCCTCCGTCAAACCCACCTGATAAGGATCCCACACTGGGCTGCAACACTCCAAAAAATGGACGGACAAGCGCAGTGTATGCAGTTTCTTTAGTAGTTCTGTTGCATCTTTTAAGGGTGCTGCCAATAAAACGCAGTCTCTGGTTCGCCTTTCCCACGATATTATCTACGTGTTCTTTCCAGTTTAGGTCTGAAGTAATAGTAATTCCTAGGTATTTTGTGGAGTTTACGGCCTTCACATTTGATTGATTTAAGTTGTAAACAAAGTTTAACGGATTTCTTTTCGTACTCATGTGAACGACTTCACACTTCTCATTATTTAGAGTCAATTGCCAATTTTTACACCAAACTGATATCTTATTCAGATCGTTCTGCAGTTGGTTTTGATCTTCAGATGATTTTACTAGACGGTAAACGACGGCGTCATCTGCAAGAGAGCTACTTAGATTTTCCCCTAAATCGTTTATGTAAATAAGGAATAGCAGAGGACCAATAACACTACCCTCTGGAACGCCCGATATCACCTCTGTTTTAGTCGATGCCTTACCATCGATTACTACGAACTGTGTCCTCTCTGACAAGAAATCCCCTATCCAGTTGCAAATTTGGGGCGCGTTCTTTCCATGCGTGACTATTCGGCTCTGACTTTTTTCCGACGAGGTGATGTCGGAGAACGCTATTCCATGCTTTGATGTTTCGTTTCATGATCGTACATGAGATACCAGATTTCATTCTCAGTGACAGCTGTTTCGACAAAATCCTGTGAAGCTTCTAAACGTGCCTGCTTCTGACCGTCTGTCAAGTGATATGGCAGAAGACGACGTTTTCCTCTTTGCTAAAGAGGTAAATATTTGTCGCGCGGATTTACAGGTTAATCTGCAGTTCATCCGCTATCATGCACACAGTTAACTGGCGATTGTTATCAGTGTCCCCACTTACTCAGTGTTTCGTCACTGAAAGAGGTCGCCGGCCGCCAACTACGGGACTGTAAGAAACACATTCACTGCCCTATCAAAAACGGGAGAACCACTCGTACTTATACTTAATGGGCATTGCTTGATATCCATAAATACGTTTCATTATCGTATGTGTTTCTTTAGGTGTCTCGCGGAGCTTAAAAGAAAAACTTTAAATTTATGCTTTGCTTGTGCATTGACTTGCTGAGATGTTGGAACCAACGCACTAAACAAGCACTTAGTCCAACATATTTATCACGGAATACACACGATGCCTCACTGACCTACGGTGGGGGCGTTGTTTGTGACACTCAGTTGATAAAGAAGTACAATTTGCTGAGAATATTTAAAGGAAACCAGACCCGTTTTATGCTTCTAATTGCGAAGCTAAATCGTCCGTTGTTAGAGAAAAGCTTAAGACCTCATTCTAAGCTAATAATTTTTAAACAAAAATATAATCAATACTTCTGAAGGAAAGAAATAATAACCACATATTTACGTATAGGAAATATGAAAATAAATTTGTTGTGATGCCAGTCAGATGTGAGAATTGTGCCAGTACGTGTATTCTTAAAGTTTTCTATGATGAGTTTTTAATGGTTCTAAAATTGCTTAGAGATTGCTTGAATAATCACTAGATGTTATCAGAAGATTATTTATTGTCAATTTACAATAAATAATCTACTAATAACATCTAGAGATTATTCAAGTAATCTCTAAGCAATTTTAGTATAATTTAAAAAAAAAATATTATGAAGGTTGCATACCTCTAACTTGACTTTCAGTGTAAAATCAGATTTTCTATGATGTATAGAGATTTGGCAGTCTTTAGGTTTCGTTTCTGTCAGAGATTAACATCCAGTTATTACCATTCATAATTTTTCAATTCCACTTCTCCACTATATTTAATGTACTGTGTCTTGATACCGTATGGCATTGCACTACACATACACGATAATAGCAGGCCGCGGTGGTCAAGGAGACTGAGGCGCTCCAGTCACGGTCTGCACGGCCACTACGGTCGGGGGTTCTAATCCCCCCTCGGGCATGGATATTTGTGCCGTCTTTAGTATAAGGTAGTTGATAAGTAGTTTGTAAGTTCAGGGATTGATGACCCCGTAGTTACGTCCCATAAGCTTAACAAACATTTGAACACGGTATTAAGGTATTATTTTAATATGAGATACAGCGTTAAATATTAAAGGCGACGTGTTCCGCAACAAAACGAACGATCCCTTGATGACAGGCCACCAAATAAAAATTTAAAGTCTGTCACTGCTTTGAGAAATTGTGTAAAGTCTTTAATAATTTCATTACGAATATAGTTTCCCTTATTTATTTGGGCTGTAGAAACATTGTCGAAAGATAGCACAATGTCATTGATAATGAAAAGCTGCTAATGTAGTCCTTTCCCTTCTAAATTTCTAAGATTAAAATGTTCGTAAGACGATTTACCTTAAATAATTTAGATATATTCTGCTAAAAAGTGTTTGCAGATCATCTTATTGAAAAAAAAAATGATTTAAGCTAAACATTTCGTTCAGTAAATGGTGTTCCTTCTAGTATTGGTTTTAGGAGAATGTTTCGCCAACTGTGAGAAACAGTAGTAGTGTTTTTATGTAAGGGTACTGTCCGTCCCAGCTTTGCACGGTGTGAGATTACAGCCCAATAGAAATACTGGTAATTAATAGCATTTGATAATTAAACAGTATAAAGTTCACTGCAAACATTGACCATGCCAATGCACTAAATGTTACACAATTTTAATCTTATTAATTGTGGTAGCAATGTATGTACGCAGTTGGGTGACAACATTTATAGTTAGGCGAAAGGTAGAATTTCTCCACGTTGAGATTTGCTGTGTGCTTGTAGCTGACGGGAGGCCAGCGAGCAGGCCGACGTTGGTGGCTTGTTCCAGCTTAGGATTTTACAGTTCGTTTCCGGTGAGGGGAGAGAGGGACAATGGCGAGTGCCAGGCACAGTGCAATGCACAAATATTGTAATACTACTGGCATTTGAAGTAATACGATGCAGTTAGGAACCTTTAACGCCCTCATTACAAAATAGCCTGTTGACAAATAAACTATACATTAGCTGATATAGTCACATCTGACGTAATATGTTTAATTGACAATGAAAAGTAATATATTACCAATAAATACAAGACAGTTACACAACTAGCATGGCTATGTTTGTTTATAAAAATAATATATTAACTATTTCTCATTTTATTTTCAATTAATCTTGTGTAATTTACCTTGAAAGATTCAGTTAAATCACTTATCTGTGGTATAATAAATTGCACGATTATGATAAACAGTACAAAGGATGTTTATACTAATATAAAAAGGTAAGAAAATATTTGTTTAATGTGTAGTGTAATTATTTTGATTTTAAGTAAAGTTTTAGAAATGTATTGGCTGAGCACTGTACGTTGGCAAATCGGTTTGAACAGTTCACATGCGGAAGTTGATGACGTAGGGGAAAAAAACCCGGCAGTTGAGCGCGCGCGAGGGCAGGAAGTGAGGACTCCAGAGCACGTGGTGTGGCTGGCCGGGCGGCGTCGCGCTGCATCAGTCGGCATGTGGATCTCGAGGTGGTGACTTGAGTTTTGTGTGTGGCAATCGCCACGTGTGGGTGCTCGTCGTAGACTGCACCAAGTTAAATCGAGTGCTACTGTGTGTTTGTGAATATTTAGCTGGTGGAACAAGGTGTGCATCGCATTGAATTAAAGTGACTGTGATTTGTTAATGTAACACCTGTCGTCGCATAGGCATGAACATAATCGGTGTTTGAGACAGCCACGTGGTGTGAAAACAATTCGCGACAAATATTCATTTTGTCTGGGGGCTCACGACCTATAACTTTATTTGGTAAATGTGTCGACGTACAGACGTATCAGCCACAGGGTTCTGAGATTGTGAAATAAACAACATAAAGTGAACTTTCACGTGTTTTCAAAAATAGTAGTTAGTACACCCTTTTCTCTCATGAACTTGATTTTATTATGAATTTGTTTTGTTAATCATATGCAGGGAAGGAAAGCTGCGAACGTGTGATATCATCCCCTAGAAAACGAGTCAAACAGTCGCAATCACGATTCCAGTGTTTTTGCATGTTTAGGAATTTGGTTCGCAGCTGGCGGTTGTGATTTTGAAAAATTAAACTTTCTTTATTTTAAACTCTCACCCCCGACCTTCACGCAAGCAACGGTATGAATTTACAGTGTATATCTAAAAAAAAAAATCTATCTGTGTATGTATTGTATTAGTTGCTATGTTCTACGTAATGATTTAATACAATGCAAACAATCCATGTACAATGCTCAGCGTGCTTAATACACATTTACATATATCACATTCCTAAATTGGTTGAAACTTAAATAGTGGCAACACTGTTCAAATATTTGTAAATCTATGGGACTTAACTGCCTTACAAACTACTTAAACTAACCTAAGGACAACACATACACCCTTGCCCGAGGGAGGACTAGAACCCTCAACGGCGAACGGCCATGCCCACCGGAACATTGCACCTCAGTGCGCACGGCTATTCCACCGTGGCTGCGAACAGTGCTGTGGAGACACTATGCATTGGAATCCAATATTATCGCTCATACCACACGTTGTTGGTATAATTACCTTACCTCCGAGCTAATAGATTCGCCTGTCCCACGTCACCGGCGTGCGCAAAATCATGGGAAACAGTCATTTCGTTACGTAACGATGTCCAAAGGAGTTGAATCAAGATTAAATGTGTCACATGTCGTACAACACGACAGTGTCATCAAGGTTTCAAAAGGTGAGGGGGGAATCGGTATTGCCATACGAAACTGTGGCTGCCGGCCGCAGTGGCCGAGTGGTCTGCGGAGCGTCAGTCACAGTCTGCACGTCCGCTACGGTCGGAGGTTCGAATCCCCCCTCAGGCATGGATGTTTGTGTCGTCTTCAGTATAAGTTTACGGGCTGACGACCCCGCAGTTAAGTCCCTTAAGGTTAACTAACGCCGGCCGCGGTGGTCGATGGGACTGAGGCGCTCCAGTCACGGTCTGCACGACCACTATGGTCGGAGGTTCGAATCCCCCCTCGGGCGTGGATATTTGTGCCATCCTTAGGATTAGCTAGTTCATAAGTAGTTTGTAAGTTTAGGGACTGATGACCTCTTAGTTAAGTCCCATAAGGTATACAAACATTTGAACATAGGCATACGAATAAGAAATATAAGCATAAATAAATAAAACAGTAAAAAAGAAATTTCTTTTAATACAGCTCTTCAAAAAAATCGATTTGACGTTTCGCGCATTACATCAATTTGGACGACAATGCGCGGGCGTATACAGCGCAAGCTGTGGCTGTTCACTTCTGTCGATGGGACTGTGAAGTACTGCACCATCCACCATACTCCCCGAAGTCCATGTGACTTTGATTTTATTTCGAAGATGAAGGAGCCACTTCTTGGCATTCGCTTCAGAACTGTTCCAGAGATTCGACAGGCAGTACATCGTTCCATTCGCAAAATCAACAGAACAGGCTCTGCTAACGGTATACTACGCCTTAAATACACACAATTTTTTTTTATGGATATAGATGAATTTTATGGCAGATGTGGTTCCAGTTACATAGTTTTGGTCAAAGTAACAGATAAATAACTCGCTATTACATTGATCACGATGGCTCGAATATTCCAAAAGTGACAAACGTTATGGCTGACCAGCGTGTTTGCATCACCAACGAAGCGGAATACAATCCATGTGTTTGCAGACCAGAGACCACACTTGCACCGGTAACCTGCCCTCCGACATCAATCCTAAACTAGACGTATACAGAAAAAAAGGCGCATCTTTGCCTCAACAATGACGCCGCCATCTTGCTTCAAGAAACGCAAAATCGTACTACGATTTAATGTAGGGGAGAGGGTGTAGTGGCGGTCACCGGGTAATAGTGGTCACCAAAGTATCTGGTAACTGCATTGCAGTACAGGAGTTGTAGAGTGTGCTGCAAACTCACGTCCGTGTAAGGAACTCCTGGTGAAATCGACGCCATCTAGGCAGTGTCTACCTGATTTTCGCCCTCCAGGTTCTATCGTGCGTCTGTGCGTGGCCAGCACGGGGCCCCGAGCTAATGCAGTCTTCCTTCCTTCTTTACTTTCCGGACTACATTTCCTTTCTCGCTCCCCTCCTTTCCTATCATCACTCCTTCCCCTTCCCACCGGAGGACTGATAACCTCAGTAGTTTAGTCCCCCTATCCCAAACAAACAACCCAACCCCTGATTTTGGTGCAGATAAGTTGTTTTTCACGACCTAAGATTTAACGAACAGCTTCCTTTACACCACGGTCAGTACTTGAATTTCACGTATGTAAAAACTGTTGGCAATCATATACTGTACTATGATGCGTGTACTTTTTAATGGTTGTGTAAGGCGTGATCTGTGTATCTGAGAGTGACGTTTGTCATTATGCCTATTTTCATAATTGAATAATTTTATATCGTACTTCTCTAAAATAAACACATTGATCAACAAGAAATTGAGATTTAGTCATTTTTTTACCTTATCTTAAGATTTACTGTGATTTGCAACGGGTTTAAATGCTGATTGCCATTACCCCAGGGTAGGAGAAATTCCGGTAAGAGCAACAGTTTTATTAAAGACACGAGAGTATAACGAATTTTAACGATATTACAATAAAGTGATCGCCATTATCTCATTCTCCCCTAACTGCAATATGTATGTTATAAGTTATATGTTGATGAGCTCCTGATAATTTTCAATGGTCCCTGGACTATGCAGCAGTTCTAATTGATGAATTTAACAGTCTTCACCAAAACCTTCTTCACGTGAGATAATGAAACGTGGCGTCTGCTTGAGCTTTCTGGAATTTCAGTTAGAGTTTGCTGAGAATAAAACGTTTTCTAGTTATATACGAAACCTGACGCTAGCGACTCAGTGAAACATGCATCTTCAAGCCATCCGTGGCAATAGAAAATCAGATTTCGTAAACGTTTGATAAGAAGAATTTTTGAAAATCCTGTTTCTGGAGTTTCCGTCAATGAGAAACAAAACCTTGATTAGATCTCAGAAATATATCGTTATAAGCCCTCTGTGGTTTGCCGCTCATAAAATGAAAATTATCCCGATATGCCAGAGTGGAATTTTCACTCTGGGGCGGATTGTGCAAAGACATGAAACTTCGTGGAAAACTGTGTGCCTGACCGGGATTAGAATCCAGGACCTTCGTGCCTTTCGCGGGCAAACACTCTGCATATTGTGCTATCTGTACACGGCTCACGGCCCTTCATCACAGCTTCAGTTACGCCAGTGCCTCGTCTTCGTCCTATCTTCGAAATGTACTCCCTTACTTAATAGTATACGTTGGCGGAGTTGTATAGTTTATTCGGCCTCTGCCTACGATTTCAGTTTCTGAACATAGGCTTATCTTGTATCTACATCTAACACAGCGGTTTTTAAGCTAATTTCATATCAGCAGCATCCTTTTAAGATCAATATTGCTTCTGTTTTCTTTTCTGCATCATCTTATACGATCATCTTTAGGATTTTAATACCTATTGAAATGAAACCCCGCCTTCAGAAGCACAATTAAACATCAAGATGGTCGTTTCAAGTTAATGAAATGTTTAACATCAGACAAGACATCAAGGTTAGCACTGAATAGGGGATCAGGGAGGAATTTTATCAGTGGACTATGTTCCAGACAGATGGCTAAAAAGCATAATCAGTCTCTAATGATGATGAAGATGATGATGATGATGATGAAGTGTTCCGTATTCTGTTAAGACAGTGAAAGGCTTTTAATAACGAAAAATGTTCAAATGTTTGTAAATCTATCGGGCCAAACTGCGTGGTCATCAGTCCGTAGCTTACAAACTACTTAAACCTAGGTAAACTAACGTAAGGACAAACACACCCAGCCATGCCCCAGGGAGGACTCGAACCTCCACGGCGAGCAACCGCACGCTCCGCAGCGAGACACTTTAGACCGCTCGGCTACTCCACCGCGGCTTTTAATAACGTAATTCACCGGTATGAAGTACATCGAACTGCCAAAATAATCGGATAATCGGGCACTTCTTGATTTCAGTTAAGGAAAAAAAAAATAGTCCTCGCTATCATTTTGTTTATAAACTGAATCTCTACGTGTCCAAAAAAGGAAGTAATACTTATGTAGAGTTTAAGCTTTTTTCTGATATTGCTCTAACGTTTTTTAGTATTGAGGAGGAACCTCATGTCAACTTTATAGATAAAGCTGTTACAGAAGTTCCCTCATTAGACGGGGTAAAATACGCGGTGCAACCGATGTCTGAAAGTTTTCAACGATGTCGGAAATTACCCCCTTAAAGCTAAACGGTAGTTTTTACGACACTAACAGGTGCCCTTCTTCCCCGCTGCTTGTATTAAAGTTTGTCTTCGAAACCTCATTTCATAGTAGTCGCTACACAACTGTAGCATTAAAAGAATATACCAGGCTTTAACGATAAGCATTTTGTATAGGATAATTAGCCGTCTTTTGCAGCTGTAAGAATTAGTCTAATTAAGACCAGACGCGTTCCGCTTTCTGTTAAGGCATCTTCAGTGGTCGCGTTTTCTGTGTTGCCCTCTTCAAACTTTGCCTATTGAATTGGCACTTATAATGTCATTACATATTTAGTACTAGAATTTGAAAACCACCAGCAGTTCCCCATTTCTGTGTGACTTCAACAGGAAAAGTATGAAGAGGGTAAAATACGAAACTTGACCACTGAAGATTAAAATAAAGCGAACTGCGGCTCGTCCTAATTAGACTAATAGAGAACGGATAATTATCCTATATAATCAGTGTAATTGCAATAGGGGGCAAAAGGCCTATAAAACAAAGAAGTAACACGTATTAACGATAAGACTTCATGATTATATTGCACTATTGCGCCTCTTGCTGCGGATCACGTGGTTGCTCGCCGTCTTAAGTTCGAGTGCTCCCTGGGGCGTGTGTGTGTGTGTGTATGTGTGTGAGTGTGTGTGTGTGTGTGTGTGTGTGTGTTTTGGCTTTAAGATAGTGTAAGTTAGTTTAAGTAGTTTGTAAGTCTAGGGTCATGGCCATAGCAGTTTGTTCCAGTAGGTTTACAAACATTAGAACATTTGAAGTAATGCGACAATTGCAATAGGTAAATACATTAACGCATGAGTCTAATACGGTAAAATAGTTCACCAGTTAAAGAATAACTTGAGAAAGCAGGAAACTCTTTTAGTTTTTACTACTAGCCATTATCGTCCAGTAACTATAGCTCTTAATTATCGGAGTTCAGAAAATTAAAATACACAATTTTGTGTTTGTTCTACAGGTTTATTTATTTTGTTAACCGATTTTCGGCTTCTTAGGCCATCATCAGTCATTTACTGCAGTTCAGTCAAAGAACTTGCTTTGTCAATCAACCATAGGAGATGTTACATACATGTGTCTTCTTTCATGTACCAGTTACATTGTGATCACAAAGGTTTTCCCGCCGTAATAACTGTTTGTAATCTTCTCAGAGTTGCAGCCGGATACTAAAGTCAACTTGACACAATATTTTAGTGGCGTAACTGCCCGCCATCCTCAGGTGAGCTTGCTGATACACAATCTTGCCTGAACTGAGTTCCCAGTGCAATCGGCGGCTCCTTTATACATCGAGGAAGACCCATAGCGCGTGCGCAAGAAGTGACAGAAACTGCCCATAGGCGCACAAGACTTACACCGCTCCGGTGGTAGAATCCGGCAAAATCGATAATCGATGATAAAGAAAATTATTATTCAGATTTCTAAAGTACCAACCGTTGTTTTTTAACATCTGTTAACGCAGGGTTCCAGGATTTACTAAGAAGGTAGCCTCTGTCTCTGTTAATCAGACTGTCAGATAATCGAATCTCTATGGATTCCTTTAAGACGCAGTCCCAGTAACGAGATGCTGAAGCAACCATGTGAGTTTCGTTATATAACATTCTATGTCCCACATCGAGACATTGCTCAGCTACCGCCGACTTCTCGGCCTGGAGAAACCGTATGTGGCGTTGATGTTTAACACATCTGTCCTGAACGGTACGGATAGTCTGACCAATATTCGTTTTCCTCAGACCCAAAACATCCTTCACAGATCCGAGAAGTGCTCTCGTCTTTACTGGCGGACGAAAAACACTCTTAATGTCATGTTTTTTTTTTAAATTCTTCCTATCCTGGCAAAAGGTAGAAAAGCAACTGATTTGTGGGTCTCATTTAATGGTTCAGGTGAAGGACCAAACTGAAAAGCACAGCGGATCTACCTTATCTGTATAGCCATTCTGTTTAAACACAACTTTGAGATGATCTAGTTCTAGCGTCAAACTTTCTGCATCAGAAATGGCGTAAGCTCTTCTGACTAATGTCCGAAGAACGCCATTACGTTGAACCGGAGGATGACAACTCGAGGCATGCACATAGCGGTCCGTGCGCGTAGGTTTTCGATAAACACTATTTCCCAGTTTCCCATCATCTCTTCTGTAAACCAGTACGTCAAGAAAAGGAAGCTTCCCCTCCTTCTCAACTTCCATTATGAACCTGATGTTGGGATACATGCAATTAAAATGGTCCAAAAGGCGGTTAAGAGCTTCTTCCCAATGAGGCCACACCATAAAAGTATCATCGACGTACCTCCAAAAACAAGTTGGCTTAAGAGTCGCCGTCTTCTATGCCATGTCTTCAAAGTCCTCCATAAAAAGATTGGCTACTATGGGGGATAATGGACTGCCCATAGCAACACCCTCAGTTTGTTCATAAAGGATGGCGGGAAGTTGCGCCGCTGAAATATTGTGTCAAGTTGACTTTAGTATCCGGCTGCAAACCCGAGAAGATTACAAACTACCAGTTACATTGTAAATAAATATTTAAATAACATCTGTAAATTAATAGTACTGAAAAAGGGGGAACATAGAAACTATACATTCGAGAAACAGTGCAAACATAAAGTCATACAACAATGACTACAGTGAAGAAAATAAAAATTAAACAAGAATCTAATGTTTAAAGGGTTGTACAAAACACAAGTGACATAAAATCTAAGGAATATGGAGTAAATATTAGAAACCTTGCAACTATTATAAGGAAATAAACAAAATATAGGGGTGGGATAGGAGGGTATAGTTGGGGTGCTTAACAAATCGGAGGTATGCACTCTAACTGAAAATCGGTGAAAATAAACAAATTCAATTATAGTGTTTACAATTAAGAGTTACTGTAAGGACACAGTACAGAATAATTTGGAATATTAGTACTAACAAAGAAAGATACAAGCCTTCCGTGATATATTGGAAAACTAGACTTATATTGGCACAGAAAGTAGATGAACAGATGCTGTATCAAATTTAAATTAGATTTATAACTTTATATTAGTAAAATCATTGTAAAACAGAAAAACTGAAAGCTATTACAAACATAAGCTGACTCTAAAACAGAGTAAGGTAAAATAAGAGGGTACAAGAATTGGAGAACTGAAATGGAACAGGTCTTATGAGATGTATAGGGCAGTCTGTGTTCAGAAGTGGTGATGTATTAAGGACTTTTTTGATCATTAAGCCTGGACTGTGAGCTAGATGTTCGTTTATTTATAAGGTCTCTACTAGATTATTGTTTAATTTTTATTTTATTCACTATAGTCATTGTTGTACTACTTAATGTTTCCACAGTTTCGCGATGTATAGTATCTAAGTTCCCCCTTTTTCGGTACTATTAATTTTCACATTTCACTTAAATTTTTATTTACACTGTAACTGCTCCATTAAAGATGATATTTTGTTTTTCTGTATGTAACATCTCTTATGGCTTATTGAGAACGCAAGTTCTATGACTGAACTTCAGTAAATGTCTGATGATGGCCTAAGAAACCCAAAATCGATTAACAAAATAAACAAACCTGTAGGACAAACACAAAATTTTGTATTTGAATTTTCATAATGAATTTATTCTACCAAGAGGCCACTGAAGAATCAGTTAACACGATCTGAGTTAATTTGAATTCCTCAGATGAACTCCCGCCTATCAGTACGTAGAGAGCAAAATCAGATGGTGTACAAAGCATTTTAACAGTAAACGTCCGTAACATTCGTTATGAAGTTCCTGAATTTATTGACCCGCAAAAAAGTTATCACTCTCGAATTATTGTCCGGAACGAAAGCGTGATGAAACCAGAAGCTCCGAAATATTTATCGAGGCACGGAACGCGTAAAAAATGTTAGTAGTTTATTAAATCAGTTCTGAGAAATTTTATTTCGATTACACGCAATAGTAACACTGTTTGTATTGTTTCGAGAAATCATTATAACTTTTTAAAGTTTGTCAAACTTCTTGCATGTGTATACGGAATTAGCACTTTCAACGTTATAGTTAACCGTAAGAGTCGGTCACTGTTAATTCTCAAATAAGGAACTTTCACGGCATCGACAAATATAATGACAATTCAGGTAGATTGTTTAAAAGTGATTGGTGGCTTGCATATTAATTGTGTCTCCTACCCTGACGCAAACTATACTTCAGAAGAAGAAGAAAAATCAGGCAGAAAACGAAGTTGTCGATTAATGACCAATTAGCTGCGTGTGTTGGGTCTAACCACACTTTATTATTTAGTAGGTAGCCCGTTAGCTATTGGGTACATGAAGCAACTTTCGGTGTTTACTATTTCAACAATCAGGAAAAATTAATTTCTTTATTTTTCTATCAACAACAGAAGGGGTTCCTTCAAAACTAGTTCGTTAAAAGGAACAATGTATTAAAACTATCTTTTTTCCTATAATAGCCATTATTACAGATATGTAACACCGGAAAATTGCAGTAAATGATTGGCTAACAAACTTATATTTCTCTAATGAGCAACGTGTCATATTTGAACAATGTATGGAACCCATTCTGTTGGTCCATCTTGTAACTACTTGGTCCTAACGGCGATTGTGGGAGTTTAATGTCAAATGTTTATTTTGAGGGGCACCATACCTAGGCATTAAAGGGTTAATTAGTTAAGTTGCCAATGATAAGTAGTAACTTAACATCAAACTCAATTTCAAAGGATATACAAGAAAGCGAATTAAGTGGCTTTCAGAATTCGAGTAAGTATTGTTAGAAATATCGCTGTGTTGATGTGTAGAAATAATTCCAAATATGAATCGTTAGTGTGGATTTGAGTGAATGGGATAGAAAACGTTCACACGTGTTCAAATGTTTGTAAATCTATCGGACCAAACTGCGTGGTCAACAGTCCGTAGCTTACAAACTACTTAAACCTAGGTAAACTAATCTAAGGACAACACACACACACACACACACACTCACACACACACACACACACACACACACACACACACACACACACACACACACACACACATGCCCCAGGGAGGACTCGAACCTCCGACGGCTAGAAAACTTTGGGTTGATGATTGTGGAACTACTGGGCCGCGGTAACCAACCGACTGATACACCATTTCAACTTTGGCAATGTGAGCAAACCGGACTGGTAATCGCCAGCAACATAATCTCGATGATGCAATGACCAGTCTTGTACCAAAGGTTGTAGCCAGCACTGAGGGCAACATTAAATACTGATTGCACCCTCACTTCACATGGAGCCGTATTCCCAATCATGTGCTCTATGTACAAACTAGGCTCCAATAGCTATCTTGGTGTCGTAGTTTCGATGGACACCTGAGATTCGCGTCGCAAATGCTGCATATTCACCACACATTAAATTAGTGTGATTTGTGTATTTATCTTTTCGTAGCGTGAATGTGTCACGAGGCATGGGACCAGCAAAATAGGAAATTTACCTCTAGATACATGTTTTCAAAAATGCAGTCACTCTCGTTAACTTAAACTTTTCATAGTAAAATTGCTCAAAATTTTTTATTGTTCTTGTGGTTTTTAGACCGAATATTAGTACAATGCAGGTCTCCACACTCTACAAGGGTCTTTCATCTCCGAATAAATACTTAAAACAACATCCACTGATTTATTTCTTGATCTTCCCTTACAGTTCCCACACGTCCTCCTCCAACACACACACAAACAAACACACTTTCTTCTACACTAAGATTGAGACGCTTGGATATCTCAGAATGTCTTCTATCAACTGATCCCTTCTTTTTTTTTTTCAGTCATGTTACAAACGTATTTCTCCCCATTATATTCATCACCTCATGTTTACTTCGGTCATCAATTCAACTAATCCTCAGCATTGTACTGTAGCACCATACTTAAAATCTTCGGTTCCTTCTGCCCTGAATGGTTACACTTCCATACAAGACTGAGCTTCAGAACAGCCTTCCTCTTACTTAAATTTATTTTCATAGGTAACCATTTTCTCTTCTTTTGAAACGCTCTTCTAGCTATTGCCAGTCTAAATTTTAAATCCTCACTACTTCCACCATACTCAGCTCTTTTACTTATCAAATACAGGAGGTGCACAAAATGATAAGAACAACTAACATCGACACACTATTTATTGATTAGTAACGTGTTAGCTTTGAGAATAGCTGTAAGACATCCAGAGAGAGATTCGTAAAGTGTGTTTGTAATTGAGTAGCCCATTAGCAAACCCAGCTATGTACATAAAATTACGAAAATGAGATTATAACGTTACCCTTGCTTTGTATGATGCCATATTTGTTAAAAGTAGATTCCGCGATTATATTTTTGGACAAAGAATTGATGGTACCGAATGTTTGAATTTGAAATAAGTTAAAGTACAGCACAAAATGAACATTAAAGCAAATAAACCGCGGATTGCATATTAAAGTTGGGCACCATACAAGCAACAGCACGTTATAAAACTTATGGAAAGCATCTAGCTGGATCCTGCACTTCGTATTGTAGAAGCTGGAAATGATAACTTTTACGTCTTATTTAATAAGTGAATGTTCGAGATACTTTCCGTAGGAGATCAATGTTCAGACTGTTCACTTCGCTTTTCATTGTTGTGTGACCGTGGGTGGAACATGAAGTTACTGGTAATGATAGAATAATAAAAAAAAAAAAGATCGGACTTCGTGAAATTACAAAAGAAATGACTGCAGGTTCTAAATTCAAGCAACGTATAGTATAAGGATGATTGATTGATTGAAATTTTGCAGACAATGCGAAGCGATTGTAATGGCGTTTGAACATTAAACTATTACGGACGTAGAGGAGCTGAAAAATAATAGAAGATAAGAATTTGACGTGGAGGGATTCATTTAAATAAAAGCCAAAGAGAGGGGATGATTTTAAATTTAAGTAATATATTTCTAAAACATCTTGCATCACACTTACAGGAATGGAAGACGTCCGTACAGGACGAACAAAGACAAGAGAGTGAGTAAAACTACTTTCTCGGTTCCGTCTTCTCGCTTGTTTGGGAGTAAAAAAATGACGAACGAAATTAAATTAGTAGCATTGCGAGTCAGAGGGAACCGGAAGCGATAAGTATCGCTGATCAAAGATAAACAAAAAAAAAATAAATAAAAATTTCATTGTATCGTTACAAGATAATGGTGTTGCATGATGCTTTATGGTACTGGCTTCTAAATTAGCTATGTTTCAGGTTCTAAAACACATTGTAACATCTTTAAATGTTAACTGAAAGACGGCAAATGTTTGCAAAACCTGCTACATGCATGTCATGTACGGACGCAAAACCTGCTAAATTAACAGTTCTATGTTTACATTTACAAAACCGCTATATGTGCGTGACCTACCATGGTCATCTCAAGAGTGAGTTGCGAAACCTGCTATTATCCTTCCCACAGTAACAGATCTATACACCTCTTTGTGAAGGAAAATAACGATAAAACGCTCATGTCTATCATTAACAGTTATGTTGGTTGTACTGCATAGTGTGGAGAGTCATCTGTGAAATTCTGCATGCAATTGTTTCACTCACGCGCTAGTTCCTCTGAGTTCGTTGATGTGGATATAGCCTGCAAGCTGACGCCTCATTCCTACAGAGATTTGCAATGTTATTTGTTTAAAATGAATGAAGATAAACGGTCATAACGAGAAAATACCGTTACTGACAGCGACACGGAATTTATTGCGTAGACTGAACCACGGAGATCGAGGATGTGTCCCCTGGCATGGAAAAGGAACGAAGCTAAAGATTCAAGGTATATTTGTCAGTATTTTATTGGTTTTAATTTACATTATACTCACAAGAATTAAGAGCAACATATCTTTCCGAGGAGAGCTGTTCTACAATTTTGACGTTTGTGAAGCGAAACGTTTGTGCAGGACGGGGAAGTATTTAAGAGTGCTCACATCCCTGATATCCCAAGGGGTGTTCCTGTAAAACCGGCAAAGGTCAATGATGTGAAAAGACTCCTTACTCTTCACTTTGGCGAAGATTGGGACAGCTTACCACACTTGGTATTCTATGTAAATGTATTTGCAGAACAGGATCCTGATACTCAAATTGCGGATGAAAATGCATATGATGATGAAGATTATCACGATAATGACACATTGAACTTTGAGATAATGGAAGATGATGAAATAGACGTAGCCTAAATCTGTTATTTGGTTGTACCAATACATTGACAGATATTAACACATACGGAATAAAAAGTTGTAAACTGTCTTTTACATTGTGATGTAATCCATTGAGTCCAATAAGTTCGTACATTGTAGCATAATCATTAAATATTTCCTTGTTATCAATGTTCGTGATTAATATTCATCTTCCCCACAGCAATTTCAGCTGGTTTTGCAAACTAAGGTGCAGTCAAGAGCTGCAACGCCTGCTATGTGAACAACACAGTTGAAAAATCTGTTATATGCAAATAAAATATCTATTTAACTTCTTTCCTACTAATCAGATATTTCATAGCTTTGGTACAAATATTAAATTAATTTACATCTATTGCTTCTAGAAAAATCAGTCCGCTACTACATTTCTAATTAATTTTATTAGATTTTACATTGCGTGTCATCCACATTAGTCACAAGAAGTAAGAGCAATAAATATCATCCACTTTACTGGTTTTGAAAATGGGCTACTCAGTTTCAAACAGAATAGTATCTATTCTTGTACCGAAACATCTACCAATACTTTAACAATGTTGGAACTGTAAATTTCATCCTCACTAGCTGTTGTAAGATCGCCATATAACGATTCAATGAAGTTGATACATGATGATCTTGTTGTCAAGGAGGCTTTATTCGTTGAGGCGAAATCTATTGGCGAAATTACTTTCAACAAGTTTCTCTCCATAATTCGATCATATTTTGTTAGCAGCCAGCTCCATAGGGAGGCATGATCATGAAAGTAAGAGAAATCCGATCGATTTCTTGTTCCTATTTCCGGCGAAATGTTAGGGACTCTAACTGTAGAGAAATATCATAAAAGTGGTTAGATGAACCCTGGGCCATGCACTTCAATGCGACTTGCAAAGTATTTATGTACATGTAGATGTACATAATTTGCAAAGGAGGCCTGAACATTGTTGGCTGTTTGCGTGGTCGCATTATCATTTTGGTATATGGCAGAGATTATTACCAATGTGTCAGTCTTCACATGTTGTTTGTTGCTAAGGATGGTGACTTATTTCAAATCAAATGTTTGTATAGTTTATGGGACTTAACTACGGGGTCATCAGTCCCTAAACTTACAAACTACTTATGAACTACTTACGAACTAGGACGGCACAAATATCCATGCCCGAGGGGGGATTCGAACCCGCGACCGTAGTGGCCGTGCAGACCGTGACTGGAGGTCTCCTCGGCCACGGCGGCCGGCGTGACTTATTTATTCATAGTTACCCTACCAATACTGTAATGATATAAACAGGACAATGCCACGATATAGATGTCAAGACATCACGTAGCGCTCCCACGCTTGACTGTAGGAAGCAGGCACGCCTCATCGTAAAATTCTTTTGGAGGTTTTGATACATTAACTCGGTTGTTTGTAGACAGCAATGTAAATGCCGAATCATCGGACAGTACAACAAACCCCTGTCAGCATGTGTTCTGGTTTTAGGGTCGTGGTACCACTTCTTTCACATTTTTTTTGTTGGCTTCCACGTTTACATCTACATGGCATACTCTGCAAAGTGCCTGGAAGAGGGTTCATCGAACCACCGTTATACTATTTATCTCCTATTTTATTCTCGAATAGCGCGTGGGAGGAAAAAACCTGAATCTCCTGTTCGAGCACTGATTTCTCGTATTTTATTCTGATGATCTTGGCTACCTTTGTAAATGGCAGTCAACAATATATTTTCGCATTCGGAGGGGAATGTTGGCGATTGGAGTATCGTAAGTAGCCCACGCCGCAGCGATAAGAGCCGTTGTCTCTTTAGTAGTTCTGTTGCATCTTTTAAGGGTTCTGCCAATAAAACTCAGTCTCTGGTTAGCCTTTCAAATGAAATGTCTAAATCTATCGGACCAAACTGCGTTCAAATGTTTGTTAAGCTTAAGGGACTTAACTAAGGGGTCATCAGTCCCTAAACTTACAAACTACTTATGAACTAGCTAACACTAAGGACGGAGCAAATATCCATGCCCGAGGGGGGATTCGAACCTCCGACCGTAGTGGCTGCTGTGCAGACCGTGACTGGAGCGCCTCAGTCCCCTCGGGCACCGCGGCCGGCGCGTGGTCATCAGTCCGTAGCTTACAAACTACTTAAACCTAGGTAAACTAACCTACGGACAAACACACACACACCCATGCCCAAGGCAGGACTCGAACCTCCACGGCGAGCAACCGCGCGCTCCGCAGCGAGGTGCTCTAGACAGCTACTCCACCGCGGCGGTTAGCCTTTCCCACGACATTATCTACGTGTTCTTTCCAGTTTAAGTCTGAAGTAATAGTAATTCCTTGGTATTTACTGCCTTCATTTTTGATTGATTTATCTTGTAAACTAAGTTTAACAGATTTCGTTTCGTAATCATGTGTACGATTACACACATCTCATTATTTAGAGTCAATGGCCAATTTTTACACCATAGTGATATTTGTATAGTTCTGCAGTTGGTTTTGATCTTTAGATGATTTTACTAGACTGTAAAGGACGACGTCAGATGCAAACAACCTAAGAGTGCTGCTGAGATTTTCAGTACTTTAGTTTGATTTTTGTACTCTGTAATTACTGCAACCGTTTGCGTTACAGTCGCTTCCACTATCCGCGTACCGTCAAGCGGGCCAATTTGGAAATCTGAGGGGTCTGCGATTTCACCGATCATTTGTGCTGAGCGTCGCAGATCAAAATGTATAACACACCGAATGGTTACGTCCAATACTTTGTTCGCCAATTGTTCAGTGCTATTGCGTCTCACTGATGCCAACTTGCTGCATGGTGTTCATATTATCTCGTCCGTCTCTTTCGTTTTAACATTTTAGTACTCTATGCATCATCTGATTTCATTCCTCTAAATTACAGTTTCTCGTCGATAATGTTCATTTCAAATTCTTAAGGCACTGTCCATTCATTCAACTGATCTTTGAACACCATTTCCGTCTCGGCCACGATTACTGTCCCATCAACAAATCTCAAAGTTATTCTGAGTACCTAGAGAAAGTACCACAATTATTAGAACGTCCATAGCTCAGACGCTCGTAATTATTAGGCAGATGCGTGGACATGGTCTGAGACATAATATCAAATGGTTTTAATTAAAGTACGGCTAGTAACAGAGGGCCAGTGGGAGTTGTAATCATCGTATGGTAGACCTGCTAATGCGTCAATGCGGAACCGATTCACACAGAAACAACCTAATTAAAATCTTGGCCTCCAAGTGGAAATTTTTTACCGTAGACAGATGTCTTTTTTTTCTTTATTGTGATTTCAATTCCCCTAAAAAGGGGCGGGCCGACTGCGCCCACTGGCACTCTTCAGCTTACAGAAATGAAATTTGACAGAGGAGAAACATAGAAACACAAAGGAGATAAAATTTGGAGATAAGACATACATAAAACTGAGATGTAAAATGGAGATAAAACAATGTACATAAAATGGAGGAAAACGGTGGTGACATAAAAGATTGAAAACGGCGAAAGTGGTGAATAAAAACAGCTGCTCGAAAGTCAATGGCACACACACAATTAAAATGAGCATAAGGCGGCGGCTATGGTGAGACCGTCCGCTATTGTGGAGTTAAAACAAAAAACACAACACACACTCGGAGAAACACCCAAGTTAAAACTGACGGTGTCGGCTGCGGGTTGGCCGTCCACTGTTGTAAAATAAAACAATGTAGCTAAAACGCACCACACTTGTCGAAGCACTCATATGGTAGCACAGAGAGGGTTGCATAGATGGTGGAGCACTGACAGCATTGAAGATGTGGTGTGGGGGGGAGGGTCTGAGAGAAGTGGGAGAGGGTGGGGAGGAGCCACAGGGCCGGTGGGGAAGGGACGGGGGGATGATGTCCCAGGAAGCCACGGGGAAGAAGGATAAGGGAGGGCGGTAAGAGGAGTATCCGGAGGGACAGTTGGGGAAATGAGGAGGGGAGAAGGAAGGGAGGGGAAGGGAGGAATAGTCGGGGCCCTTAGGAAGAGAAGGGGAGAGGGAGCAAGGGTAAGGATCACAGCTGGTATGAAGGGTAGATGTCAGGTAGGAAGGCATCATCCGGGAGGGGGAGAGTACACAGATGTCATCGAAGTATCCGTTTATAACACTTAGCAAATTACGTAAGTAACGGAATGAACACTTTCTCACATGCTAGCCCTTTCTATTGTTATGTATGACTCTTAACACTGTCAGCGCCAAATTTGAAGCTGTTGCCCAAAATGAAACATTCTTTTGTTACGTAAATCGATTCCACAGTAACGTATTAACAATATTTAGTATCCCGGCCCGATGAGTTGGCAGGCCCGCCAGAGCACATGGACTTCGACGGCGGCCGTTAGATGGCGCGCATAACGCGCGAGCGCTGTAATCGCCACTACAGCGTTGCGTACAGTTACGCAAAAACCTTGTAAAAATAACTACACTCCATAACGGCGCTGCTGTCACGGGATAATTTGAACTTTCGCCCGGCCGCCATAGTAGTGGCAAGCTTCAGGTAAATACGAGTGTTATTAGCAGGTAAATCGTGTATTAAATAGCTACAGCAGGATATATACACAGTTGATAGTCAGGTCTGTATTGTTTGACTATTGCAGTGCACATGAAGCACGATGGTGAAGAGCTGCTCTGCTTTTAGATGCATAAATCAATATAAAAAAGGAATAAAAATAACGAATACTGTCATCCCATTTACATTACTTAGGAATACAAGTAGCCCCACTACTTGTGTTCAGAGGTAGTTACTCTTGCTTAACAGACTGTTAGTCAAGACAATATAGGATTGGATGGAATAACTAACAGGCTTTTACAATACTGGTATCTCTTCAAATCGACCTACTTTAGGCTTCATAGGTGGCTAGGATGTTCAAAAAGGTTTCATTATATGATTGTGTAAAATAACTATTGGGGTCACGAAATTAGTTGCCTCACTGCAGTTCGAATTTTTGTTTATGAAATTAATATTAGCGACTTGTAACTCAGAATTTAAAGGTAATCTGCTTTACATATAGATATAACAACTGAAAGGGGTTTACAGAACTGTGTATAGTTCCATGTATAAATGACACATAGCCACACTGGATGCACTTTGTGATGTTGATACCTATGACAATAGTTGTTGACTTTTTAGCAGTTCACGCTACTGTAAGGTAGACCTATTTAGCTTACAGCTTTAAAAATGTTAATTTTCTTGCTAGATACCCTAATGCTAATGTTAGATGCATTAGTTAACAAAACATTATGGCATACTTCGTGTTCTTAAAAGAATTTGGTAGTGGCTGGTTGCTGTATTCACAAGGTAAGAAGCTATTTTTCAGTTATGTATCTGATGACATATGTCACTTTCAGAATCGATGTATAACATTAGCTGTTTTAGGCAGCCCTGTTTGATTTTTTGATGCTATGGAATATCTAAATATTGGAGAATACAGCACCAAAGCAAAGACGTAAAGTGTGAAACTCTTCCGAAATTAATGTTAGCACAAAAGTTTCACAATCGTAGAATATACCGAGAAACTGCCAAAAAAATCGTGTCTGACGATAAATTACGTTCATATGCTACACTTAGAGCGCTAATAAACGTCATGTTATAGTTCGGTTTCGTTAGGAAGAAGAAACGCTGTTCGCCAATTTGTACACCGCATTTTATTATTTTTATGTTTTATTTATTTATTATTTAACATTCCCTATTACGTAGCAATATTACATGTCTGATGATTAGATTCAGGCGGTTACATCAGATATTTTTCAAACACAAGTACAGTACGTAAGTTGACGGGGTTTACAAAGGAACAAACAATTTTATACATCAGGAAATCTTATTGAATTAAAAAAATGTAAAAGTATGTAGTGAATTTATGTGCTAAGTCATATTTACTTACGGGCCATCCTCCTCCTTTAGCAGCTATTTTTTTTCCTGAGATGGTCCCTCTCTTTTAATAAATTGCAACAGTCAAAAAGCAAGTGGTCAATAGTTTGTACAGCACTGTTACATGTGCACGTTCCGTCTTCAATTATTTTGAACCGCTGATAGTAGGCTTTTAGTTTCCCATGACCTGTTAACATAGCTGTAAAATTCGGAGATATTGCAAGTTTAATTATTAAACGTTGTCGGGTCGTAGGTAAATACGGTTTAGTGCTTCCCCCGTTTATTGTTCTGTGCCACTCAATGTCCCATTGGTTCCTAAACTCTTCTCGAAGTATTTTCTTTACGGCACTTGTAGGTATTTTGTTGTAGCATATTGATTGTCGTGATCGAGCTGCTCTTTTAACAAAGTTGTCAGCTAGTTCATTTCCCCATATCCCTTGATGTGCCTTAACCCATTCTAAAGTTGTGTGTCTGCAACCTTCTGATTTTACATCTTATTTCTTCAATCAACAAGTTGTGGTTCATCGGATTTCGCAAAGAGTCCAAAGTTATCCTGCTGTATGTGTAATAAATTTACTTACAATCGATAGTAGCTGTATATTCATGAAGTGTGAAGCTGTTTTGTAGTTATATATTTCAATTAGACATAGTTTTCGCAACTTAACTCAAATTAATTCTCTCTCTAATCAAAATAATCTCCCGTACATTTAAAGTTTGCGCGGAAGTTTGCCACCACAATGGCCGCCTAGGCGCTCTTCAATATGTTCGCTGTTCGCTGTCGGCCGCTTACGCGATTGTGGGGGATTAAGTGACGCGCCTACCGTGTAGGCGATTTGCGCAGGCGGCCCCGCTATTTAGGGTTCAGAGCCGCAGTACGCTTCTCAGTCGTGTATCAGCTGCGCTCCGTATACTTTCCTTGTACTACGTTGCTGTCTGCCATCTACTCGGCTACGTCACAGTCTCGATTTGTTCACGCTTTGGTCTGTCATTTCCATTTAGTTGTCGCCGTTGTTGTCGCCTCTGGTTGTCTTGTTAAGTGTTCACTATTAGCGGCGACTCTCCGCCGACTCCCTCGTTCGGTGGGTCGTTCTCTAGTCACCCTGTCGTCGGTCGCAATTCTGCCGACACCACAGTGCGTCGCTCGTTTGCGAGTCGCTCCCAACCCGGTCCGACCTTGGGTCCCAATACATATATACCAAGATTTTCAGCTGGCCGTTAACCCTTGTGCGGCAGCGCCAATTATTATAACATCAGTAGCAGCGCGGTGCAGATTTGCTACCACTGTGTATTCCGTGTTACAGACTAAAATGCAGCTACTAAGTATCGAGGTGACAAAAATAGCTTAATGTACAGGTAGAAATATCACATTTTTTAGTGTCTGAATTAGTATATGAGGCGCGTCCAGAAAGTAAGTTCCGATTGGTAATAAAATGATATTGTACACAGATACAGAAGAAATTTTTATTGCAAAAAATTCTACAACTCTTAAACTACTTTTCCACATAACTGCCGAAATTTTGCAGGCATTTGTCATAGCGTGGTACCAGGTTTTGTAAACCTTCTTCATAGAAATCTGCCGCCTGTGTCTTCAACCAGTTGGAAACAGTGAAATTTGGGGGAAGTCCATAGCGAGAGCACCAATTGTAAACCTACAGTTTTCCTGAATCTTGTCATCAATCGCGTGAATCAGTTCTTCTGTAACCAAAGGTGGTCGCCCACTTCGTTCTTCATCGTGCACATCACTACGCCCGCCATTGAACTGTCGGACCCATCTTCTCAGCATCGAATCACTCATCGCATTTGGTCCGTAAACATCGCAAATTAGCCGATAAATTCCACTTGGCTTCACTTTCCTCGCATTCAGAAACCGAATCGCCGACCTCATTTCACAGGCGCCGGGATTTTCAATCAACGCCAACATTTCAAACAAGCCAACAAAGCGTACGTAACTGACAGCGATCTCCAAATGGCGCACGTTCTCTACAGCGCATGTGCGGAACTGCAATCGCAGCGCTGCAGCGGAGATAAATTGAAACGGAACTTACTTTCTGAAAGCGCCTCGTATCAATTACCTTCGGTGTACAAATGTAACATTATTCCGGCAGTAGACCAAGCAGTACTATCATTTCCTCTTTCGTTACTTTCCAGTAGTTTCTGTCCCTTGAAAGTGTCAGCTTTTTTCTGTGTTATGTGGAACTTAGTACACATAATTACCTCCTCAATCATATTATCATCTAATATGAATGAGAGAGCTTGCATTTCTGACCTCACGTCCCTTGCGTTTCCTTTTGAACCAGGGGAGATTTTTATCATGATTTTTTCAGTGATTTGGAGTGCTGCTTGTATGGCATTTTATTCCACAAAGAGTGACCATCTTCAATATCAGACTCATTCCATCTGAAATCTTGTTCTGAATCGGAACTAAGATTTACATTTGAATGATATTATCCTGTTCATGAAATGATGAGGAATCTAGACAAATTACTATGATCTTTCTTACTTGTCGAAAGAAGTGTCTTTCCTCATCTGTTAGAAAATTCAAATGTTTGTAAATCTATCGGACCAAACTGCGTAGTCATCAGTCCGTAGCTTTCAAACTACTTAAACCTAGGTAAACTAACCTGAGGACAAACACACACACCCATGCCCCACGGAGGACTCGAACCTCCACGGCGAGCAACCGCGCGCTCCGCAGCGAGACGCTTTAGACCGCTCGGCTACTCCATCACCGCATCTGTTAGACCCAGACCACGTCTACTAGACCAGAAGATAGAATTATGTAGTAGAATAACACTCATTTTCGCATTTTGTAAAGCTTAAAAAGGGTGGAAAATGAGATTGTCAGAAACTTCAGCATGGCTAATCAGAAGAAACTAGAGGACAATTTATCGAGAGTTAAACTTATATTTACGAAATAATTTAGATTTTTTAGCATTCTAATATGTAGGGTAAAATTTATACAATTAATATTTATTCGAAACTGCTATACAAATCCGTTTGCTAGGAAAACTGGACGTAACACAAAACAATTCAAATCGACTTACATGACAGGCAGCGCGGTGCAAATCTGCTACCAGTGTTGCATTCCCTAAGAAAACCTTTTTTGGGTGGACACACCCATGTAATAGAAACTCAGAACCTTCTCTGACATCATTGTTAAGGCTAAATTGAATAGGTAAAGCCGAAATACGACATTTCCATTATTGCGACAACAGTGAGCACCTAAAGAAAAGTGGTAGCATATTTGCACCAGCGCTGCCGCTCGAGGGTTAGTTTCTGGATCTCTAAGTATAGTGACCTTTATACGTGTACCTGGTAAGCCGAGAAATTCATAGTTTCGACTTATTGAGTATCAAAGTTTGCGAATGGTTCAGGTGTGCAAATTGGGCATGTGAGCAACAATTCTTTAAGAACCTGAAATGAGAACTTCACACCGTTCTGTAAACTACAACTTTGAAATGATCCTCACCCCTTTTTTCTGATCACCATCCCCGTTTTCCGAGACCTCTATTCTCCCACTCTTCTGTCCATCTGTCCTCCCTCTGGCCCTGTTCAAATCTCACTCCTCAGTTCATATCCCCTCCCCTATCTAAGAGAAATTACATGTGTCACCTTCCGTTGCGATCGCTGTAAAACTGCCAAATCTTATTGGAAAGTCCCCTTTGCATACTCTGCACGATGGCTTTCAGATTATATGATAACTGTCTCCATAAAACATACACACTTGAGCCAGTTTTCACGGATATTGATAAAACGGTATCAAAGTTTGTTATAAGGTAGCCTCTGCTACGAACAGTACGAAACGTTATGCAGACAGTGACCTTCATGTTGTTTGATGGTCAAGTTTTCAAAAATTTCATCGAGTTCGGAACAGAATTGTAGATTTGTATCCCATACAAGATCAACTTAAAAGGCCACACATCAATGTGCCGTTGTGCACTTCAGTCCGGAGACGGGTTTGATGCAATTCTCCACTTTACTCTTTTATGACCAAGCACCTACATTTCCTCATAAAAACGCCAACACCCATCCATCTGAATCTGCTTACTGTTGTCGTCTGTTGGTCTCTCTTTGTTTCACCCCATACACCCCTCCCCCCCCAGTACTAAATTTATGATTCTTATTTGTGTACTACCAATCGAACCCTTCTTTTACTCAAGGTATGCCAAAATTCCTCTTCTCCCTAATTCTTTTCAATACCTCCTCTTTAGTTACGAGTTATACCTACCTAATCTTCTGCGTTCTTCTTTAGCACCACATTTCAAAAGCCTCTATCCTCATCCTTTGTTATTGATTGTCTATGTTTGACTTTCGTAGAACATTCAAAACAAATGACTTCACTTGAGAATACCCCGCTTGATGAACTGATTCCTGCTAATTCCATTTCAGTTATTTATTAGTAAAAATGGATTTCTCAACTGCTTACAGGTTAATTTTTCAATTCATACAAAATACTGAAACACTTGGCGGATAATGAAGGACAATAGGCGGTGAAGTGCCACACTCCTAAGTCTTCGCACTATTCTAAGATTCATTAAATTTCTTCCCCTTCAGCTAAATTTCAATTATCACAATGTAGACTGTCGATAAGAGATAAAGATCTCCTACTATTCAGACATTCATTAAATTGCTTCCCCGTCAATTATATTTCATATGAATCAATAAAAGCACAAGCATCTCATGTCCAGTAGCAAAAACTTTTCAGGAGAAGCAAATATGTGATTAATAGAAGAAAAAGAAATTGAAAATTATTAGGAAAAAATTCACATTTTCAGCAATATGGTGTGTGATTCTCTGTTGCACATATCTATTATAGGAACCGAAGTATTAATATCAGTAACAACTGGACATGAGGTTTTTCTACTCATTAGTGTGGACGTGAGGAGTTTCTGTACCAAATAAATTGGAAAAAATATGAAATTTGAGTGTTTTATTAATGAAAATAGAAAAACTAAAACTGGCTAAAATTTCTTGCACTGCATTCACAATATAATGCTAATGACATGAAGTGTTTCTGCCTCAATTAACGTCGCTACCCTCAGTGATACATAATCCACCATTATCTCATGCTAAAAATGAGGACATGAGGGGTTTCTCATTTCATCGATTCATTTAACAGATTGTAGCCAATATATACATGCTTAGGAAGACCTTTCAAGTACGGAGATAACTGTGTCCCCAGCATTGTGCCGGGCGCCGTGGCTCAGCGCGCCCGGTCAGGAGGCTGAACGTCCTCTGTAATATATATATCAGCTCAGCCAACATCTCGTCGAACCACAACGAACAATCACGATCAGCGTCCGCAAAGACGGGAACAACCTCTAGAGCAAAAAAAAAAAAAGAAAACGTAGTGGGCAAGGTGTTAAGAAAAGGAAAAAAAAAGAAACGGGCGCCGTGGCTCAGCGCGCCCGGTCAGAGTGCTCAACACCCTCTGCAATATAAACGCTGAGCCAACAACACACCAAACAAGAACGATCAAAAACGGTCAGCGTCCGCAACGAAAAGAACTACCCATAGAAAGAAAAGTTGTGTAGTGGTCTGCGCAACTGCCTAGACAGAAGGAGACCTGGGATCGTGACCCGGCTGGGTACACATTTTCACCTTTGCCCATTCGCAGTTGATGTCACATATTCTGTGAAGATGAAAGATTGTAGCCTATCAGTACAACACAATGCTTATCGATTTGTCGAATGTAGGGCATGCAGCTTCAAATGTTTTTCTTCGTTAAGCAGTATTTATAGTTCCAATATAGTCCCAGGTGCACAAACATCTACGTCAGAACGAACCGTCGTGTTTGTTAATTATCTGCCTCCGGTTTATACGACAGGGCTGTTACCCACTGGTAATGAAATCGTCTGGCAAACTACTGACGAGCAAAATTTCCTCGTTACGAAATATCAATATTTAGACGAATCCCTGACGTATATTTACTTCGTCACACACAGTAAACACGCTACGTTACAGTTCTCCCAAACACGTCTGAAGCCAGCGGTTCACAAATACATTAAAAGCTAGGTATATACCGCCTTCTAATTTACAAGATCCGCCGGATAATTTTGCCTAATGAATCACAGGAGCGTGTGAGTAAATGACAAAGCATAAATTTTAATGAATCCAAATCAATGAATATGGTCACAGCTGCAAATTAGTAAACAGTTAATACGCGAACCGAATTGTTTCAGTATGTGAGCAAATTTACAAACCTAGAAAGTTAGATCATCTGTAACAGATATATTAAATATGGGTATAAAGCAGAAAACTCTGAAAAATCCGATTGCGTCTTGAGTCAGAGTGTCTTAAATATGATTTGCCATGGAAACATAACTCACATTTTGCGTTGCAAGCACGAGACACACTGAGCTTGGGCGAGCAAAGGGGCATGTGCTCATTTTACATAATGATTTAACACCTGATATAGTAAAAGAAATTTAGGACATTAAGATCTCTCTTTGCAGCAATAATGAAAACCTCGAGGTGCGTACAAATGACTCTTAAAAATACAGAATTCTTAACGTAACATTGGCTAACTTTTTATCCTCTTCCCATATAATAAATTCGAAAATTTATGTGTGTGCTAGTTGTTATTCCTTCATGCTGAAACGGCTAGACGAATTTGAAAGAAATCTGTAATAGAGGTAACATTTATTCTAAACTGATTTAAGTTAATCGACACAATACGGTATATGAGAGATCACCTTAAAAGGTCACACATCGATGTGTCGTTGTGGTCTTCAGTCCGCAGATTGGTTTGATGCAACTCTCCACCTTACTCTTTTCTGACCAAACATCTTCATCTCATCATAAGAATGACAACACACATCCATCTGAATCTCCTAACTGTATTCGTCTCTTGGTCTCAATCTGTGACTTTACCCCACACACTTTCCTTCAGAACTAAATATACGATTACTAGATGTCTCTGTCCTACCAATCGAGTCTTTTTTTTAGTCAAGGTATGCCAAAATTCCTCTTTTCCCTAATTCTGTTCAATACCTCCTCTTTAATTACGATATATACCCACCTAATCTTCTGAATTCTTCTTTAGCACCACATTTCAAAAGACTCTTTCCTCATCCTTTCTAAACTATTGATTCCCCATGTTTCATTTCCGTAGAACACCCAACACGAATGCTTTCACAAAATAATTCCTTATGCTTAAATTAACACTCGTTGCTAGGAAATTTCTGTTTTCTTCCAATTGCTGTTATGCAGAATATTTTTAGTCCACAACGCGACCTTCATATGTTGTTTTACTGCTCAAGTAACGCCGCGGTGGAGTTGCCGAGCGGTCTAAGGCGCCTCGCTGCGGCGCGCGTGGTTCCTCGCCGGCGGAGGTTCGAGTCGTCCCTAGGGTATGGGTGTGTGTGTTGTCCTTAGGTTAGTTTACCTTAGTTAAAGTAGTTTGTAAGCTACGAACTGATGACCACGCAGTTTGGTCTGATAGATTTACAAACTTTTTTGGCCAGAGTAACAAAACTAATCTATCACCTTTACTGTTTGGTTACCTAATGTAATTTTTCAGAATCGTTGATTCTTATTAGACTGCTTTCTATTACCCTTGTCTTTCTCTTGTTCATCTTATACGCTCCTTTTAACACACTGTCAATTCCGTACAATTGGTCTTCTAGGTCCTTTGTTGTCAATGTCGTCAGCAAAACGCAATGATTTTATTTCTCCAATATGAACTTTAAATTTCTCTTTCCCCTCCTTCACAGCTTGTTCAATGTACAAATTAGTCAACATGGGAGAAAGACTACAACCCTCTCTTACTTACTTCCCAACAAATGCCTTTCGAGTCTAATGACTGCTGGCTGAGTTTTGTACAAGTTGTGAATAAACTTCCGATCCCTACATTCTACCCCTGTTGACTTCAGAATTTGAAACAGTGTATTCCCAACAACATTGTTAAAAAACGTTCTTCAAAGCTACGAAAGCTAGAAATGTACTTTTGCCTTTCCTTAATCTATCTTCGAAGATAAATCGTAAGGTGAGTTATGCTTCCCATGTTCCTACATTTCTCCTAAATCCAAACTCATCTTCCCCAAAGTGAGCTCATACCAGCTTTTTCATTCTTCAGTATATAGTTGGTGTTAGAATTTTGCAACCAAGGTTTATTAAACTGATGGTTTGGTAATTCTCACTTCTGTCTGCGCCTTTTTTTCTTTGGAATGGGAATTAATTCTCTTTTTCTAAGGGTATTTCGCCTGTCTCATACGTCTTACGCATGTGAAATAGTTTCGCCATTGATGGCTCTCGCAGAGAGATCTATTTCATCTTCGTCTACTTCCTACAATATTAAGTTCATTACTATTTTAGAGCCCTTCAATATACTCCTTCAACCTTTCCATTCATTGCTCAGAACTGGTTTTCTATCTGAGTTCTTGTTACTGTGTGTGTGTGTGTGTGTGTGTGTGTGTGTGCGTGTGTGTGTGTGTGTGTGTGTGTGTGTGTGTGTGTGTTGTCCTTAGTATAAGATATTTTATGTACTTTTCTTGATAACACACCACTGCGACTGTTAAAAATTCTTTACTAAGAACTCACGACCGGTTTCGCAAATTAAATTTGCATCATCAGGTGTTTGTTTCATTCAGGTCTCAACTATATGTTAATTTGACTTCAAACTAGCTGATTCCCATAATAATTCTCGAGTTGTAACCAATTTGCCTATGAAACCACCTGTAAAATCCCTTTCGTCCAAAATGTGGGGCTCCATCAAACATATATTAAAACAGAATAAAATCCCATACCTAAAACAGTAAATTTTCATCAGCCAGTGGCCTAGATCTGATATAAAACATAACACTAGGTCAGGTATTCAGCAAAAATGCCGCGTCAGGTGGTAAAAGGAGATTAAAAACTTTTAGCGTACTAGCACTTTACCTCCAGAGGAGACAGCTGGGGGTGGAGGCGTTGTTGTTGATGCTGAGGTAAAGACCTAAATGAAACAAGCACCTGATGATGCAAATTTAATTTGAGCAACCGATCGTGAGTTCTTAGTAGAGAATTTTTAACAGTCGCAGCGGTGTAATATCAAGAAAATGAATCAATTCGACTATGATTGCCCAATGAATAAAGTAGTTTATGTAGTTTGTAAGTCTAGGGACTAATAACTATAGCTGTTTAGTCCAACTGATATCTCTTTCCATTGAACTTCACTAAACCTCAACATACCTAAATTCTACCTATTGATTTACCTTTTCAATTTTTGTAAACTCTCTTGCCGATTACGGGGTTTTAACATTCCAGGCTCCGATCCGTAGAATGCCAGTGTTGTCTGACTGACGACGAATTCCTCCTGAGTAGTCTTCAACCGGAGATCTTACTCGCAAACTATACACGGAATTACGACCTGCCGCGGTGGAGGAGCCGAGCGGTTGTAGGCGCCTCGCTGCGGAGCGCGCGGTTGCTCGTCTTCGGAGGTTCGAGTCCTCCCTGGGGAATGGGTGTGTGTCTTGTCCTTAGGTTAGTTTAACTTAGTTTATTTGTAAGCCTAGAGATAAATTAACGAAGCAGTTATGTCACATACATTTACAAATATTTGCACATTTTTGAATTACTTCCTGTGTGCGACTGTTTTGACCTTGAAGAAGAAGAAGAATACCTTGCCAAGCTTACAACTCGTGCTAATAAAATTGAATGTCTGGATGTTAATCAGCCGATGGGTGGTGTACCCCATTCTGTAACAGCTGCTGTAATTCTTTGAGCACTGGGTCCTTCTCAGAGTGACGGGCCACAAGTGATGAGTGCAGATGGACAACAGCCTCTTCAGCTTCCTTGTCCAAGTGCAGACACAAGTCCACGTTCTGACCTACTGGTAAATGGGAGTATAGATTTACATTGACTTGGTAAGTCGTTCTGCAGTATTTGATGACAATAACAGCACTGGAGGTGACGGCCCATCTTTGTGGAAATGTAGGTGGGAGTTTTGAACATTTGTATCAGGGACTTTTGGTCTGTGACGAAGATACCCCATAGACTTTATCGTGCCAAAGATAATGCCAAAGCTCAATTTAGCCGAAGAAAGGGTCTTGGAGACAAAATCAATGAGTCATTACACTCCATGAGACACATGGGACCAAACCGCCTCCACTGCGTAGTCGGGTGATCAGTGGAAAGGTTAAGGGAAAGGGATGGGTCATAGGAGAAGGGACTGCTTCAGTTCCTTAAATGCCTTGGCACAAGCTGTTGTCTTCGACTTGACATTATTCTGAAGAATGTTATGGTTGCTGCCTGGTGAATGAATTTAAGGTAGTAATTTAAATATCCCAGAACTGACTTAAGATGATTAATACTCCGGGGTGGCGGCAACAGCTGTATCTACATATTGATGTGTGGTACGAATACCAGCTGCTCTGAGAATGTACCCCAAGTATTCCACCTGCTCCACAAAGAAACTGCGCTTGGATTTATTGCAGCGAAAGTTTGCTTCTTGATGCTTGGAGAACAGTCTACATCTACATCTACATACATACATTCACCGTAAGGTGCGTGGCGGAGGGTACACTGCACTAGTACTAGGCATTTCCTTTCCTATTCCACTCCCAAATTGAACGAGGAAAAAAAGGATGCCTATATGCCTCCGTACGTGCCATAACTTCTCTTATCTTGTCATTGAGATCTTTACGCGAAATGTAAGTAGGCGACAGCAAGATCGTACTACACTCAGCTTCAAATTCCAGCCCTCTAAATTTACTCAACAGAAATTCACGAAAAGAACGTCGTCTTTCTTCCAGTGATCCCCAATTGAGTTGCTGAAGCATTTCCGTCACATTCACGCATTGTTCGAACCGCCTCTGTCTTCCTTTAAACTGATCTGCTGCGGGTGCCAAATACTTGAGCAATACTCAAGACGTGGTCGTACAAGCATTTTATACGCGTTCTCCTTAACAGGTGAAGTACATCTTCCCAAAATTCTCCCAATAAACCGAAGTCGGCTGTCCGCCTTACTCACAACTGTCCTTACATGCTCGTTCCATTTCATATCGCTCTGCAATGTTACGCCTAGATATTTGAACGACGCGACAGCATCAAGAAGCTCACTACTAATGCTGTATTCGAACATTATGAGATTGCTTTTTCTACTCATGCGCATGACCTTACACTTTTCTACGTTAAGAGCTAGCTGCCATTCTTCGCACCAACTAGAAATTTTGTCTAAGTCATCCTGTATGCTATTACAGTCAGTTACAGACGACACCCTACCATACACCACAGCGTCTTCAGCAAACAGCCGCAAATTACAACTTACTCTGTCCATCAGATCATTTATATAGATAGAAAATAATAATGTACGACTGCCCAGGTTGTTTGTGACAGCTGAAGAACTTATGGCGCGCAGTAGCAACGTGCAATTGGGAATCAAAAAAGTCACACAAACTGGACCGGACTTGGGCATCAGAGTAGCCAAATGCTCTGGAGCGCCACGTTGCGGATCGCGTGGCCTCCCGTGTCGGAGGGTCGAATCTTCCCTCGGGCATGGATATTAGTGTCGTCTTTAGTATAAGTTATTTCGTGAGAAGTTTGTAAGTTTAGGGACCGATAACACCGTCATTAAGTCCCATTAGCTTTACAAACAATTTTGGTTCCGCCTCTATGTTCAACTGTTGTACCTGTTGGTATACATGCGGGCCAGTATATGCCAATCAAAAGGTTGGTGCTCGTTATTAGAGACCCGTCAACCAAGACGTGCAGCTAAATCCTTGCAATGTATTTGGCTCTTGGATCAAGCTTCCGATCGAAGGGCGGAAAAGGTGGAGCCGCCATGTGCATATTTATGATGGTGCAGAGGTGATTCTTTTTGCTTATGATACAAGTATAGTTATCACACCTGACGGACAAGAACTGACCGAAGATATTGTAAACGACATCTTTCAGAAAATCGTTATGTGGTTCTCGGCAAATGGACTATCGTTAAATATTGATAAAATACAGTACATACAGTTCAATACAGCAAATCGAATGCCACCATTAATAAATGTAGACTTTAATCAGAAATCTGCAGCAAAGGTAGAATATTCAAAAATTTTAGGTGTATGCACTGATGAGGGGTTGAAATGAAAAAATAAAAAAAATCATTGAAGATCTTCTGATACGTTTGAGTTCAGCTACTTACGCTATTGGGTAAATGCAAATTTTGGTGATATACATCTCAGTAATTCATTGCACAAAAGCGTGTAATCAGAATAATTGCTGGAGCCCATCTAAGATCATCATGTAGGCACTTATTTGAAGATCTTGGGATTTTCACAGAAGCTTCACAGTATATATATTCACTTATGAAATTTGTTATTATCAATCCCACCGAATTCAAAGCAACAGCAGTGTACATAACTATAACACTAGGAGAAACAATTGTAAGGTAACCCTTGAGGTAAGCCTCACATTATAATGAGGAATGAGCTTCATTTTGAAACATATTATTCGTTTGAACCTGTTTGTAGTGAATATGTAGTAATTAACTTCTTATGTGACTGAATTAATTATTGTGATGCACAATGTATGTAGGTAACTTAACTGTGAACATTTTCTGTCATTTATTTATTATCTGTATTGTAATTAATTTATGTATATATTATTTTATTTGTACTTTGTATGTTTTCTATATGACTGTGATTACTTGTTATGTTTAATTTGTCAATGTAAAATATTTCTCTGTGAACAGTTATCGATATGGCTCCTCAGGTCAGAGACTCTATCATATAGCAGCGCTCCCCTGTGGGAGAGCAGGCAAGCAGCAGTATCTGCCGCCCCGTGACATTCGTACGCGGTCCGCGGAGTGCTCAAACAATGTAAGTAATGAAGTTAAAACAAAGTGAAAGTTATAATTTGTTATGAGTGCAACGATATGAAAGTTTATGTGAAACCAGTGAACATAAGTGAAGTAAGAATTGATCTTAATGAAACATTTATTTGTTCGTTCTGCTGAGGCAGAAATTCTTTAAATGTTCGGTAACCGTCACAGACGTCCGAAACGCGGTAGCGTCATCGCGGACGCTAACGGTCGTGATTAATTACGCGATTCGCGAAGCATCACGGCCAACTGCTAGCAAGCTGCCAAAGGAGGAGCCACCATTAAAATGTTTTCTGTGTGAGTTTATGCACCATTTATATGACTGCAGAGTACCATGTCGGTGGACTGATAAATAAGATAAATGCTATTGGTTGTAATTTACTGTTAATGCATGTTTAAGATTTGTTAAAATACAAGAACATTAGACAGTACTTTTGCTATCTTATTTGAACAACTGATTAACCACTCATGACTAGTATGACAATCCTCAATAGTCCATGAATAATATTTCCACATAATTTTACAATCAAGTGAGTGTCATTAATTGTTAGAGACTGTGATAATCATTCAGTTGAGACAATTTTGCTAAAATTGATGGTAATAGATAACAGACAGTTAAATTAATGAATAATTTTTCTATTTCGTTTTACACTGAGCTCAACAATAATAGCCACCGCCACATCTATCCTATAAAGAACCAAACTCGTACTAATGTCGTATGCATAGCATTAAGACTTGATTTACTTAAATTTCCTATTTGATGGAGTGAATTAATTTTATCAGATACTGACTTTAGTGGTGACTACCGAATCACTTGATGTTAAAAATCCTACTATTCATAATTTTCTAATTTATCATTGCCATTAGCGTACTAATTGAGTCGTACGCATTGCACATACGGAGTAAATTAATTTCTTCTGTCAGTGTGTGCACAGTCTCTGTAGGAGATTTTGTAAGGAAAGGAAAGGTGAGTGATCTTTTGAAAAATTTGTCAGATAGGGCCATGGTATTTGTTAATTACACTAATTTTCTTGATTAATATTTTCAAAATTTAACTACACCCCTTGCATTAATAACGAGTTTAACGTAACCAACCACGAAATTAAGGTCAGGTTTGTTATGTTGCTCAAACATTATAACAACAGCAGTCAATTATCAACGTCCCTTCACTAACACTCACCTGCATGAGAATTACACAGTTGGCAGCAACACACTCGGTTGACAGAGTAATTAATGTTAAGATTACCAGAAACAAATTACTCAAAATGACTTGCAACTAGATGACAGATGGACAATGCCGAAATACGAACCAACATAGCAAATCAACTATACACATAAATTGTACACCAATGAAATATTAAATAGTAATGAACTAATTAATTTAGAATTAATATATAATTTTGTTTAGTTACTTAATTGTGCCCACTTTGTTTGAAAGAAAGCAATTCTTTATGTCCAAAATTGTAATATGTTGAAATTAGTTTTAAAATTCAAACTTTAATATTTAAATTTTACAGTTTGGCACTGACACTCGGGAAACTTCTGGAAAGGTTAGGATCCTAGTTGGTAACAATGTCTTAGGATAATGACGTGGTAGAAGTTCTTTAAAATTTTGGTTATTATTAAGAAAAATAGTTTCTCAAACACAAAAACTGGGTAATGCCTTACAAAAAGTCTAAACTGTGTGCTCGGAAATTATTTGGAGCGATCTTACTTTGCGTCCTCGTTGTTGAATAGTAGGATGCGCCGACTCGGACAATGCTGCAGGTCACAATACAGGCACAGGTCCAATCCAGTGAGCAATTTGAGGGTGAAATCTTGACATATTCAGATGAACTGCCGTGTGCCCCCGCTCATATTAGAAACATCTGTGCTAATTATGGAACTCCGCCAAGGCCTGGTAACTGCCAAGAGCGTGGCACTGCACGCTCCCGCGTACTTGCTAGCGACCGAACTGTTCAAACGACAGAGCTCGACTCTCTTCTCCGACTACACAGCTGCTACTACTGCTGCGTCTCTGTTGCTCCACAGACCACATACCACACAGACCAAAGATGTTTCCTACTTCCCTATCGGCGATTACCCGGATAATAAATTACATAAATTGACATAAACAAACTAAACAAAACTACAATATACATCATTTATGGTAAAAGTTATAACAGAACCTACATACATCTAAAATTTAATACATATTTGAGTTACACATCTGGACGCTAACGTCACAAGTGCCCTCACAATTTACGAACATCTAAGAAGACGAAAAGGTGAGAATGTATTGTCCTAGTAGCAGATGATCTTGCTGCCCCCTGTAAACTGCGGAGGAGAGCCAACCTCCCCTTGAAACACCCGGCGGCGGCGCTGGCCAATATAGAAATAGAAGGTATTTTCATTCCAGGATTCCTACAAACAACAAAAGTGGAATAAAACACCGAACTTATGCTTCAAGTACAAGCATGTATTCAAAAGCTGCCAAGCTAAAATATTTGTGTAACGTCTCAACTGTGAGTCCACCCCAGCTTAGACAATGGTGTCAATTACTTGTTCCTAAATATTTCCAAACACAATTATAGACAAGAAATTGCATTTTTTATATTATCGCTCCTTGACTGCAATAAGGAAGAAAACAGGTTGTATGTTTACAAATACTGAGCACTTATATCTAAAAATAAGTAAAAGTTCTATTAGTAGGCGTGTAAACTATATGTTTCATGTCTGTTTCAACCTTTTTATTTAGTTAAACATTGTAAAATTATTTTGTTTACTTGTTTGAATTATGCTTGCTGGAAAGACTGGAATCTTGCCAGGAAAATTTAAAGTAACATTTACTACTGAAAATTTACTTTTGACAGTGAACTATACACATTAGAGAAGAAATTATATTTTTCTCGGATCCAAGAGTCCTCTTGAACGTAATTCCAACATGGTTAAACCAAAATTCAAGCAAAATACTAATAAAATTATAATTTTCTACTATTGGTCAAAAATCGCCCACATGGTACTACTAGGGCTACGAAAAAGTCTGGCACTTCTAGTTTTAAATAACATAGGGCGGCAGGATTCCATAGGAACTAACTCTTGCTTACGTGTGTGACGGCAGGAAAATGGTTTGAGCACGCCGTCTGTTTTTCCGGGTCACGTCGCCTTGTTGTCTGATTGTCTGGCAACCTGCTACTTTGTTGTGCATGGCGAGTTGCCAATCTTGCTGCCTCTTACCCAAGTGCTTGTGCGTCATCGATTAACTGTATGCTCCTAGCTACACTCTGTAATGCTACGTTCAATGAAGAGGATCTTAAAAACCTTCTTCCTCAGCTCCCTTACGCATTTATCCCTTATGGTCTGTAATGCACACATTGAGCTTTGAGGCTCTGCTACTATCTGCCGCAGGAACATGACGATGAAGAGGATTCTGTGATGACCTGTGCCCATGTGCAGAATATAGGTGCAAGCACCTCTATCTATACTGTTAATGGGTCATTCTATGTCATAGATATCTTGCTCTGCTTTTCAGCACTATAACACACTTGTAACATGACCTGCATGACAGTGATCATTTGGATTAACCTGCCAAACGGAGTAGAGCCCGAATGAAACTCGCATCGAAGGGTGCTCAGTAGAACAGCCAACTTGTTGACAATGTCCAAGAACGGCTGGATGACGCTACTTAAATAATCGGCTGAGACGCAGAAGCACTTACTCAAATTTTTTTAAATTGTAAATCTATAGGATAACTATTGTGGTTATCAATGCCTAGACATGCAAACTATTTAAACTAACTGAAACTTAACTAAGGACAACACACAACCATGACCAAGGTAGGACTCGAACTTACGACGACGAGTAATGGCGCGCTCCTCAGCAAAGCGCCTTAGAGCACAGTTCCATTCCACCCCGGAAACCTTCTATTCCTCAATCTTTAGAACAACTTCCATTATTGAAGTGAGCAGCGCTGTTCTGCAATAAGGACAAGACGTGTTGGTCTGGTCTTTCGCATAGCAGGAGAAAATCGTCGCTCAGTTATACGAGAAAGTAAGAAGATTTTGTGCAACAATTCCTCGTAACCATTAATCGTTTCACGAAAAGTACTAAAGTATGGGACACAATCATGAGGAATTCTGCGAAAGGAGTGAGCTGACCAGTAGACACTGTAATAGGGGAACGCACACTCCAAATCAGACTTTGGAGCAGATGGTCAACCACAGACTTGTCTGCGTTTTACATTCCAGACAGCACCTTAGTTGCATTCAGTGAGGTAATGACGTATCTGGAGGCGGCAATACAATAGGCTTTCCTGCAACGTTACCTTATAGATGTCCGCCTCCGTAGTTCAGACGACAGCGACATCATTCTTAGATGTTCCGATGAATGGGGACAGAAGTTTGGTTTTAAATTGTTGCCAGAGAAGTGTGATTTATTCTTTTTAACCGTTCCCGTACTATATTTAAATTACCTTCACATATGAGGAACCATTTTAGAATTACCTTCACATTAGAGGGTCGACCTCTCGGTGTTAAGGAAGAGGTCCGAACAGTTGAGGAAGAATAAGTGGTTGGCAGTGACGGAGAACAACCTGCGGTTGGTTAAATTAATTGTCCAACCGTGGCGGTCCTCCTACCGGCCACCCAGGCAGGATGAAATTACCCTGACACGCATCCGAAAATGGGCCGTTAATACACTGTTTTACTCTTTCTGGAGTATTCCCTATTTGTGATGATTTCGGTGTGCAAGGAATTATGTGCTACTTTTTAAGTGAGTTTGTATTATATTGCCCTGAGCTGTCACAAACAAATCTTAGTGGAGATCTGCTCTTAATCATGGATGAGACGATTGTGAACAAAGTTTAAAAATTTTGTGATGCATTTACTCTCTAGTAACATTATGCAATAGCTGGAAAACTCTTTTTAATCCTGTGATGACCCAGCCACGACCATCTGCTAAGTAGTATTAATTCCTTCTATAATTTTCCTTTCTTTACTGACACTTGCTCTGATGCAACCTGTTCATGTTGCAGAGTAGGTTCGCATAGGCTTTGCACCACGTTGTTAAATTTCATTTCCGTCGCTTCTTTCTTCTTCCTCTTAAAGTAAAGCACTTATTTAGGTCAGGGTGCTAAACGTATGCACCAATTTCACCATAGCCGCCACGACCAAACAATGGAGAGGTTTGCTCCCTGCCTTTTACATTGAGATCGAATTGTTATTTACTTGGAGGATGTTAATACGCTTGTAGCCGTACCCCCTTCTTCATGCCACCAACACCCCTCCCCCTTCCTCAGCCAAGATGTGTGTTCGAACTGTGTGCGATCAGTCTAATCCCTTGTTAACTTGTAGTGTTTTAATTACCTGTGCTTTGTATAACTTCGCTAAAGCTGCTTAGGCACATTTTGCGCGTGGCTATTAAGCTAAAACTAAATAAAGGTTGACCATTTCTACTACCATTAGTCAAGACATGAGATGGTTTTGAAATTATGCTGACTGCACAGTAACAAAAAAAGAACCGCTTATCGTAGATGGCGTCCTACTGGTTAATGATATTAATACCTTCTTATTATAAATTTATTTGCAAATACCTACGACAAAGATAAATTTATGGGTTTCTCAGATTTTCACGCAATGCAATTGTGTGGTAAATCAATACCTCATCAACGCTATAGGGTAAGGTGGTACAATTTCGATCATTTAAGACAAATGTTATTGTAACTGCAAATATAATGAGAAAAGAAATAATTTTAACTATGGCGCTTGTTCTTGAATGTTTAATCAATATGTAACATAAATGTTAGACGATTACAAATGTTGGTAGAACCACAAAAAAGATTACAAAATGTTCAAATGTTTGTATAGTCTATGGGACTTAACTACGGGGTCATCAGTCCCTAAACTTACAAACTACTTATGAACTACTTACGAACTAGGACGGCACAAATATCCATGCCCGAGGGGGGATTCGAACCCCCGACCGTAGTGGGCGTGCGGACCGTGACTGGAGCGCCTTAGTCCCCTCGGCCACCGCGGCCGGCAAAAAAGATTACAGAATAGAGAAAAATCGATAGAAAATTTACCACACTAGGTACAATTATGATCACTTCCTCGTACAATTTTGATCACTAACTTTTTCCACATAAAAAGCACTTTTTCCTTCGGGCACCAGCGCATACTCCATGGTACCAAACGTTGCCCAATAATGAATTTACAAGCGCGTGGAAACTAGAAAATTTGTAAGAGAGCGTTCGACGAAGTAGCTCCACGTACATCTTAACAGGAAGAAATTTATATCTCCGTCGCACAAAGTTTTGTATTCTTGGAAAAGACAGGACGAGCTGTAAAACCCGCTACTCTACAACTCCACACAGAAAGGCAAATGCTACCAACACTACGAGACTTGAATTGTACCTAAATGGAATTTGTATCACCTTACCCTATGATGTATTTACAGTGCTATAGAATATTTTTTTATAATTTAGTGGATCATAGGCAGATAGTTCAATGGGAAATAGTTCGTCGCGATAAATCAGCATCTAACGCTAGGCTTTAGTAACATGTATCGTTGTCACGTGTGGAAATAGCTTACACAACAGCGCAAGGGAGCCACCTGTGTAATTTGGTCACGCTGGGTCACTCGTGACCAAAAAACAAAGCAAGAGGCAAACACGCGTTGCGAAGCTAAGGGAGCGTCATCAGGTGTTGCAGCAGAACGACGTCGGGACCGTGTCATCGTCTGCAGGCACTCCATACTACGTGTCCCCGCTGTAATCTGAGGTCAGGGGCTCCACAGCGTCGTTCGTCTCCCGGAGTGGTATGCGGCAGTCGGCGCTGTAGGGCAGCTCCGGGAACTGGCAGTGCTGCAACAGGAAGGTCATACCTTCTCCTGCCGACTGATTCAGCCAGTCAGAACGCTGAGTTAGGCACTGACGGGCACAAAACCATCGGCACGCAATGGAGCAATGCCGCATCGAGGAAATGAGTGAATGCAAAAACTTAAGGTAACTTGCTCGTGAATCATCTTAAAAATCGATATTTTGTTTTTCATCTTAAATTAAAGTTTAGACTTTTCTTAACACATTGGTGGTTAAAACATTTAAATTGGACTAGGGAAGTTGTTTGAATATCAATTCAAAGATCGCTCTGTGTGCAGCCATGCCCGTTGCCCTGCTACTCGCATACGTCAATTGTTGTCATTAGACTCCTCTTCCAAAAACGTAAGAACAATTGTTTTACAAGTTGGCAACGCTTTTGGAAGACACATTTCGATTCTCTTATGTTTTCTCTCGTATGTCTTTGGTTATCGAGCGTTGTTTTGTTTATTAACGTTTCCGTAGTTTGATTTATTGCTACCTTGACTTTCTCGGAAGTTGTTATGGCTGCTAAAAAGGGTTTTGGTTCTGGAAAATGTAAGTTTTACGGCAATCAGTTTGGGCTACCTTCTTCAATAAAGCCTCTACAGATGACAATCCACAGCATGCGCTTTGTGACAGCGTACGGTCACGGTGTAGCTACAAAAAAGCACTCGAAAATGGTCAAGTTTATGTACACCACCACTCCCTACTGTTTACAATATTGGAGGCAATGAAGCCCATATACAGGGACCTAAGTGACAAAGAACTGTTGTCACGATGCTTACATGGGAAAACACAAAACGTGAACGAATGCTTCAACCGCCGCGGTGGAGTAGCCGAACGGTCTAAAGCGTCTCGCTGCGGAGCGCACGGTTGCTCGCCGTGGAGGTTCGAGTCCTCCCTGGGGCATGGGTGTGTGTGTTGTCCTTAGGTTAGTTTACCTAGGTTTAAGTAGTTTGTAAGCTACGGACTGATGACCACGCAGTTTGGTCCGATAGAATTACAAACATTTGATTTTGAATGCTTCAACCATTGATACGGAAACGCCTGCCAAAAACAGTGTTTGTTGAGTTCAACGCCATGAGATTAGGTGTATTAGACGCTGTAATTTGTTTTAATGATGGGGCAGTAAGCAGATGTGAAGTTTAAAGTTGCCAGAAATATCTTCTGGGTTCAATATGAAACAATCACTGGTGGCAACTGATAAGTTGGGAGTGGTTGAAGCTGAAACGATGGTTCTTAAGGCAACTAAAGAAGCCACGACAGCAAGGAGAAGCAAGAAAAGAAAGAAAGAAGATTAGGAACATATAAACCAAGAAGAATATGGACCTAGAATGCATTAGAACCAACACAAGTGAGTTATAGATAAAATATATACTTTACATGTCACTTCCCTACAAATGCATTTTCTGACATATTTATTTTATGCAAAAATAAACTATTTGAGCAAGAGATCTGAAATTTTTTTGAATGTTTGAGGATACTATTTGGAGAAAAGTAGACTACAGGCACTAACCTACTATCAACAGGTGCAAAATATCTACTGATTAATTTTAAAAATGTAGCATTTGTTTTGAACGTCAAATGTAAATATTCCTAGAATTAAAGCTTGTGAATGAAATTACATAATTGTAGTCTACTTTGCAGATACACGTGTTCCTTACATGTACCTAAAGTTTCAAGTGTCTAAGTCAGACGATTAGTCAGTGCATAGAATCATAGTGTGAACCGGCAAATAAAGAAAATCATTTACAGGCCTTCACAAAAAATATTCTTAAAAATTCAGTATGTGAATTAGTGAAACTACCAGTATATCAAATTGTTCAGAAAGAGAGATGAAACATTGTCCTGCAATTTTATTCTATTAAGAGTTGGGAGTTTTAAGTTACAGCTGTGTAAGCTTTATGAAAATTTGGCGCATTTTTCCAGGCGCTCACGGCAAGTTACCTTAAAAAATGTTTTACTGCTGCCAGGAGATGCGTATACCTAGCATCCCTGAACTACTAGACCTTCTACAGTATAAAAATCAGCTTTTATAAGCCACGGGCAAGGAAGGGGAGTTGAGGAAAGTAAAATTGAAGGATATGTGATGGTCTCAGAAATCAGGCAGTTGCGACTACCATTAGAATGAATCATAAAATCCAAGGTACCAAAGGCGGCAAGTTTAGTAAAGTGTTGATCACTGAAAAATGCAACATTGTTACTGAGGAGGTTTCTCACGTCAGGCGAGATGACCGTTAGTCGTCCAGGTACAGCCAACCTGAGGGGAAAAGACGACAGAAACCCTGCAGGAGTTCAATATAGAGGACTTAACATACATTTATTAGTCTTCTTGGTGAATGCCATATCTAAAAAAACATTGCGGTGTAATCCAGATCGGAGATTAGTTACTGGAATGTCGTTTTCTACAGGCGCTTTGCAGGGAGTCTTATTGAACACCCTCTCCAAGAGTTCATTTCCGGGAATTCCAACGTGTCCAGAGGTCCAGACGAAGAGCACGTAACGTCCAGATCGAACTGGGACGCAGATTCTTGGGTGGTGTGGTAAATCATACGTCCCCCTAAATAACTCTCACACTCCAGTAATGTGAATATATATAATGAGAAATTATGAAACTACGGAAGTAGCATGGCAGGGTAATTTAATTCAAGGGGTTGATTTGAGAATAGAACAGATTGCACAGAGGATTACCACATGAAAATGAGTTTTATTTATTACAAGACTTACCATAATAGATTCTCACGGCCGATTTGACTGGACATGGATACGTTCTGAACAGGTAAGGGGAAGATAATTTACTATATCAAAAGCAATGACTTAACGTGATCATCAGGCGATGGATCGGTTCGGTGCGGTGTGTCTGCAAGTAGGCGGTGGCAGCAGCATCACATGCCTGCCGTGCTCTGCTCGCGCTTCTCGGCTCCCCAGATGTGTAGCGTGGCGAGACCCCCGAGCAGAGACGTCTGTCAAGGCGAAGGGAGCTGTCAGCATGTCTTCTCGCTTCTCCAGCCACGGACCAAGTGACTCGTCCATTCCCCATCCAGCTACAACTGCTCCTCGAATTTTGCGTCTCTTTGCCTCTGTGATTGGTGGGTTGGCATTACAATGTCATACAATAACAGATCGACTTTTTCACGAAGTCACCTCAGTCCCCGGTGAAAATTTTCTGTGGCCTTAGATAAGACTTCCGAACGCGCGTCTTTTCCTTGTTTCAAGCGTGTTTCTTTTATATTCTACATTCCATCTTGGCTGGAAAACTCTCCGTGTTTGGAATGACATTTATGAGGGTCATTCACCCTGACTGGAAACATCGCCTTGGTGGGTCCACTTTATCTATATTGCAATTCAGGGCCGCCCCCACTAATGGACACTTGGACTGCAGGGTTTGTTTGTCTTCTTCTCGTCTGAAGCGGTCCATAGTTTATCTGCGATTCAGTTGCTGTTTGGAAACGACTCCTCTGGTATCTGCAGACAAGGGATCTACCTGCACAAATGCCATTGAGTCCATTTCATCTTGACGACGTCCCAAACAGCCCAATAGAGCGGGAAAATGCGGCAGGGCCCCCAGTGGTGAATGTGAATGTTGGGGCTAGTCCTGCTGGTCTGCTTCCTCCCAGGCCAGGCTGGACGCTGCCATGGCGTGTCAGAACGCATCCATCAGCAAAATAACTGAAGCGTCTCTGGACAATATATTACAATGTTTATTGACAGAGAGTAGCACTGGTCGATAGTTTGTAAGTTGCGGCGAAGCGGCAAGGATTGTTGTTCTGTATGTTCTGTATTAGGATAAGAGAAGCCAACATGGATATCAACTTTCGTTGTAAACTATTTCTGACTGTTGTCTAGAAATGAGATAAATTGACGACAGAGGGCCTCAGGGTGTACTCAACTTTTGGATCATTGTAACAAGTCCAGATTGAGTTGTGTTCCTTATATACTTCAAGAAGGTGTCCGTGAGTGCGTCTGAAGTGGAGGTGTTAGAGGGAACGATTCAACTATGGAGAGAAGGAAACGTGTGGTGAGTTTCGACGTAGGCCGCCGTTGTGGAAGTTATAATTACCGTGTTAGGGTAAACGGGACGTTATTGAGGATGTTTGGGCGAGCTTCGAATGTGTGCGACATTGTTTGTAAGCAGGTTTTCATTTTGGCCACACAATGGAGGTACCCCAGCCTTCACGAGTAGGCTGTTCACGTACAGGAAGCCCAAGTCACAAATCGAATCCAGCAGTGGTTTATTGGTTCCAGAATCAGCAACCCTGAGTGTTATGATGAAGCATAGGCCAGACATACAGAGTCGATGCGGAACTGTATCAGCGCTTGATAGAGCGCCAAAAGAGAGGAGCGATTTCAACCCAGCCATAGAACCACTTTTGGGTCTATGCTTTTGTCTATGAGGATTGGAACTTAAATAGCGGTAACTATTTCTGCACAAACATTATTGTACCTGTTACTGCCCTTCAGAGTAGTCACCAGTGTTGTGTAGAACCCATTACCATCGATGTGGAGGCGTGAGTATCGGAGAGCACCGAATTAAGTAGGGATCCGAAGGGAACGATGATGTACCTTAGGTACAGAAGGGACTAGAACAGCACATTACGTCCACATGCTAACACCCATATGGATCTTTTCAACTGATTCACATGTACATTACCATGAGGGGTGAGGTACACGTACACACGTGGTTTCCGTTTTCAATTTCAGAGTGGAATAGAGTGTGTCCCGACATGTCAGGCCAATAGATGTTCAAAGTGGTGGCCATCATTTGCTGCACACAATTGCAATCTATGGCGTAATGAATGTCGTACACGCAGCAGTACATCTGGTGTAATGTCGTTGCAGGCTGCCATAATACGTTGTTTCTTATCCTCTGGGGTTGTAGGCACATCACGGTACACATTCTCCTTTAACGTAACCCCCATAAAGATGTCCATAGGTGTAAGATCTGGAGAACGGGCTAGCCAATTTATGCGTCCTTCACGTCCTATGAAACGCCGTCGAACATCCTGTCAAGGGTCAGTCTAGTGTTAATTGCAGGATGTGCAGGTGCACCATCATGCTGATGCCACATACGTCGACGCGTTTCCAGTGGGACATTTTCGAGCAATGTTGGCACATCATTCTGTAGAAACGCGATGCATGTTGCAGCTGTTTGGGCCCCTGCAATGGAGGACCAATGAGGTGGTCGCCAATGATTCCGCATCATTGTCAGTCCACGGTCATTGCCGCTCTACCTGTCGGAGCCAACGAGGATTGTTCACGGACCAGTAATGCATGTTCCGTAAATTCACTGCCCCGTGGTTTGTGAAACACTCTTCATCGGTAAACAGGTAGAACTGCAACGCATTCTCTGTTAATGCCCTTTGACAGAATTGCACCCGACGATTAAAGTCAACGCCATGTTATTGCTGATGTAGCCACACATGAAACGGGTGAAAGCGGCGACGATGCAGTATGCGCATGGCACTACTTCGACTCAGTCCACCGGCTCTCGCGATGTCCCGTGTACTCCTGTGTGGGTTCACGGCAACAACAGCTAACACACCAACTGTACCCGCTTCTCCTATGACGGGCCTGTGACGGACCCATTTGCGTTCTACGACCATACCTGTTGCACACATTGGCACTAGATGTTTTGAAATGTGTGGCACGTTGGATGCTCTCTGTCCGGGTACCATTCTGCATACACCCTGCAGGCTTCAGCTGCATTTTGTCAACACTCGCCATTGATGAGTGTCATCTCCTTCTTTTCAGAGTTCGAATACACCATGGTCACAGTTCCTACAACACTACACTGTCACAGACGTCAGTGTACTACAGTTAGTCTGCGTGCAAGACGAATGCAGAATGCAGAATAACAGTAGCAGCAAGCGTTACATGCGGACACTGCGACAGCTAGCCTAAATCACAACAGTGCACTACAGCCACACTCGTGTAAACACGGTCATCATTGTAAACGTGTCCCTGCAGACCCTGCTCGCCGACCGCGGCTCGTGTTTGTTACAACACGCACCTGAATGTCGGAGGTTTCAAGCGTCAACTTTAGGTTACAATATCTCTGGATGTAATTAACATTTTACAATGCAAGAAACGGCACAGATTACATATTTGTTTATATGTTCAGATGTGCTATCAAAACTAACGGAGTTCCATTTAAAGAAACGTAGGTTTGCGCAAAAAAAAAAAAAAAAAAAAAAAAAAAAAAAAAAAAAAAAAAAAAAAAAAAAAACATATTTCCGTGCATTTTTTTATGGTTTGTATTAACCAATTACACTAGCCCCTCTCCTCACGTTTGGCCTGTGGAATCGGTTCGTCAGTATTTGACGTGGTTTACGAAATGTATCCAGCGGTTCAAAATGTTCAAATGTTTGTAAATTTTATGGGACTTAACTACGGGGTCATCAGTCCCTAAACTTACAAACTACGTATGAACTACTTACGAACTAGGACGTCACAAATATCCATGCCCGAGGGGGGATTCGAACCCCCGACCGTAGTGGCCGTGCAGACCGTGACTGAAGCGCCTCAGTCTCCTCGGCCACCGCGGCCGGCGTATCCAGCGGTAATGTTAGATGACTCACCCTGTATATACAGGGAGTTTCACTAAGTGTGTTTGCCTCTGTAACTTATAAAATAATAGGTGACGGGAGATGTTAATGCGGTATGTCAACACCAGAAATGTTACACTTTCTGCGGAGCTATGAACATAGTTAATTGTACCATTTTCCAAAGAGTTACAGCACAAAGATATTATTTATTCAAATGTTCAAATGTTTGTATAGTCTATGGGAATTAACTACGGTGTCATCAGTCCCTAAACTTACAAACTACTTATGAACTACTTACGAACTAGGACGGCACAAATATCCATGCCCGTATTATTTATTAAATGGAAGAATAGTGTTTTCTATCGTACATTGGATTCGTTGAAACCAGCTGCGTCAAAATCAATTTCAAACTACATTCCTATCACTGTTAGTTTGGAAGCTACAACCCTTCAAAGTTTCAGGGGCAGATCCCATACGCTGTACATAATACATGGCTGTGTGGTGGGTGATGGATGTTATGGCGGTGGGAAGTTGATTTACATGAGATGTTCACATGTGTGTCCATGTTCCTCAATGAGTAATGCAATACGCCGTCGAAAGGATCTGCGCACAAGATGTAACATCGCCGGTCTGACGGAGCGAGAAGCTTTGGACACAGCATTAAAATTTCCCGTCACCTATTATTTTATAAGTTACAGAGGCAAACACAGTGAAACACTCTGTATCAGGAGGAGCTGTAGAGGTATGCTACAACGCCACTCGAAGGCAAGTGCTACCAACATTACGAGACTAACAAATGGAGCGAAACCTTATGTTGATTGGAATTGTACCTATATCGGTTTTGTACCACCCTACCCAAGTGAAGTTGACATTCATTTCCTCCGCCTCGTCTGGGCATTTCAGTGCATCTGTGTCGATACCGGTTTCGGCCTTGGCATCAAGTGCCTCTCGACAAAGTCGCTACTGACGCTCGGCACCGCCGGCGACACCGCGCCTGGCTGCGCGAGGGCAATCGTCGTGCCTGGTAATGAGCCTGTGACTAGCGCCTGGCCTGGCCGCTGCCCCGTTATCCCGGAACATCTCATTACGCCTGCAGCCGGGCCGGGCCGCGGCCATTAGTTGGAGTGGCTCGAGAGCCGCCGTGCGCGCCGGCTAACAGCCAGACTTCCGCCCACCTGCTGGCACTGGCGCCAGCGACGCCGCGCCGGCTGGCGCCAGTGCCACACCGCGGCCGGGGCCGACCCTCTGCTTCTGCGAACGAGTGGCCCGCTGGCACGCAGAGCGCAGGCCGCGCGGAGGCAGGTGTCGCCCTTGAAGTTCGAACGTCAATTGTAATCAGCTGAAGAGAGACAGAGACTGACCGTAGTAGGACAATGTGGAGGAGGATTCGGTAACTGTGCATAGCAGGTAATCGTAAGCATATGCGGGGCAGGAGGAAGAACATCTACTTATACTTTAAATTGTATTCCATTATCTGGAGGGGTGTGCTCAACGGCCACAAAATCACTTTTATCAATAATAAACGGAGTAGCATTAGCCGTAAAATCTTTTGCTTTATTTAGGCAAATCGATTTCGGTTTTCCAAGAAACCATCTTCAGTGCTGCCAGCAAGTTCAAAACAGCATATTTGTAAAATGTATAATGTAAATGTAATGTAATGTAAAATGTATAATGACATTTACATCTAACAAATCCATTGACATAGTTAAATACATGTGATACTATCTGCTGTCATAGAAAGTGAAACTGAGTTTGAGTTTGACTTTGTACCACACCAGATAGTATCACATGTATTTAACTATGTCAATGGATTTGTTATACGTAAATGTCATTATACATTTTACAAATATGCTGTTTTGAAATTGCTGACAGCACTGAACATGGTTTCTTGGAAAACCGAAATCGATTTGCCTAAATAAAGCAAAAGATTTTACGGCTAATGCTGCTCCTTTCATTATTGATAAAAATATACATTTATGTGGATACTCTGCAAATGACAATGATTGCATGGCAGAGGGTCCTTCGAACCACTTTTATGATATTTCTCTATTGTTCCACTCGACAAAAAAGGAACACCTACATCTTTCTGTTTTCGATCTCGTGTCTCTCATTTTATAATGATGGTCATATCTCTCTATGTAAGTGTGTGCTAAAAGTATATGTGTGCCTTCTGAAGAGAAAGTTCGTGAAAGGAATATCGCAAATAGATGTCTCCGCAACAAATAACGCCTTTCTTTTAGAGATTTCCACCCCAACTTGTGCATCATTTCCGTGACGCACTCTCCCCTATATTGCGATAGTACAAAACGAGCTGCCCTTCTTTGAATTTTCTCTAAATCGTCCGTCAGTTCCACATGGTGAGGATCCCACAATGCGCAGCAATACTCCAAAGTAGGAGCTCAAGTGTAGTGTAGGCAGTTTCTTTAGTAGAACTGTTGCACCTTCTAAGTGTCCTGCCAATGAAACATAGTCTTTGGCTCGCCTTCCCTACAGTATTTTCTACGTGTTCTTTCCAATTTAGGTTGTTCGAAATTGTTACTCCTTGGTATGTAGTTGAATTGACGACTTCAAGGTTTGACTGATTTATCGTGTAACTGAAGTTTAAGGGATTTCTTTTAATGGTCATACGGATGACTTCACACTTATAATTTTTAAGGGTTAATTGCCAGTATTTGCACCATGCAGATATCTTATCTAAATAATTTTCCAGTTGCTTTTGATCTTCTCGTGACTTTACTAACCGATAAGAGACAGCATCATCCGCGAACAGTCCAATTGTAAAAATATAGAACAATAGGGGCCCTATACCACTCCTTGGGGAACGCCAGATATCACTTGTGTTCTACTCGACGACTTACCGTCGATTACAACGTACCGTGTCCTTTCCGACACAAAATCACGAATCCAATCGCACAACTGTGGCGGTATTCCATAAGCACGCAATTTGATTAGATGACGCTTGTGAGGTACAGTATGTGACAATCGTCTTCTCTTCGAGGTAATTCACAATATTTGAGGAAAGTATATGTTCTAACATCCTGCTGCACGTGAGCCTATCCTGTGCAAACCTCTTCTAAACTACATTTTTTGGAACCCACCTGCGCTGATTATCTTCCCCAGAGATACTACCTGTTGCCTTCACGCAAAGATCTAAGACGTTTATACCGTACGTTCATCTACATAAATACTCTACAATCCACTCTAAGGTGCGTGGTGGAAGGTACTCCGTACCACTACTATTTACTTGCTTTCCTGTTCCGCTCCCGTACAGAACGAGAGAAAAACGAATATTTAGAGGGACTCAGCACCAGCGATGGTTCCTGAAGCTGTCGGACTGTTGCATCGCCGAAATATTGAATCAGTGTGATTTTAGTATCCTGCAGAATACTCGAAGAGACTGTTGTGGTCTTCAGTCCGGAGACTGGTTTGATGCAGCTCTTCACAATACCCTATCCTGACCAAGCCTCTTCATCTCCACATAAGAACGGCAGCCTACATCTGTCTGAATCTGCCTACTGTATCCATCTCTTGGTCTTTCTCTACAGTTTTTACCCAACACACTTCCCTCCAAATTTACAATTCCTTGATGTCTTATAAGAGACTACGAAGACTTATTTAAGAGAGATACCAGATGATTTCAAACCGTTCTTTCGAGAAATGTTTGAGCGTTGCTCGTCCTTTGGGATCCGCACTAACAGCATTACTGTGGACATAGTTAAGATCCGAAAAAGCAGAACGCTTTTTAATAGGTGCACTTACTACACACGAACGAATTACGGAAACGTCTGAAAACTCCAATTGCTGACGCTGCAAGAGGGGCGACCTGCTTCGCTTTATGGCTTAGTGCGTAATTTCCTAGAGCGAACTATTCTTGAATAATGAAACAATGTATTATCTCTGCTAAGTATATTTTGTGGAAGGACCTTAGGGATAAATCAGATATTCTGGAGCACAAACAGCAGCTCGTCAGCAGTAGCTTTTCTGGGAAAGCGTACGGCAGTGGCACAGGAAAAGTAATACTTTCCACCATGCTATGAATTAGTTTGCACATTTAGCTGTAGATGAAACACCACAATGATTTCGTTGTTACTGATTATCGTTTGTGAAACAAAATAGACACGAATTCCACAGACAGAGCAAACAAATCGATACGCATTCCGTGTCTGATTAACTACTTCGTATCTGGAAATATTTGTACAGAGTGGCCAAATTAAAACTGAAGCGAAATATAGGCGCATTAAACACCATAAAATGACATTATGCAACAACTGTTCCACATAATCTTTTGTCAAGCTTAGTGTCATTTGTTCTGTTAATTCAGATTTTCGTACCGACTGAACCCGATTACATACAAATAAATGAAATCTAGGAATTCGGATTGTCTCTGTAATACTTCATTTAGGAAAAAGTAGAAAAGTTAACACACCGTTTGCCTGGAAGTTGCAATTCACGTGCAAGATTAATTTCTGTTTTGAAACAGAAGTCGTATACGATAACATTCTGACATGTCATTCTATTAATTCCTTCCTTACAAATGTTTTCATACGAGCCTGTTGTCTATCACTTGCTATCTAGTGGCCACGCTGAATTAGTATAGTCAGCTATTTACATTTTCATGAAAATTTCAAATTAAATTTCACTCAGTTCGTAGTCTCTCCACTTGCCATAAGAACTTTTAATTAATAGTGGGCCGAGTAGGTCGATAATGAAGAAAGCACCCAATGAATGTTACCGTGCGCATATTTTATTACCGTTCCTTAATGATTGCCGCCAGTTTCGTCGTAATCTGTTCACTTCATGGAATTATAGTTCATGTTGAAGGTCGATCGATACGAAAAAAGGCACTTTTATGATTGATTCCAAATCGAACTAGAATGAAACATACATTTGTGAATTGCCAATTTCTTATATAAGATGATTTCTCTATGCAACTATCTTGTCCACCCAAATTATCTCTGGAACAATAACATATATTGGAAAACAACTTTCACCGGTATCAATGTACAGCTGGGGCCCATGAATGTACATATTTGGAAACATTCTAAAACGAAAGAATTGTGTTTTTTAACAGACACTTGCGTGTTTTTTTCTTTTTTTAAATTGACACCCTATATTTTTTCTTCAGCAATCCATAGCATGACAAATCACATAAACAATGGAGTTGATTGCATTGCAATATTCCAATTACATCCAGAGATATTGCGACGCGAAGTTGACGCTTGAAAACCCGAAATGCGCTGCTAGCGCACGTCCTGAGCAGCATAGGGTTCTCGCCTGAGCCTCAGGACGTGCGCTAGCCGCGTGTTTCGCGTATTTCAAGTGCCAAATTCGCGTCGCAATATTTCGGGATGTACTTGGAATATTGCGATGCAATGAACGCCGCTGTTTATATGATTTGTCACGATATAAATTGCTGAAGAAAAAATATAGGGTGTCCACTTTAAAAAAACAGAAGTTTGTGTTAAAAAACACATTTGCTTTCGTTTTAGAATGTTTCCAAATATGTACATTCATGGGCCCCAGCCGTACATTGATACCGGTGAAAGTCTTTTTTCCAATAGCTGTTATTGTTCCAGAGATATTTTGGGTGGACAAGATAGCTGGGACACCCAAACTGATAATTTAACTGTCATTGAACTATAGTGCTTCTAACCTAATTTAGATTTCTATCCCTTTATATTTCACATTATGTAAGTAATAAAGGGTGCACCGTATTTTATTTGGGAAGTACAATGATTATTCACGCGCTAACCATAAAAAAGTAATAAGTGTGTTGTTACATTCTAATCGGAAGAACAAGGTCTACTGAAGTGTGTATATCACTTTTAAAATTAAACTTCATGCATTTGAAGTTTCTGACGTTGGTTTAGGTTCTTGAAACAGTACGAAAAAATCTGCATCGGCTTACTCTTCACAACAGGGCCGCAGAAGCTGTCACAAAAATTCTTCGTGAGAAATTAGATAAATATTTATTCAAGTGTCAATAGCGGATATGAATTTTCGTCGTGATTGGCTCTCAGGCAGCGGGCGAAATTGATTTCAGCTTCGCTGCCGTCACTGGCGCCGAGGTACGTCATTCAAAGCCGGCGGCAGGTGAAGGCGCAGTCAAAATTCGACAATGAGGGAATGGAAATGAAGGCGTCGGAATAGCCGTCCGTGTGAAATTGAGCGGTATTCAAAGCCTGTCCGTTCCTTTTATTAAAAATAAATGGTTGTTCCTGTACGCATAAAACTCATATAGAATTAACGTTTGTACACTCGACAGAAACAGTACAGTAATCACTTTCCTTGCGAAATGATTACATTAAAGTCAGAGAGAAAAAAACTGCGATTTGACAGTATCTTTGTGATCGTGTCTGCCTGTAACCTGTTCCCACTTTTTATGACCCGCCGCTGAATCGAATGGCACAAAATTTTAGACACGTATTTGTTGTCAGCCAGTGACAAGACAGTCCCTTTAACGGATAACCGAACGCCCCTAGAAAAAGACACTATGACCTTCCTCGGCTATTATGCGTCCATTATATAATATTTTCAGGTAAACGTTGTTCAGAATTTAATATCGAGTGACGTTAGTTTGAATTTCTTCCGATATTTTGACTCTTAAACTTGGTACATACTTATAATGGTATAATTCTTTATAAGCCTCTGTTGTAATTCTATTTTGCTATAAGTCGTTTAATGGATATTATGAAAATGGTTTGAGGTTGATTTTTCACCTTGGGATGAATATATTGCAGTAAAATACATTTTTATTATAAAATGAGTAATTGATAATGTAATAAATAAATCTGCTGCGAAATGCCAAAGAAACATTTTAATTGAAATATAACAAATAAAATAAAAACTGAAAGATGATAAATAAGTTACGACTAATATGGCGAATATATACTGAGTGAAGTATGCATATAAAAACTAACAAAAATAATTTGTTCTGCACTACTAAGAGAATGTGTGATAATATGTAACAAAATACACTACTGTCCATTGAAATTGCTACACCCAGAGGAAATGCATATGATAAACGGGTATTCAGAGGACAAATATATTGTACTAGAACTGGCATGTGATTACATTTCACGCAGTTTGGTTGCATAGATACTGAGAAATCAGTATCCAGAACAACCACCTCTGGCGGAATAACGGCCTTGATACGCCTGGGCATTCAGTCAAACATAACTTCGATTGCGTGTACAGGTACAGATGCCCACGCAGCTTCAGCACGATACCACAGTTCATCAGAATAGTGACTGGCGTATTGTGACGAGCCAGTTCGTCGGCCACCATTGACCAGACGTTTTCAGTTGGTGAGAGGTCTGGAGAATGTGCTGGTCAGGGCAGCAGCCGAACATTTTCCGTATCCAGAAAGGCTCGTACAGGACCTGCAACATGGGGGCGTGCATTATCCTGCTGAAATGTAGGGTTTCGCAGGGATTGAATGGAGGGTAGATCCGTAACAAATCTGAAATGTAACGGCAACTGTTCAAAGTTCCGTCGATGCGAACATGAGGTAACCGAGACATGTAATCAATGGCACCCATAACATCAAGCCGTGTGATAAGCCACCATGATGATGACGAATACAAGCTTCCAATGTGCGTTCACCGCGATGTCGCCAAACAAGGATGCGACCATCTTGTTGCTGTCAACAGAACCTGAGTTCATCAGAAAAGATGTTTAAGCATTCGTGCACCCAGGTTCGTCGTTGCGCACACCATCGCAGGCGCTCCTGTCTGCGATGCAGCGTCAATTGTAGCCGCAGCCATGGTCTCCGAGCTGATAGTCCATGCTGCTGCAAAAGTCGTCGAATTGTTCGTGCAGATGGTTGTTGTCTTGCAAACGTCCCCGTCTGTTGACTCAGGAATCGAGACGTGGCTGCACGATCCATTACATCCATGCGAATAACATGTCTGTCGACTGTTAGTGATACGAGGCCGTTGAGAACCAGCACGGCGTTCCGTATTGCCCACCTGAACCCACCGATTCCATATTCTGGTAACAGTCACTGGATCGCGATCTACGCGAGCAGCAATGTCACGATACCTTAAACCGCAATCGCGATAGGCTACAATTCGACCTGTATCGAAGTCGGAAACGTGATGGCACGCTTTTCTCCTCCTTACACGAAAGCCGGCCGCGGTGGCCGAGGAGACTAAGGCGCTCCCGTCACGGTCTGCACGGCAAGTACGGTCGGGGGTTCGAATCCCCCCTCATGCATGGATATTTGTGCCGTCCTAGTTCGTAAGTAGTTCATAAGTAGTTTGTAAGTTTAGGGACTGATGAACCCGTAGTTAAGTCCCATAAACTATACAAACATACAAACTTACTCGAAGCATCACAACAACGTTTCACCAGGCAACGCCGGGCAACTGCTGTTTGTGAATGAGAAATCGGTTTGAAACTTCCCTCATGTCAGCACATTGCAGGTGTCGCCACCGGCACGACCCTTGTGTGAATGCTCTGAAAATCTAATCATTTGCGTATCACAGCATCTTCCTGTCGGTTAAATTTCTCGTCTGTAGCACGATATCTTCGTGATGTAGCAATTTCAATGGCCAGGAGTGTATAAGAATAAAGAAGACCAAATAAAATAAGATGTCGCTGTACTAAATGATAAGAATATTGTAATAATAAGACTGCTGGGTTAAAAGGAGGATCCTGTAGTATTCATTAAAATTATACATAAAATTTTTATTATTATTTTGAAAATAAATTTGCAAATATTATATGTTCCCCTATAATACACTAAATAAAATAACTACAAATAAAACTGTAGCTTAAGGTCACAGAAAAATTTGATTAAAGTAATGATAAGTAAAATTAATTGCACTGGCCTGTTTTATGACTCACTGTTGCAAATATATGGGCCAAAAATAATAAAAATGTAAATAATAATACTATAAATTTAAAAATATACAATATATCACATATTACATTATTAAGTTTATAAAATTAATGAAATATAGTGAACTTCATTTTTATATTTAATTATATAAAATTTTATTGTTTTTTAACCGAAATATTGTCAAAAATTATAAATGTACAGAAAAACTTAATGTGATCCTTAAAACCCCTCAGCGTGATTTTCTTAACCTGATTTTAATACTGTGGCAGGTGGAGGTAAACATGGAAATAATGTAAGAGCTGGTTCGTTGCCCACGCCGTATTCTTGTAAGCTTCTTCCACGATTGATGCTTCGGTAATTCTAATAAACTATCAGATAACGACCCAGTTTTACTAATCTAACCGCACGTGGGAGAACTACTGATTATCAAGCAGGCTGGGGAAATATGCATTTAATTGGTTTAATAATGGGTACGTGCTTCATTTCTTCTTTAGTTATTGTGCCCTGAAAACATATTCCTTTCCGTCAGAGCAGACCACTGAAGGAAGGCAATCTATTGCACATCGGCGACTCATTTTCCGTAAGTAATGAACTGGAATTTGATTTATGATTTGAGTTAAATTAACGGCTGCAAACGCAGTATACTACCTCAACCAAAATATTATATTCGGGTTCCGAATATATTTGTGTTTGCAAAATTCGAAAAGACTTTACCTACTGACCTAAAACTTTCCCAAAACGTTTCATTTCCTCAAGCAGGTGTTTTTATGCCTTCAGCTGCCCTGTAGTGATAAAGAGGATGGAAATGGGATAAAGGTGTAGCCCAAGAAGGGAGAATGTCCTGAATTTGTTCATCGGGTATTCTCGAGTGACGGCACTTAGTGGTGTAACAATTTTCATACATGATACTTTAGGACTGTTTTCTTTCGATCATACCGTCGCTTAGTACGTTGTCGCTGTTGACGCAGTATAACTGCCGCATCAGCCATACTGTTTAAAATTATATATACTAATTATTGCACTTCAGACAGTTTTCATATGGCGTTCACATGTATCACTAAATGCACCTACTTAATTATGTCGTTGTACGTCACATAATTCAGGAGACGTGACACTATAAAGTCTTTTTATGTGTGCGAAATTGGGACATCATACATTTTCATATTGCTCTTTGTTTACTACTAAAGTTTCATAGTCTTTTTCGCAGACAGTATCCACGCACCACAGAAGTTATTTCGTTTTACAACAAATGGCTCAGGCGACACAGCGTCTTAACCAGTGAGATATTTGAGAAACTGCACATTACGCATGATGGTTTTATATTTTACTTCTGTAGTACTCACTGAATTAATATTTGCGAGACTGTCCACATAAATCTATGACTGTAATTACAATACATATAGGTCTGCGGACATGTCACAAATGCTGAGCTGCGTGGAAACAAAGCAGCAGGCCGAAATTCGCTACACATCCACGTGGCTGAATAACAAAGAGACATGTTACATCGTCTTGCATTCGTTCGGCGTAAATTAGCTAAAATCATATATTCAGTTGGTTGCAAATCGATAGCATTTAACCAATGAGCTTAATAGTCCAAAGGCTTACATACTACATAAACTAAGCTACGATCAAGAAACACACCCATGTCCGAAGGAGGATTCGTACCTCCGATGGGAGCAACGGCGCGCTCAACAGCAAGGAGCCATGAAGCAGTCCGCCATTCCACCATGGCCTAAAATCATATGTAGCGTGCGCACTCAAAGCTTTCACCCCAAACATCTCTGGAACAATAGGTATTGAAGGTTTTCACTGGTCTGAACGTACGGCACAGTCTCCACCCCTGGTCTCTACTACGAAATATTCTTAAACGTAAACGTATATTATGTTCAACTCAAACCTATGTTTTGGAAATGGACACCCCATATTATTTTTTGTACACTCAATATAATGAAAACTAACAGAGAGAATGGCGAAGAATTACGAAGCGTATTTGACACATGAAATTATTGTAGCAAGCAGATAGCCCACGATTACGGGCACCCTGAGGTTGACGCGTGAGTCTCGGGGCGTGCGCCGTCTGCGCGCCGCGTTTCATTCAATACAAACGTCAACTTCGCTTCTCAGTTTTTCGCGATGAAATTTACGTATTACCATTAATTATGCTCTTGTTTTGCTTGCATGAAAAATAAGGTGTGGCCAAAAATTAAAAATCTATAAATAAAATAGAGAGAAAAAAGGAGTTCGTATTGTAAATAGTATTTCTTCACGTTTCCCGAATGTATGCTTTACTTACTTTCATAAAATGCTGCTTTTCGGTCATGCCCGTGAAAAAGTTTTTCAACATAAATTTTAGTTCCAGGCATATTTGGGGTGACGCGTTTAAGTGGGACACTCTGTGTATGTAGAACGGATATATTGGTATACACAACGTCTCCCTATAAATACCCGTAACTTTGGTGCACATATTACTATGACGGAGGATACGGACAATGAAAGGGATAGGGGGTGGAGAGACGAACGGCTGGAGAGGGAAGGAAAGAAGGAAGTTTTGGGTTTGGCTCCCCGTCGAGAACTTGACGACGAATAATAAAAAGAAGTTAAGTCCTTTAACGAGACAAGATATAGGACCTACGATATCCAAAGTAAATCATTTTCACTGAATTGTCACCTCAGGAAAAAAGTAGATTTTTCGGCACGGCCACCAAGTGCACTTGGTTAGAAGCGGAAACGTGTGGATTCGCCTACTGAATAAGGGGCAATAACTCTAAAAAACAGTGCAGTATTGCCGCGAGAGACCACTAACACCGACAGCCGGCGTGGCGCAGTGGATAGCGTTACGGACTGCGGTGCAGGAGGTCGCCGGTTCAGTCCCGCCCACCGGCAAAAATTTATTGAATTGTAATTAAGAATTCAAGAAGGTTCTACATCTTTCTTATGTTCACTTATAAATTCTACGTGTCTCTTACGTTAACTGTTTTTCTAATTTTTGGTAAATTCTGTCTGTGTATAAATAGCAGAGTACTCTGCCTGAGAGACAGTCAGTGCTGCGTGTATGTTGAGTTCGTAAAAAACGTGCTTTGAGTATAAGTGCTGTGTTCAGTTTCCTTCGAAGTCAAGCCTGCTTCCATTGGAACACGACATTGTTTGGTGGAGGCGCCGGGTACACTGTGCATCAGCTGCATCACCATGGCTCCGATTAGGCAACGTAAAAGCCATCGCTTACACGGACTGGAACCGGAATACAAGGGATACACCGAGTACATCCTTCCAAAAGTCCGTATTATCAGAAGAACGATGGAGACGAAACCAGCAATAAGCCAGCTGCACATCAGACACCCGTCGGTGTTCTCTGGAGATGCTGGACAGGACCCCAACAAATGGATAAAAGGGTTCGACCGAGTCGCCAAGTACAACAGGTGGTATCATACGATGTGCTTTGCCAACGTTTATTTCTACCTGGACGGAACAGACCAGTAATGGTTCGAAAACAACGAAGACAAGTTGAATGACTGGGAGACGTTCCAGGAGGAACTGAAGAAGACGTTTGGAGACCGCCAGCGTCAAATACGCTCGGCGGAAGAACAACTGAAGAACCGGGCCCAACGCCATGGTGAGCCGACACAATCGTACATACAGAGTGTTTTGGCCCTGTGTAACGTAGTCAATCCGAACATGACTGAAGCGGATAAAATCACGCACCTGATGAAGGGAATTGCAGAAGATATGTACCAAGCTGTTCTGATAAAAGACATCGCTGCGACATAAGAGTTCATCAAGTGGTGCCAGCGTATTGAAGAGATGCAACAAAGGAGGGTTGGACGCAATAAGTGTGACAGAATCCCAAATGTAGTCCCTATGGCCGTTGTGGCAGACCAGCATGACAAATCGTGAGAGAAGAATTACAACAGTGCATGACAGCCGGGACTATTAGACCGAGCGAACATCAGATTATGGCCATGGATGTGAGCCCTGTAAGTCACGAGGGAGCCGACGCCGCTGAGGACGAGGTATTTCAAACATTAGCTCCTGTCTTCCCCGTCAATCGCACCCGACGTGAAGAATGGCGTCGCCCTGCTATGACTTACGCTGCAGACGCCAAACGGCAGCCAATGAACCGGCCGACGCGACCACAGCCAACTCCCCCGGTAACTATGACGCCCCGCAGAGGAACAGACGTCTGGAGGACAGAAGACAACACACCACTGTGTTTCCACTATGGACGCCCTGGACATGTCGTACGCTACTGCAGAGAGAGGAGGCGAGAATTCGATGATTACTTTGCCGCAAGACGTCTGTCGTCGGAGCAGTTCTATCCCAGGCAGTCACCTGCTGATGACTTCAGTCGACCTATGGGAAGAAGTCCAACGCCGTACCCTAGACGAGGTCGCTCCCCGACGCGCCGCAGCCGTTCACCGTCACCGTACTGAGGTACCAGCCGCTCACCTAGCCGCTGCGCCCAGGAAAAGTAAGCGAGTCGACCATCTACGGAGGTAAGGCCGTCGCAGATGAAAATCCTCCATGGACGACAGTCGCTAAGATGTCGGGAAATCTCATCGACGTCATAATCGACGGCCAACCTTTCCGGGCACTTGTTGATTCAGGAGCCTCTTTTTCTGTACTATCGGATAATTGCCGCCGCACACTAAAGAAGACAATGTTCTGTGATACGGGGGTCGCGAATGGAAAGTACGTCCATCCAGCAGGAACTTGTGTCGCAAGAATAACCATAAACAACAGGACGCAGCTGTTTGAATTTGTCGTGTTAACAGAATGTAGTCACAATGTCATCCTCGGATGGGACTTTCTTCAAGCATCCCAAGCTATCATTGACTGTCGAAGGTCTGAGCTGCAAATTGAAGAGGTTGTTCCCCCGGATAAACGTAATACAGAATTTTCTGGGAAGTTATTCGTCGTTGACAATGTGACGATACCGCCGTTGACAATGAGAAGCGTTGAGTCACAAACACAGATGACTGGTTAAGCTGTGAAGTTCATGTTGATAGTAAAAAGTTTTTCAGGCTCAGAAAAGAAATTTACATACCAGCGGCTATCATAAACATTACCGGAGGTCAAGGAGAGATTTGGATCGCAAATTGTCACGAGCAGTCACAACTTATCCCCAAGGGAATGTGTATCGGGACAGCTGAACCAATCCAGGACGGTTAGCTCAACGTCATCAATGAACACCCATGCCATGCTGTTAGTACAGACAACACGCTGGAGGAAACAAACGTGGAACTGCCAATAGGGCCTGCACTGACCAAGGAAAAACGCCAGCGGGTGTTAGGTATACTACGCCAATTTTCGGGTGCATTCACACCTCAGCAGGGGAAAAGTCAGACGAAACGGCCCTCGATAAACCACCGGATAAATACTGGGGATCATCCGGCAATTAGCCAGCGTTCGTATAGAGTGTCGCCAGCTGAAAGACGGATAATTCGGGAGGAAGTGAAGAAGATGTTGCGAGATGAAATTATTCAACTTCGGAGAGTCCTTGGTCTTCTCCGGTGGTCCTCACAATTTGCGTGGTCGTCATCTACCTACAGCAACTAGGTTCCGTCAACTGCTCACAGCTTACTGCTGCAGAAGGCTCTCGGGTATAAAAACACCCCATAGCTCTGAGAAGTGGAACAAGGCATTACTACTTACAATCCAAAATGACCCTTCTCTCTCACACATATACACAGATAACGTCGTAGTTTAGCCATCCATGAATTAAATTATCGAGCACACTGTAGTCCCGTTTAAAGAAAATAAATAAATAAAAAAGGAAGAACAGTCTAATTATTTCAGCTAGAATAAAAAAGCTTGGAAGAGCTCCAGATTCTGTTTCGTGTTAAACATCATCCGCCACTCTCTCTCATTCCCTAATAAGTAGGTGGTCTGCTAAGTTTGAAAAACCACTACGAAGGTACTGTTGCAGACGCAACAGTATTTGGTTCATGTTTCATCTAAATAGAAACGCTTTTTCGAGAGGCGCGGAAAAGTTCTTATTAAAACTCTGTACCGTGCTGTTGTTCCCGCTCACTCTGGGCTCTTTCCTTCCTGTTGGAATGGGACTTTAATCACGTATTACATATACACTGACTCAACTAAAGTTGCACATTGAATAAGGAATAACCACCGTGTGCCTCGGTAGCAAAGTGGTGTGGTAACACACTGTGAATCTAAAGGTCGCAGTGTCGATCGCCGCCATGTCCTAGGATTTATATCTGTCACTTTCCACCTCTACCACAGACGGCTGTGTTGCTGATGTGAAAAATATCGAGTAGCACCGTGGTTCGAAGGAAGGCAATGGCATATACCACCTCTAAATATGACCATACCTATTAGACCACTGTGCTCTTCAAACCAATCGTCGGATTCTTGAATGCTTTACCTTTCTTAAATGTCATCCATAGCAGTAAACACACACACACACACACTCACACACACACACATATCTGTGTGCGTGCGTGTGTGTGTGTGTGTGTCTTTACTGCTATGGATGACATTTAAAACAGGTGTGTGTGTTTTGTTGTTCTTGTTGTTGTCGTCGTCGTCTTCCAAAATGTTCAAATATTTGTAAATCTATCGGACCAAACTGCGTGGTTATCAGTCCGTAGCTTACAAACTACTTAAACCTAGGTAAACTAACCTAAGGACAACACACACACCCATGCCCCAGGGAGGACTCGAACCTCCACGGCGAGCGACCGCGCGCTCTGCAACGAGACGCTTTAGATCGCTCGGCTAGTCCACAGCGGTCGTCGTCTTCCCACTTACGCATTTTGTATTTACTCATAACAGTATCACCGTAAACTTCGCAAATCTGTCGATGAATTTCTGAAGCAGACTGGTTCCTTAGCGACAAAAACCATATCACTGAGCGAAACTCACACGCTGTGGGCGAGTTGATTGTCTTAAACATTTTGAAAGCACAGAACAGAACCGTACAGGTTAGCTAAAGAGCTGAAACTGAGCACCTTGTTCCAGAGGCATGCCGGTACACGACGCACTCGCTCGTTCCGGTATGTTCGCGAACTACTAGTGTCTACAACTAAAACGGAACTTACTTAAAAAAAGGCGTCACGTACAACGAAACGTGACGAGGTTGTTGAGCACGATCCAAAGGAAGACATCGTACATAGATTCCAGCACATATATCACACATGTCAGTGGTACATAGTTATGGAAGGTGACTATTTAGAAGGACAATAAGGTAACTGCAGTTAATCATGTACATTAATTTTCAGTATTATTCAAGGAATATCTTTCTGTCAGAGATTATACTTCTAAATTATGCATGATGGCAGCTGTTCTGAATTCATATTCAATATTATCTGAATTGTCTTCAAAAGGCAAACGACAAGATCGCAGTACTATTAATTAATTGACGACCGGTTGTGATGGGCTGTGGCATCATTATCTGGTCGTATAAATTCTACAATGTGGTCATCTTACTTTAAAAAAAAGTTAAACAGAACGTGCAACAAAGGACGTTGAAATAATGGAAGAAGGCGATATATATGCAAGCACAAACGTAAAATGAAGCCATCTTGGTGAGTCGTGGAATACTATTTCTTCGTTGAAACTACGCGTTAAATCGACTTTCTTGCTGCTAATGCACTGAACTGACAGTCGCTGCAAAGTACGTAGTTTCAAACACAACACTTTCTTGAATAAATACTAATAAATAATCGTAATAAGATATTTGAAAACTTACATTTTAATGCTAATTTCCACTCTTTTAACTCTGGTACAGCACGACAAAATCGCTGGACGGATTATTCCTGTTTTAAGCGACATAAAACATCAGCTCAGCTATACGAAATCTTCCTCAAGGCTGAGTAATATGGCGGAGGCAGGCTTTGCGTTGTCAACGTAACGGTGACTCCTTGTTTTCTAACCTCCCTGAGGGGAACATTGCACTTTTCAAAATACAACATACCTATATTATGAGCTGCCCATCGAAACCGGTCGTCAATGAATTAATTATTCTATGGATATAACAAAGAGAGTAAGCAGAAAAGATTCAAGGCGGGTACCAGGCAGTTTTTAGATCTGGGAGGTGTTCAGCTGAAATATCTTTACATTACGTATGATGCTGGAGAAGACTTATGAATATAACGTGAGATTAGATCACCTAATGATTGAATTTAATCAGGCCTATCAAAGAGTTAAAAGATCAGCACTGTGGGAAACAATGCAAACATTAATATTTCCTAAGAAGCTATTAAAATTAACTAGGATGACCATGGAAAACAGCAAAAGCAAAGGTAAAGTTGAGGGATGCCTGTCGAGATTGTTCGCAACGTAAAAAGGCTGAAGGCAGGGAGTCCCATTATCCGCAGAAAGCAGTAAGATCAATAACTACAAACCCAGGAGGAAATATTTACAATAGCTTTCTGAAAATCATAGCCTACGCAATGTTGTAGTAATGAGAGCTAGAAGTACGGAGGCACGCACACCAGCATGCAAAGAGTTTGAAAGCGCTGCCAAGAAGAGTGGTTTAGAAATCAGTGAGGCAAAATCTAAGTACATGGTAACTGAGAGAGTTAGAAGAAGGATGATCTACAGTTAAAAGGGTACAACGTTAAAAGAGTCGATATCTTTATTTATTTACCTCAGTAATAACATCTGAAAACAAAGTGCAAGCAGATATAACAAACTGAATTAAGGCTGTTGACAGATCATATGGAGCACTGTATCCCATGCTCTAAAGTAACAACCTGGGTAGGAAACTAAGGTGACACTTTACAAAACAGTGATCAAACTAGTTCTTATGTATGGCAGTCAGGTATGGGTATTGACGGGGGCCATGGAGAAGAAGCTAAATATATGGGAAAGGAAAGTGCTGAAGAAGATTTTTGGTCCTATAAAAAGAGGTCAGATATTGAGCATTAGGTATAATGAAAAAATAAGGGCTCTGCATAAAGAACCTTATTTGATAACATCAATCAAAATGGGAACACTAAGATGGTTAGGACATTTCCAGCGGATGGCAGAAGAAAGGCTCCTGAAGAAGATGATGATGGGACATCGTGGTCGTAGAAGACGTAAAATAGGACGACAGCGTGTGAGATGGCTGGAAGATGTGGAAGCCGAGCTGAGAGCAGTCGCAGTGAGGCGTGTTGAAGACGAGACAACTGGAAATCTGTGACTGAGGAGGTCAAGGTCCTCAAATTACAGTAGTGCCATAGAGTGAGTGATACTGCGATCTTGGCGTTTTTCTTTTGAGTATAATTAATCAATGCAGGTCGCTTCCATCCTGCGATGTCATGTAATGTCATCAATGTTATCTGCTTCGTCTGATTTGGTGACTGAATTTCGGAATCCATTAGATTTCTATTTGATTATGCTAAGGCGATGGCTCCTTACTTAACAGCAATATACAACTGCACTCTCAGACAACGATCTGTGCCAAAACATTGGAAAGTTGCAAAAGTCACACCTATATTCAACAAAGGCAGTAGTAGTAACCCACTAAACTACAATGTGGTGTCGCACAAGTCTAAAGTGCGCGCCACCTACTTTCGCCGCGCGCCACCATGCACGCACGGCGCGGCGTTCTTACGACGTCAGCCACGAGAGCCCTCTGCTACAACTCCGCTCGTGGCCACCACTGAACGACATCGTTCACGTGGGACTGAGATAGGAACCAGTTAAGACTTCGGAATCAGATAGGCACTAGGACTCATCAGTAGGCCTCTATCAACTATGTATCAGCATTCTGCAGTAATGAACTTTGTAAAAGTTAAGTATTAGAACGTTTCTACGAAATATATATCTCGTTCTAATTTACTCTAGTGTTTCTGGTTTCTGCTGTCCCACTGGCTTATCACCTCCACACCTCCACAAGCGTGCATCCTTTATTCCTATGACGGCCTTGTTCTACTCGGACACCGACACCTACGACAACCGCCGCAAATCGAGACACAAAAGTGGCGACGAGGCTGGGACACAAAATACAGACCAACTTCAGTGACGTCAGTTTGCAGCAGGGTTTTGGAACATAACCTGTACTCATATATTATTAATTACCTCGAACAGAATCATCTATTGACCCAAGGTCAACACGGATTTAGGAAATATCGTTCATGCAAAATATAATTAGCTCCTTACTCGCACGAAGTGATGAGTGCTATCCACAAGAGTTCTCAAATTGATTCCGTTTTTCTTGATTTCCATAAGGCTTTGGACACCGTACCTCACAAACGGCTTTTAATCAAATTGCGTGGTTATGGTATATCGCCCCAGATGTGCGACGGGATAGAGGATTTCCTGTCAAAGAGGACACAGTTTGTAGTAATCGATGGTAAGGCATCGACTAAAACAGATATGATATCCAGCGTTCCACAGGGTAGCGTTATTGGTCCTCTGGTTTGGGTGAAAATCTAAGCAGCTCTCTTAGGTTGTTTGCGGATGACGCCGTCATTTACTGTCTATTAAAATCATATGAAGATCAAAACCAACTACAGAACGATTTGAAAATCACTATGTTGTAAAAATTGGCAATTGACTCTAAAGATGTGTGAAGTCGTCAACATTAGTAAGAAAGGAAATCCGTTAAACTTTGTTTACGAGATAAATCAATCAAAAGTGAAGGCCGTAAACTCCACAAAATACCAGGAATTACTATTACTTTAGACTTAAACTGGAAAGAACACGCAGATAATGTCGTGGGAAAGGCGATTTTTTATTTATGCAGTGAAGGCTTTCACGACCGGCTGAAGTAATAGTTGTATCTTTCGGGTTATGTGGTCGTGGTCCTCGAAACATATCCGTTCCTGACGTTTCGTCCAGAGCTGCGCTGGACATCTTCAGAGGTACTGGTAGCGGTGAGTCTTGCCGCAGTATTGAGTGCAGTGAGTACGTCGGTTTTCAATCTTGCGCTAGGATGGCGGTGTCATCCGCGTAGGTTGCGACCGCCGTGTTATGTGTGGTTGGAAAGTCATTAATGTAGAGGTTAAACAGGAGGGGCCCCAGGATGCTGCCTTGGAGTACTACCGCTTGTATACCGTGTCGTGCTGACTGTTTGCCCTGAACGTCAGTGTTGAAACATCTTTTGGTGAGGTATGAGTTTATGAGACGTTTGAGTCCGGCGGGAAACCCAGCATCGATGAGTTTGCGTATAAGGCCGTTCTGCCACAATCGATCGAAAGTTTTCTCTATGTTCAGGAACACAGCCCCAGTGGCTTTGCCTGTGTTGTATCCATGTGTAATATGTCCAACTACGCGGAAGAGTTGTTGTGTTATTGATATCTTGCTGAGTGAGCTCAGTAAATTGATGGGTCGGTAATTTTGTGGGAGTGCGTGGTCTTTCCCCGGCTTCCTGAACATCAGGAACTTGGACGGCAAGTGTTGGTGTTGTAAGATGGCATTCGTGACGTGTGTGAGGAACTCTACAGCTATCCGTGAACTGGAGGACACGGTTTTGAATGCCATCATGACCAGGAAATTTTATGGCAGTTGTGTGCTTAATAACCCAAGTGACTTCGTTTGTACTAGTGTGTCGGATTGCATCGCGAATAGGCAGGTCTATAAGTCATGTGGCTTCCTGATCCGTGAATGCTGGGTCCGAGGGAACCAGAGTCGGTGTGAAAGAAGCTGCTAATGTTCCGACCATCAGTTCCGCCTTCTCTCCCGCAGATTATGCAGGTCCATCCGACCCTTGTAAATGTGGGTGTGTAGTGTTTCTCCCTGGTGAAGTGTCGAGCAAGTGATCCCACTGTGATGTTCTAAATGGTTGTATTTTTTCCTGTATAATTACCTGGAGCCTGGACGCCTGGTGCGCTGCCAGTATCTCCTGAGACGGTTTCTCATTGAGTACAAGAGACTGCGTTTTATTGGCAGAACTCTTGAAAGATGCTTGTCTCTCCTTTTTTGGAGTACTGATGCCCAGTGTGGGATCCTTTTCAAGTGGGTTTGCCGGAGGACATCGAAAGAATCCAAAGAAGGGCAACTTGTTTTGTATTGTCATGATACGGGGGAGACAACGTTATGGAAATGATACAGGTTCTGGGATGGGAATCATTACAACAACGGTGCTTATCGCTGCGGCGTAGGCTACTTTCGAAACCTCAATCACCAACATTCTCCTCCGAACGCCAAAATATATTGTTGACTGCCACTTACATAGCAAGAAAAGATGATCAGAATAAAATACGAGAAATCAGAGTTCGAATGGTAAGAGTCGGGTGTTCATTCATCCCTCCCACTATTCGAGAATGGAATGGGAGATAAATAGTATAAAGGTGGTGGTTCGATGAACCCTCTGCCAGGCACATAAATGTGATTCAAATGTTTATATAGCTTATGGGACTTAACTACGTGGTTATCAGTCCCTAAACTTGCAAACTACTTATGAACTAACTAATACTAAGGACGACACAAATATCCATGCCCGAGGGGGGATTCGAACTCCCGACCGTAGTGGCCGTGCAGACCGTGACTGAAGCGCCTCAGTCCCCTCAGCCACCGCGGGCGGCTAAATGTGATTTGCAGAGTATCCCATGTAGATGTAGATGTAGACGCACTCAGGCGCCTTGCTGCGACTCCTGCGGCAGTTCGCCGTCGGGGGTTTCGAGTCCTCCCTTGGGCATGTGTGTTTGTGTTGTCCTTAGGGTACGTTATTTGTCAGTAGCATCCCCATTACTATTGTGTAGTGAGGCTATTGTCTGTGTTTTGCCGTTAGTGTAGTTTACATACGACCATCAATACGTCTTTAGACACATCACGTACGTCAAGTGTATGCGGTAGCTCTGCCTCGTTGCCCGGCGACCACTCGGCGGCCTGGGTCGCGCCTTCGGCCGCTTCGCGGTCCCGGTGTGCTAGGCCTCCACGATTCATCACGGGCCGTGAATCCGGCGCGCTGTGAATGGATGCCCGCCTCCCATATCGCCTGCACAGCCAGTGAGTAATGGCTGGATGTCGATAACAATGCGGGGCCGCATTCCGTCCAGTTGGGCTGCGGCAGGTAGCGTTGCCTGGATACGGGTAATTAGAGCGGAGAGCTAGCGCCCCCATTTACCGCGCCTCGCAGCCTGCGACCGCCGGAATGTCGAGCACAGTCTCGTCTGGTCTGGAGCACGCGGCCGCCTTGGGTGCCGCCTCCGCTGCAATATTGGACTCGGACCCACTGCAGTTATCAAACAAGCAACACGGCAACATAATCGGTTTATGTAGTCGAAAGGAACAGCGTACCTTCAGTTGTTATAAATTTTTATTGCTACCACTTTCAACCGTTTATGGTCTCATCTTCAGCCTCCCTGTTCCTCATCCGCTGATATATAAACCCTAGTGATCGTACATTCAGCAGTCAGACACAGACCCTGATGAAGGCCGCCTGCAACAGTGGCCGAAACGTCGGTAAGAGTTTATTTAATGACGACGCGGTCTCATCCCCGGAAGAATTTTATCGAAAGTGACAACGGCCGCGGAAGCCTGCGCTTACGTTAGCAAAAAAAAAAAAAAAAAAAAAAAAAAAAAAAAAAAAAAAAAAAAAAAAAAATATATATATATATATATATATATATATATATATATATATATAAATATATATATATTATTTCATCTTCATGTGACGTCTATTCCGAAATAACAAACGTCACTTCTGATCCTGCAGTTGTTATTTTTTCATATTCACGGAATATATGACATCAACCGCAATTTGGCAAAGCTGAAAATGTTTACCCAGTCGGGATTCGATACCGGGTCTCCCGCTTTCTAGGCAGTTGCGCTGAGCACTACACCGCTGGGGACATAGTGATCACCGCACCTGCAAGAACTACCTAAGCACGCCTCCTCTCAGACACAAACTTTCAGAGGGAGACCCGGATTCGAATCCACGGTACACATTTTCAGCTTTGCCCAGACGAACATTCATGGGTGGGAGGAAGCAAGCCTCCTTGGCAGTCTCATCAGCCAGTTCATTTCCCCGGATCGCTATGTGTCCTGGAACCCAGCAGAACAATATTTCCTTATTTTTGCCCTTGCAGTGCCAGAGGTGCATCCTGAAGTTCTTGGACCATACGGTCTGATGGGTACACTTGATGGACAGGGAGGAGATACTTTGGGAAGCTGAGCAGATGAGGAATTTCATGTCATGATATCGTTTCATCTGCTCCAGCGCCTTCAGGATAGCGAACAGTTTCGCATAATAAACGCAGAATTGTTCTTGGAGCCCTATCCTAAAACAATGTCAGGGGTCACGACCGAAAAACCAATCTGATCGCCTTGCTCGGCGATACAAGCTGAATGTCTGAAATTTAGTTTTGTATAAGTGGTCTGAGGTACAACACTTCTTGTAAACAGTCAGATCTAAAAACACTCTGTGCCTCTTAACTTGGCAGGGTGATCACATACTCCACTCCCGAAGTTGAGAGCTTACACTACGGGGATGACTAAAAGCTACATTTTTAAGGAAGAGGGCAATCTGCTGCTTTGTGAGATAAAATAATTTCATTACACTTAATGGTGGAAGGTGCTGATAAAATGATTAAGTTATTACTGGTTTCAGTAATTTATTTAGTAAATGGCCTCCTGAAACAATTCACAAAAATATAAAAATTAAACCAATAAAGCAGTGTCTTGTTTTCTCACTTAGTTGGAAATGGGGAGTGCAAATTGTCTAACTATGAATGATAATGGAATAATTCCTAACATATGATCCTTACAAGCAAGTGTCATTCATACGATTTGACGGGAAAAACGAGCTGCGATCATTAATATAACGCCGAGCTGTGGATACGTTACCCGACTGGAGGCGTGCGGCTGCGTCGAGGGAGTCGTACTGGTGTGAGGCGGCAGGCTGCTGTTTACCGTAATAAGAGCAGGTGCGCGCCTCGCTAGGCAGATTCCTAACTGGTGCACACGTTTGTCGTCCTTCGCCTATAGACAACTCGGACGTCTCGTCTTTTCAAGACAAGGGAAGCAAGAGTCAAGGTATCGGCATACTGACAATAGACAAGAATGCTCTTGTGTCTATACGGTATGGCACAAGTATTTGACTACTGAACTGCCAGTAGAGTTAAGTTCTATCTGCTCTCCAACTCTTCACAAGATCTAACTGAGATCGGACCGAAGTTCTAAGTACCAAACTCGACCAAGCCTAAACGCGAATTTCTTCTTTCTACTTTTATCAATATTTTTTTCGCAATAGCGAATTTCGCCTTGCGTCACTGTATAAGGTATAGATGTTCTACCAATTGGCGACATATGAAAATTTGTGCCGGGCCGGGACTCGAACCCGGGTTTCCCGCTTTTCGCGAGCAGTCGCCTTAACCACTAGGATACCCTAACACGACTCCAGGACCGTTCCAAACTTCCATATGCCACACTGACTGCACTTATGAGTCAACTACATTCACCCCTTAGCACTCACAGCTTAATCTGTATTTCCGAACCAGGGAGAATGAAAACAACGAGGTATTAACCTACGCTGTTATCGTCATGTCTCGCTTAGGCATCTGTTAAATTACTGTATGGTGACGATTTACAATGTTGATAAATTTATCAATATATCTTCATATGTCTCCATTTCGTAGAACATATGTACCTTATACAGTAATTCAAAGTGAAATTCGATATTGCCAAAAATTATTGATAAATTTATCAACACTGTAAATCGTCACCATACAGTAATCTTTTCTCTACCAGAGCTAAGGCACCAATCTCTTTCCTCCACCAAAATACAAATGTTCTTCTCTGCTATAAAATTGCTATGTCCTCCCAAATCAACGTCTCACCACATCTCCTCGTTCTAGCCAATCTGGGCTCCATGTTTCTGACGGGAGCCAATTGTGAAGCAGATGCTGTACTCTACGCGGATTGCAGAGTAATACGCAGAGTTGGTCCATCATTTACCTGCGTTTTCTCGCGCGCCGCAATATCGTAACTTTTGGCGGCAGTTGACATTCTGACGTTTCCCTTCCACTCCTAGAGCGTTCTGGGAAGCTGCGTTCTGCGAAGGCGAGAGACACCGTGGTTACAAAGTCTGCTCCAGTGAGGTGACGCCCTGCTGATTTCGCGAATTTGGTTCCAAGGCCTCGTTGTTCCCTTCCAGGACTGCCAGGCTGCTCTGCTCATAACCTTTCCCTAACAGTTCATACGCCGGAGTATTTGTCTGATTACAATATACAAATGGTGACGTGCGTTGGGTGGAATAAATTTTATTATATAAGTGATAGTGAGGAACCTCTCAACCTTAATTTCCCTCACTTGCAGCAACTAAATGTATTCCTTTGTTCGGACCCCAAATGACCTTGTTGTCTTTGTACGGTTACGTAACAAGCGTTTGGAGCAGACGTGCCCTATTGGCTCTCCAGGATCTAAGGCTAATACATTTCAGGAAATTTAAAGCCTTGAGACATCTTATTTTTAATTCGTTAACGTATGGAAACTCACTAAGCCTCTCACCAGACTACACCCTGTCCTAAAACATGAGTTTTAAAACAGGTAAATTAAAAAGAGAACTGAAGCGCTTTTTTGCAAAGAGAACTGAAGCGCTTTTTTCCAAAGAGAACTTAAAACCTGTGATCCTAAATCGTTCTTCCAGACGCCTGATCGTCACATACAATTGACGAGCAGCCGTTGCAACGGAGAAACGTGCGGTCGTCGTACAGTGGACGTAATGCTTGTTGAAGGCAGTAGCTAACGCCGACACGCTTAAAATACTGCCTTGCGGGACACTATTCTTTTGTTGAAAACGATGAGGCAAGTCACTCTCAGCCTTGTATCTGAAAAATCTTTCCGAGAAGAAAGACCGAATAAAAGTGGGGTGTCGTCCGCGAAAGTCCCAGTCGTAGAATTGTCGTAAAACGTTACGCCTCCAGGTAGTATCGCAAGTTTTTTCAAGATGAAATAAAAGGACGGTGAGGTGTTGCTTATGTAAGAAAGCTTGTCGAGCAGGATGAGGTTATCCGGTGTAAAGTGATACTTCCTGAATCGGCATTGTAAGCGGATGAGTAAGGACCTGCACTGAAGCACCCCTACAAAGCGCCGGTTGACCTTGCGCTCCAAAGTCTTTCAAACTAATATTTCCTAAGCATCTTGTTAGGGATGCTTCGATAACTACTGGGTCAGTGCGATCGTTTCCTGGTTTTGAAATCGACATTATAACTGATTCTTTCGCCTACCTTGAAAAGTTTCCCCTACCCAAATTTTATTAATAACCTGAAAGAGGACCTTCTTCGATCACGGACCAACAGTTTCTGCATATTGTACGTTATCTCGTCATAGCTATCTCCATAATAGCGAGCTACTGGCAATGATGACTCCAGCTCCCATACATTAAAAGGCTAGTTGTTTTCTTCAGCGCTGGAGGAACGAAAATTAATACCAACTTTGTCCTGTATTGCCAATACTGACGGAAGGCTGGATCCCGGCTGGAATCCGATGTAATACAATCAATCAGGGTAACTTTTTACCAGTCAGGATATCTTCGTGCCATCTAATATTTGCTTTCATATGGCTGATTTTCCACCTACTGGGGAATAATTTATAACAGAGGTATTAAAAATTGGCTTTAGAAAAAAAAATGCCAATGCTGGAACATGAACTAGTTGAAGCCCAAATATTAAGTGGTAAAAAGATGCCCTGACTGGTACAAAGTTACCCTGATTCACTGTAGTAGTTTTGTAGTATTATGTCATTAATTGAGCAATGTCTCTCGGCGATGTCAGAAGACATCCCTACCATCGTACAGTTGCTATTGGAGGTCGGAGTTCCGCCTCGAAATCCTCCTGTCGGCCAATACTTTACTTGCACACGTGAACATATTGATGGCGTTCAGGAACTCTTGCCAGGACCTCCTCTCTCTAATGAGTCTTCTCGCCCGTGCCCACGCCACCCGAAAATTTGTCAGATTCTCATTAGCAGGGCATTACTGACCCCACAGCCCCTCCGTAAGTCAAGTAAACCGCCACAGACACTCCAAATATCCTTCGGATGTAATTCCTGTAAGGATTTGATCTGTAAGTACACCATACACCAGCTGTAAACATTTAGCAACAACGCATTCTGTACTTAGATCACACAGAAGCTATAAACTCTTGGCAATGTTAATGTCTTCGCAGCAAAACTGAGTATTCAAATTTGGATAGCGTATGTAATCAGATCCCAGTGACGATTCATCGCTTGGCTTTCTTCGAAATTTTAATTAGAGAATTCATTCATGTTAAATGTTGGTGGACGTACAAGTATGCGCCTTCCTACGGCGCCTTGTCTTAACAAAGCTTGACAGTACTACGATCGCGATGTTGTGTTATATTAGACAGTGGCATGAAAATAGATCTCAACCTGATATCTCCGCTGTTGTATGAATAACGCTGAACAAAAGAGACTGAAGAGTGACTTAACTGATCCTCAGATCGGTTGAAGGAGAAAACCTTATACAATCTCTGGATGGTCTTCGAAATAATACTATTCTTGGAGTTCTATGACGATACTAAAATGACCACTTATTACAAGTATCCGCAAAAATCGTAAACAAATATACACTTTATGCGGTAGAGATTGACTTGATTCTCGGATCGGGTGGAGCTGTAAAAGCTGTATACTCTCTGAATGGATCTTCGATATACTATTATCTTTAGAGTTATATAACCTCATGAAAGTCGATCACTCATTACAAGTATCCGGAAAACATTTAAAGTAACCAAGATCGCATTCGTATCCTCCGTCACAGCGCCCCACTACTCTGAGCTAGAGGTGTTGGTTGGTAGAGCAGTAATTAAAGGACTGTTGGGTCACAGAGGGAGCGCCGCGAGTCGGAGGTGGCAACAGGTTTCCGGAAGGGCGGTATCTGCGCTCGGATCTTGGCAACTGCCGGCGCCGCAGATGCAGCACTTCCTTCCCTGCCAGCACCCTGGCCCCAGCACTCTGCTGCCCTAGAGGCGGCGGCCTCCGAAACTTCAAGTGCCCTCCCACTGCTATGGGTTGGCACAGTCGTGCAGTCATTTAAATTTCAAAAGTCAACCTCAATAAAATCTCTGGATTACTTATTGACATTTCAATGCATGACTTTATATTTTAAGCTATAGAAAGTACCACGATTAATATATAGTGCGTATATACTAAGGAAAATGTTGAAAAAAAAATCCTTAAAATTATCAAGCATAAGTAGCAACAAAAAGTTCATAACTGGTCAGCTATATAGTGCTTCCATGATGTACCCGTTGTAATAAATTTCACTACTATGTCTCTCATATTTCCAGAAAGTAACACATAATGCAACAGTGGTTGTATGATTGACTACTTTTACATGACACAGGAGGAATACTAAAGGTAGGAGTATCTCAATGCAGCTAACTTTCGAAATGATTCAGTAGCACTCAGCAATTTACAGTTTGCAGGACGAGCTACTAGTATACGTAACACTATGTATAAAAGCAGCTACAACTGAATTTGTGGTAAAATTTTTATCAGTTTGAGAGATAATAGGAAAAATAATGTATGAAGCTGATCATCTCCACTACACATTAAAGGGATAATAAAGGGTATTCCACGCAGGAAAAAGTCACAAAATGTGCATACATTCATTGAATGCCAAGTTCATAGCTTAATAAAGCCACCTGATAATTAAAAGCAATTGCAAAACGATTTGGATCGGACATCTGCTCTAAAAGAACCGTTAAACAATGAGAAGTGTGAAGTCATATAAACTATAAATCAGTCATACAGGCCAAAAAGTCAACTGAATACACGTTGTTGTTGTTATTGTGGTCTTCAGTCCGTAGACTGGTTTAAAACAGCTCTCCACGATACCCTGCCCTGTGCAAGCCTCTTCATCTCAGAATACGTACGGCAACTTACATCCTTTTGAATCTGCTTACTGTATTTGTCCCTCGGTCTCCCTCTACGATGTTTACCCCACGCGCTTCCATCTAATGAGACGTTCACCATTCCTTGATGTCTCACAATGTGTCCCACTAACCTATCCACTCTCTTATTCAGGATATGCCAGATACTGCTCCTCTCCCAATTCTGTTAAGCACCTACTGTACCCATCTAATTATTCGTCTGCAGCACCACATTTCGAAGGTTCTATCGCTGTTTTTTCTGAACTCCCTTTAGTCCATGTTTCACTTACATACAAAGTTACAGTCGAGACAAATGCTTTCAGAAAGGACTTCCTAACATTTAAACTAATATTGGATGTTAACTAATTCCTTCACAAACGCTTTTCTTCCCATAGCCATTCCTCAATTTATATCTTCTTTAATTTGGGCATCAGAACTAATCTTGATAACCAAATAAATAAACTCATCTACTACTTTTATTTTCTCATTACCTCATCTAATTCCTGCAGCATTCAAATGTTCAAATGTTTGTTAAGCTTATGGGACTAAACTACGGGGTCATCAGTCCCTAAACTTACAAACTACTTATGAACTAGCTACAACTAAGGACTGCACAAATATCCATGCCCAAGGGGGGATTCGAACCCCGACCGTAGTGGCCGTGCAGACCGTGACTGAAGTGCCTCAGTCCCCTCGGCCACCGCGGCCGGCTCCTGCAGCATTGCCTGATTTTCTGACACTACATTCCATTACCCTCGAATACATTCCATTACTGAATACCTACGAAAACTTTAATTGGAAAGATCAAGTAGAAAATACCGTGGGGAAAGACTACGTTTCATTGTCAGAACCCATTGAAGCTGCAACAACTCTATTGAAAAATTGCCAACAGTACACTTGGCCATTCTACTTAGGAATATTGCTCCATATTGTGGGATCCTCGGCACGGAGGATATAGACAAAGTTCAGAGAAGGGCAGCTCGTTCTGTATCATCGCGATAAAGTGGAGCGAGAATTATCTAAATGACACTCGAATTGCCTGCAGTGCCTCTCCAGAGCCAACCACCATACCGGTTGGACCGTAGAAAACTGCGATACCGCGACTTGGACAGATGAGTTAATTGCTGTTGGTAAGAGTTAAAAGTTCGAGTGCGTCGCAAACCCCACGAAGCCATGGACTCGTATTCACAATTCAGGGTTGCCTGTTTTATACGTAATGGACTGGATCCTTTAGCTGAAACCATCATCGATTGGAAATGGTTATGTTCTGATGCTTTGAGTGAGTGTTTGACGGACTTCGTCACAAGAAGGCACGACGCCTAATGACGTCAGTACTCGTTGGTATGAATTTCCTTCATATATGATTTTATGGTATTGCAGGTCATCGGTTGACATGTGCTTCCTTCTGTAATTCAAAGTTATTGCACCATTATTACGCTGCGTTTTGATGTTACTCATGAGATTTACATTCCATGGGCTGTCTGGAAGCTAAGTGGAACGTTTCCATATCAGCGGTTGATGACTCTGTGGATCATGTGACGACCTCACAATGGTCTACAATTAGCGCCGATATTGTGTACTTTGGATGCAGTTCTCTTGGACTCCTTCCGCAGCTTCTCCCCCCGTCGATTTCCAGGTTTTCCAAAGGATGGGTACCACTATGTCTTCCCCTATTAGGCTTTGGCCCGAAAGGTGTCTGCCCTAGCAGTGATTCCTGTTCGACTTAACCCCATTCCTTAATTTTTGAAACTATATTTTTCCCCTCTTCAAGTCACACAGTTTTGGTTCCTTCTTTGTTCACAAGAAGTTTCTTAACGAGCTGGACAAAATATCTTTTCACGATTTTTATTTCAAAGAACAACATCTTCTCTACACCTTCCTTTATTGTGCTTAAGGATTCTGCCCCACCAACATCTCCAGTACTATTAGTTCATTATATGATAGAAGTTTGGCCTTCATTGACAAAACCCTTGACGATAGCATCTGCTTCATACTCAAATAACTTTTAGACTCATTTACATGCGTTGGTTAATATCCTCTTTTACTTATTTTCTCTGTTGAAATATTTCACTTTAGCAAAACACCATATTGCAACTTGTAACAGTACGTCATTATGTACTTCCCTGGATACCACCATTACGTCAGTCTTTTTCACGTGGCTCTTAAGCGATAGGTATTTGCTTTTTGCTCTAGGTCCCCCGCATATTCTGTCATTTTTTCCTCTGATTCAGATTGCACTGCAATGTCACGTAAAAATCCAAATAAACCTGTTATGTCATTTAGCTTCAACCCTTTGCTTTTTTTCATATCTCGAATTACCTTCTCTAGGACTAGATTAAGGAGCATCGGTGGAATAATATCGCGTTACTGCACATTTGATCTAATATTGAAAATCTTCGGACTGCTCTCTCTGGTGTGTAATTTTGGCTATCGTCTCCTCTGCACACACCTTCGTTAAACTTCATTGACAAATAAAGCTCTCTCAGAATGTTGTGCATACTTAATCTATGGAGACTGTCATAAGCCTCTAAAATCCAGGAACATCAGCAAAAACCGATGATGAATTTCTAGCACTTTTTCCGTATTTGTGTCCTGACTGGAAATTTGCTACGTTATCTCCCACAATATTTTCGGTAGATAGCAAGAATTATTAATGACTATACTTCATAACACATATTTAGAAGATAAAGGCCTTTGTAGCTGCTACAACTATATTGGGAATGATTTCAACTCTTCAGGAATTTTCTACATTTACCATTCATCCTTTCTGTGGTGTTTCGCCTCCTGCCTATGCATTTTTCCCGTCAACTCCTGACACGTTATTAATTTTCCTCATTGCTCATCCTGAATCCTGCTGAATCGCTTAAAATTTTTCTTCTTCTCCTGCACCATCTGTACTTCTCTCTTCTGGAAAGACACTCTCGGGATCTTCAGCACTTCGTAACTTATCAAAATATTATTGTTAAAGAAAAAAAAAGTTCAAATCTTTGTATAGCTTATGGGACTTAACTAAGGGGTCATCAGTCCCTAAACTTACAAACTACTTATGAACTAGCTAACACACGGCACAAATATCCATGCCCGAGGGGTTGATTCGAACCCCCGACCGTAGTGGCCATGCAGACCGTGACTGGCGCGCCTCAGTCTCCTCGGCTACCGCGGCCGGCATATTATTTTCACCTACTTAGAATGTTTTCCTATTCAGTTAGCATATTTCCATACTTGTAAAGGTTCGTTTCTCTGCGTATTCGTCAAATGTTTGAACGGCTGGAACATTTTTTTTCCTGTCTGTTATTATATCGTTTGCCCAATAAGTTTCATTTCTGTTATGAGAATCCTATTTATTTCTCTTTTTATAGATTTGAGTGCTCCTAATTCTTAGCACCTTCTGTATCCAGCCCGTGTTGTCCTTGTACTCATTGTGCTGTCCCAAGGAAGCCAATACGTCTCATTAAACCACTTCTTCTTAGTTGTTAAATTTGTATCCCCTGGAGTTTCTCAACCCCTTCATTCCCAGAGTTGTTCCTCGACAACAACGTATTAAAAGCTGATTTGTATCAGTCGATAAAGTCGCATTATTGTTGATGACCAACAAGCTTCTGGTACGACATTTTGCCGCATAACACGATGTGTAGCCACTTCTAGGGCATTAATCTACCCGTCTTGGAGGTTGTTTTACGTTGCCGTCTGTGCGTGGCTGTGGGTGTGAGCGTGAGTGTGGTTCATGTTACTTTATTTCAGCAGTGAACTGTCTGCTCTTCGGTGCTGTGGCGAAGAATACGCTAGAATTATCGATTTGACAGTGTCAATATCAACAAATAACGTTCCAAGTTATACAATAGTCTGTGTTTTGCATGAACCATATGAAGTAAAAAAGCAATAGTTCGATCGCAAATTTTAAAAAGCATATTTTGATGTTTAGTGCACTGCATTAATACTTCCATAGCTGAATTCATAATGTGGGAATGAAAGGGTTAAGGAGATTCAGTTACAGAGGCCTTTATTTATTCACATTTTTAACATCAATCTCTTTAGGGTGATTCGATGTCGAGACTTTAAATTTGTTGGACGCTATTATGTTATACTGTTGACACAACTCTGCACGTCTAAACGTCTCGATATCAAACGGTCTATTGCTCGTATTGCTCTTTTCATTATGATAACACGACTGTAGCCGTAACCTGCTCTAGAATATGTACTGTTGTGTATCCCCAACTGCTTCTTTGTGCCATCTGACAGACATCACACACTTCTTGTGCCTCTCATGTAGCATCTGATTATCTGATTGACTCACCATGTGTGGAAATCTGACGCTCTCTGTGAATCTATTTGTAGGGGAAACTTTTGAGATCACCACAAGGTTCTAACGGAAAATTGATTAGCAGGAGGTCATTTATTTTTTTTCCGCATGTATATTCTCTTTTCCAACTGTTAGTCTACACATGGCTTCTTCTACCGATCTGATGTCGCCAGAAAATTTTAGTGTGTCTGTTGCTAATGCTCACCACTATTCTAACCAGTTCTTCATACAATTATTCATTCTCTCCTCTTCCCCTCTCACATTTCTTTTTAACTGTTTTTATTATTTATTTATTTATTCTTTCTTTTTGCTGCAGAACATGGTTTACATCCCCAACTTATGTCTCTTAGTTATAAATGATACCCTCCTGATAACAGCTTTGAAGCCCTTCGTTGCACTATCACACCGTCACTCACCACAAACATCGTTTCCTATTGATGCCTACCATTCTCTTCGAAAATGTCAAAGGGACGACTCAAACGTCCGACAGTCCAAGAGAGACATTTTGTATCACGGTACGACATGTGTCTAAGTTACGAGAACATAAGTTTCATGAAGAGTCAACTAATATATTGCTTCCTACTATGTATAACTCGCGAACCGAACTCAAGGATAAGATTAGAGAAACAAGGGCCCACTGTATGGCGTAAAGGCAAACATTTTTCTTTCGATATAATGAAATATTTCGACCGTTTCGGGGCGCTGAAATAAATTCAGTGGCCAAGTTGAATTTTCTAGACCGGGATTCAAACCCGTATCTCCCACTTCGGGCCAGTGGGAGCCTTCATTAGGCTAGCCAGACATACTTGCCTTCCTTCTCAACCTGTAGATCCCTGGTCATCGATTCCTCTTGCTCGCAGCCTATACTGGATTTCTGCAAGGGGCCAACCTTTTGAATTAATCCGTATTGAGATTGTCAATTGCCTGTCGGTGGAATATTTTACAATTATTGATATGGTGTCTGTTCTTTCGGACATGTCCTGATCATTTCTCCTGCTACACATACGCAACTGGAATAGGAAAAAAAACGTAAAATGGTAAACAAAGTAAACATCACCACACTTCATGAGGTGGCTTGAGGATTATGGATGCAGATGTAGATGCATCCCGTTCCAGTCTGCCCACCAAGGAGGGCAACACCGGGAAGCAAACCAGAGTCCAATGCATGGTAGTCAGACGCGCTAATCCTTAGTTATAGAGTCGGAGATTATTATAGATGCTTAAATTTAAGGCTCATATACTGCAAAAAGAAAACTTTAAAAAATATTCCAGATTTTTTTTCTTGGTCGAATACAGTTCATTGATACTTCCTAATACAGTATGTTTGTAATAAAGTAAGAATCGTGCAATTGTAACTACACTTTATGGCTACACTTTGCCAGACAATCACGGAACTGAATGTATTAGGAAAACAGAATAACTGAAGCACAGTATGAGAATTTTAATTAATTTGATTAAGTGGTAAACCATTTTTTTAGACTCTTACCAATGAAACTTGTACGAAATGCATCGAAAGTAATAATCGTATTACGTAATGTGAAGTCAGTATACGCGCATTTAAAAGGAATTCATTAAATTAATCACTCACGCTCATGCACACTAAAATACATGCAATATAAACTGCTCTGTTATAAAGAAGTAATGAACGCACTATTAAATAAATGAATTTTAAAACGATACACCTGATCATGTTATGAAAGTTCGTAGAATGACGAAACGATTTTCTCACCTACTTTATCATTCTGTTAACCTGACAGTGTGAACACCGACGTGAGTAGACACCAAGTTTGTTGCATGACCTACTTCTTACTGCCTACATGTCACGCAACACAAATGGAAAGCACGCCAGTCTATTATCCGATCGAAGCACACGCACGAAAAATGACATTACATTCCTGTTACTTGAGAGCAATTGTCTGCATTCCTGCTTCGGTGCACATCAGGAAACCAGAGCTGATGTTCAGTTGTCACGCAGGTGTAGGGCGTTTTACGGCCACTGACCTGTTATTTTTCCTAATATTTAATCCGCGTTTAATGTATATTTATACTTATTTATTTTTTATTTTATGACATAGATTCGTGACACTGCAGCCGCATCAGCGTTTCCCTGTATACAAATAACGGAGTTTTGATAAAACCCGTTGAGAAAAATTTACTTGGTAGGAGTGTATCTCCTCATGTCTGCATATAGGGAATATGAAGTACGATTTATTTTATTTTCATTTTATTTTACTTATTTATTTATTTAGCTTTAGTTATCAATCATCATATAGTAAGTGTAAGGAGGAGAAGATAGGAGGAAAGTAACCTCTAATTCTTTTTATTCTCTCCCACTCACTCTACCTTCCTCTAGAATATAGATACAGAAAACAGAACTCCTTTTTTTCGTACAGGCTCGCACACACAGACAAACGCATGACTTGTATAGTCAACGTACACTCAGTTCAGTTCTTAACGCAGACAAATCAATTGTAATGTGAAAAGATTAAATATGAATCACGAATGCGAGACACAAATTACATTAAGTGGAGCAATTACGTAACATGAGACTGTGATAATGTGAGAGGAACCACAAAATCCGAACCCTGGAGACGGTAAACTTTAAGTAACCACTTGTTTACATTAGAAAGAACAACTTGAACTGTTTATAATCTATAATGACTACATCGGAAGTCAAAACAATATTTTATATAACACGCTAAGGATACCTTAAAGTAAAAAGACGAAGCACGTTTGGAAAGAAAAGAGCGTTATTATTTCCAAAATTACTATTGAAACACGATTTTTTTCACAATTTGCACTTCCATGCATCCACCGAAACCCTGAAAACGTGGCTTTAGTACTACAAAACGAGTTGTGAAAAAAAGGTTTAAAAAATACCACACAGCTGAAGCCGCCTCCTTCAGTATGATACAAACTAAAGCTGTGGATGTCCGAAATACATTTATTTGTTCTTTATCCTCCGCCAGTAATTATCACAGGTGTGAAATATCAATTTGCAAACTTAATTGAAATCTCGCTTAACTAACTTGTAATAACTCATATGGTAAATTACTTCTTAGGTATATGAAGGGCAAACTGCGTCGCCACGGAAAACAATATTTTTAGTGCAGTTAGTCAAATAAACCAACGTACCTGTTGAGATCAGCTTTACTGACACAATCGTTTTGAATGTAACAAATAATGTGTAACAAATAATGTGTAACTATATTCTCTATGATTTTTTTTCACACAAAACTTCCCATTGTTGTCTAAATCCTATTAAAAAGGGCTCAGTAAATAAATACAGAATTAAAGAGAGTTATTGACTGTTCATGTGTATGTTGCAGCATTACTGATGGAAGTAACTACACATATGTGACGCATGAAATCTTCTCAGCCAGAGGCAAACGACCTCTAGGTGGCACAGTAAATTTCCACCTATTGGAAGTCTGAACTTCTGTGCATTGTAGAAAGTGCTTTTATCTCTGAGTATGGGCAGAGATGTATCACACGTAATGCAAAAATTCTGTAGTGAAGTTGTCAATGATTGGCTCCTGAAATCTAACTAACGTGCATAAAATATTTATGAACGTGAAGTCTGTACTTCTCACTAAGAATTTGACTCTAATTTGAAATGTAGATGTAGTTATTACGCACAAAGCCTTCCAGCAGTCGATTGCTCGGTCACTTATCATCTCCTGTGCACTTCCCGAGAACGATGTGTCAGATGTGGAACTTTATGCTCCACCGTTACTGTTACATTCCCAAGCTACTATATGCAAAACCGTATGTTAACATTCCCTAGCGTATCTTAGCAGTTCCATAGAAAATCGGAACTCACGTACTTGGAATAATAACCAAAAATTGGCAATTATTAACGTATATTGGCTGTATGCAATGATAAGGCTCTATCTTGCACTCTTTGAAGCTATCTTATTTTATGAGCTGTCTGGAACCAAAGATGTGGACTTAACATAAGCAGTTGCTTTAATTCAAGCTATATCACAAATAACATTCGTAAACACGTTACACTACTAATTAAGGTAGCTCATGAGTTCAAATATGCCATCAGGAATCAAGAGTCAGCAATTCGGAAAATATTGGAATTTACCAAAGCTTTTGATACAGCCCAGAAAATCCAGCTAAATTGCTCTTATAGTCCACTGATACGGTATGAAAGCTACTTCAGAAGCAGACAGCATTGTATTGCCTGCGTCAATGAAAATTCATCCTATAAACTTCTTCCTTCAGGAAAATCGGGGGGAGACATAATGGGGATCAGTCTCAGACCGACTTCTTCCTATAATGAAATACTTCCTCGATTGTATGTTTCTGTATCATTCAGACAACCTTCACCTGTATCTAAGAGCGAAATCTAAGAACTGCGATAGTTCCTATGAATGATCACCTATCTTTTGTGGTAAACTGTCTCTTAACTAAAATCAAAAATAACTTCAATATCCCAACAGATAAAATTAATTATGAATTCGTCATTGCGCCTCCTATGACGCTCGATTTTAATTCATTACCATACCAGACAACCCCTTTGGATTACTGACATTGCCGAGATGTGACTTACTTGGCTGAACGAAACAGATTGCTGTACCGTAGGGGTATAGTAATAAAAATCGGGGGGAGACATAATGGGGATCAGTCTCAGACCGACTTCTTCCTATAATAATAGTAATAAAAATGAAACATGGAATGCGGCTAAATCATTATGAACAGCTTAGTAAACGCATTATCGTCGCGAAGATAGACACGAAGCCAAAACCGACCACAGAAGTACACCATTACATGTTACCCATCTCCGTCGAGATTAAAGAAGTTATTCAGACATTTCACGGAGAGGAATATCTGACTGTGATGTGGGACAGGAAGTCAACAGTAAGAATAGGAAGTGAAGGAAAAATAGTGGGTGAATATCGTTGGGGAAATGGAGTGAAAGAGGTTGTCGCCTGGAAGAATTTTGCGAAGAGCACATACATCACAAACGCGTGATCTACGCACCATAAAGGAAGATTGTATACATGTAAGACATCAGGAGACGCCGGAAGGTAAGTAGATAATGGTAAGAAATAGATTTCTAAATCAGGTATGATACTGTAAAACATATCCAGAGGCAAACATGAGACACTGCCCGTAACTAAACGGTTATGAAAAGCGGCTTAAAACTTTGGAAAAAGATGGAGGGGTAAGGAGATGGATCTTGCATCAACTGAAGGAACAAGGTGTTGCGTGTTTCAGAGGCATCAGGTGTGACCGAAACGATTCAAAAGGATTTCTCGTTCATATTCAGAGATGAAGAGGCTTGCTTAGGATAAATTAAGGTGTAGAGCAGCATCAAACCATTATTTGGATTGAAGACCACAACAATAACACAAAACTATATAGGAAAACAATGAAGAACTAGGATGTAGCGTTTGAAGAGCATTTTAAAAGGGTACATAATACTGTCGCAATATTCCGTAAGACTTTACTTCATGGTCTTAAATGATTTCTAATTGGCTTTGGGTGTGAAACGCGAACTTTTGCAATTACTCGTTCTATCAAGTCTCACCTACTGTGAAATAATTTAGCGTAGCACGAATAGTGAAAACAATACCTCTATAAATAACCGTGAACGCTTGTGGGCGCTATGTTTGCAGAGACATTCGATTCGCTACCTGCTGAGACCAGAAAAATTACACAAATATCAAACGCTGTGTGTACTTTGCCAGCCCCTTAATGTGCAAATAGCACTGTACCTCGCAGCCGAGCTGAAAGTCCACCTTACTTGTCATGTACTACGTTTTAGTTAGAATACTTTGCGGATCCACGCTCTATTGTCAAAGCGAAATGTCCTATCTGTTCCTGCCCTCCTCATTATCTGGGAATATACAACCTCTTACTGTAAAGTTCTGTGAATAGTTCTGCAACTTTAACATAGGCGAACCATCAACTACAGTTACGTTACTGTCTTTCGAAATAGTCACCTCCCATAACCATGCAGCACTGAGCTCTACGATACGTGTCCTGGAAAATTTCCATGAAGTACTCCTTTGAGATGTTTCACTGGATGTCAGAAGTATAATCTAATCTCTTTCCTTTCAAAGCAGTTTGAGTGTAGGAAATTATAACAAGTCTGGAGAATTCAGATCCAGTTGTATGGAGGAAGTTCAAGTTGTACCACCCACTCTTTTTGCCAGTAATAGTTTGACGTTATGGACTGTGTGTGGGTGAGAATTGTAATGCTACTTGAACATCCACCGTACTCGCCATTTCTCAATCCTCCAGACTTCTTCCTATTTCCTAGACTCAACTCACTTTGCAAGGAAAAAAAATTGACGATATTCCTGACATCCAACGAAACTGGACGAGGGTTTTGAACACCATCCCTAAGGATGATTTCACGCATAATTTCAGGACTTGTATCGCAGAGCTCAGCGGTGCATAGTTGCGGGAGGTGACTGTTTCGGAGGGCAGTAACATAAGAGTAAGTTAATATTACAGGACTATTCACCGAACTTTATTGCCAGAGATTGCATTTCAAAACACATTGTACCGTAGAATTTACCAACAAAACATGTGTAATTGGCATAATAATATATTTGTAACTGCAGACCACAATACATGATTTTATTGTTGCGATAACTAAAATTAAACTTTTATTAAGCATGTAAATAGCACTGAAGAACATATTATAGCGTTTTTTGTGGCATTAATTTTATGGAGTTTTATATTGCCGCAAGACCGCATGTTAACCGACTGCCGGTGTGGCGTAAGTGATAGCGTCGCCGATTCAGTCCCGTCCACAGGAAAAATTTATTTCTTTGTAATTAACATTCCCAGAATGTTCTACATGTTTCTTATGTTCACTTGTAATTTCTACATGTTTATTATGTTAACTACCCTTGTAATTTCTAGTACATTCTGTCTGTGTATAAATAGCTGCGCACTCTGTCCGATAAGCAGTCAATTCCTAATAAACCTACTTTATAAGTGCTGTGTTCAATCGACAACCCTGCCTTCGAGGTCAAGCCTGCTTCCATTTCAACGCGACATAATTTGGTGGAGACGCCGGGTATACTGTGCAACAGCTGCATCACCGTGTCTCCGATTAAGCAACGTAAAACCGTCGCTTACACGGACTAGAACCGGATTACAAGACATATACCGAGTACATCCTTCGTATCTTCAGAAGAATCATGGACACGAAACCAGCGGAAAGCCAGCTTCACATCAGACACCCGTCGGCGTTCTCTGAAGATGCCGGACAAGGCCCCATCAAATGACTATAAAGGTTCCACCGAGTCGCCAAGTATAACAGATGCGATCATACAATGTGCTTGACCAACGTTTATTTCTACGTGGACGGAACAGCCCAGCAATGGTTTGTAAACAACGAAGAGAAGCTGATTGTCTGGGAAACGTTCCAGACGGAACTTAAGAAGACGTTTGGAGACCGCCAACGACAAATCCGCTCGAAGGAAGAACAACTGAAGAACCGGGCGCAACGACATGGTGAGCCGACACAGTCATTCATACTGAATTCTTTGGCCTTGTGTAACATGATCAATCCGAATACGACTGAGGTCGACAAAATCACGCAGAAGACATGTACTAAGGCCTTCTGATGAAGATGTCGCTACGACGGAAGAGTGCATCAAGTGGTGCCAGCGTATTGAAGAGATGCAATAAACGAGGGTTGGATGAAAGAAGTATGTCAGACTCCCAAATGAAGTCCCTATGGCCATTGTGGAAGAACAACGTGACTTCGCTTCTCTCATACGACAAATTGTGAGAGAAGAATTACAACAGTTTATGGCAGCCGGGACAGCCCGAGCGAACATCAGATTATGGCCATGGATGTAAGCCCTGTAAGTCACGAGGGAGTCGACGCCGCTAAGGAAGAGGTATTTCAGACATTAGCTTCTGACTGCCCCGCCAATCGCACCCGACGTAAAGAATGACGTCGCCCTGCTATGACATACGCTGCACCCGTAAAACGGCAGCCTATGAACCGGCCGACGCTGCCACAACCAACTCCCCCAGCAACAATCACACCCCGCAGAAGATCAGACGTCTGGAGGACAGAAGACAACACACCACTGTGTTTTCACTGTGGGCACCCTGGATATGTCGTACGCTACTGCAGAGAGAGAAGACGAGTATTCGACGATTATTTTGCCGCAAGACGTCAGACATCAGCAGTTCTCTCCCATGCAGTCACCTACTGATGAGTTCAGTCGACCTATTGGATGAAGCCCATCGCAGTACCCCGGACGAGGTCGCTCCCCGTCGCGCCACTGCCGTTCACCGTCGCCTTACAGAGGTACCAGCCGCTCCCCCAGTCGGCGCGCCCAGGAAAACTGAGCGAGGTGACCATACGGAGATCGGGCCGCCGCAGATGAAAGTGCTCCATGGACGACAGTCGATAAGCTGTCGGGAAATCTCATCGACGTCATAATCGACATCCAGCCTGTCCGGGAACGGGTTGATTATGAAGCTTCTTTCTCTGTATTGTCGGATAATGACCGCTGCACAGTAAGGAAAACAATGTTCTGTGATACGGGGGCAACTGTGCTGAAGGTCGCAAATGGAAAGTACGTCGAACCAACAGGAACTTGTGTCGCAAGAGTAACCATCAATAACAGGAGCCAGCCGTTTGTTGTTTTAACATCCTCGCATGTGACTGCCCAAGGAAACACGCCAGCGGGTGTTAGCTATACTACGCCAATTTTCGGGTGCATTCTCATCCCAGCAGGAAAAAGTCAGACGAAACGGCCCTCAATAAAGCACTGTATCAATACTGGGGTTCATCCACCAATTAGCCAGCGTTCGTATAGAGTGTCGCCAGCTGAAAGAAGGATAATTCGGAAGGAAGTGGAGAATATGTTGCGAGATGACATTATTCAACCTTCGGTGAGTCCTTGGTCGTCTCCGGTAGTCCTCGTAAAGAAGAAGGATGGTACGTGGCGATTCTGTGTCGACTATCGCCGGCTGAACAAAATCTTAAATAAAGATGTGTACCCACTACCGCGCAATGGCGACACCTTAGACTGGTTGAAAAGAGCTACACACTTCTAAACTATGGACATGCAGACAGGTTACTGGCAAATTGAGGTTGACGAAGCTGACAGGGGAAAGACGGCCTCTATGAATTCAAAGTAATGCCATTTGGATTATGCAATGCTCCGGCGACATTCGAACGCATGATGGACAACTTGCTTCGACACCTTAAGTGGATGACGTGTCTTTGCTATTTAGATGACATTGTCGTTTTCTCGAAAACATTTGAACAACATATGAGTCACCTCTCAACTGTGTTCAAAACTGTAGGACCCCACCTCTATCTAAAGAAGTACCTTTTCGTCGCTAAAGAGATAAAAATACTGGGGCACCTAGTTAGCGGAGTTAGTGTCCGTCCTGATCCAGATAAAGTAAGGACAGTCACAGAATTTCCAACTCCTCAGCACATTCCTGATGTGAGAAGCTTTCTCGGGCTCTGTTCATACTACAAGGCACGGCAGGCTTCTGCAGGAAGACTCCAAGTTTTACTGGGATAAGACAAAAGAAAGAGCTTTCCGGGTACTTAAGGAGTCTCTAACTTCCGCACTAGTTCTAGCTTTGTACGACGAGAATGCGGAAACTGTTCTTCACACAAACGCCAGTGGTTATGGAATTAATGCAGTGATTGTACACGTTCAGGAAGGTGCTGAAAAGGGTGATAGCCTATGCTTCAAGAGTACTCTGAAAGTCCGAGATAAACTACTCTACAACTGAGACTATCAACAAGTTCCGGCCTTATTTATTCGTCAAACCATTCACCGTCGTGAGAGACCACCTTTCTTTTTATTGGCTGACTAGCTTCAAGGATCTATCAGGTCTTGCAAGATGGGCACTAAGACTCCAGGAGTACGACGTCACAGTGGTATTCAAGAACAGGCTCAAGCACAAGGATATCAACTGCCTTTCGAGGAATCCATTAGTGGAACACAACAGCATGAATGAAATTTCAGGCCACTGAATTAGGTGACGTTACAGCTGAACAGACAGAAGATCCAGCACTATTAAAACTATAGAGGCCTTGGATAAAGGAGAATCGACCAATGTAGAGTTCCAAATGATAAACGGGACATTGTATAACTACTATCCCCTGGGTCCCAAACGGCTACTGGCCGTTCCAGCTCATATCCAGTCAGCTATTCTAAAATTTCTACAATGCTCCATATCCGGTCATCTGGGATTCGTGAAGATCCTAGACAGAATCAGACGCAAGTATTACTGGAAAGCAAAGTGTTTCATAGTGACCAGTAAAAGTAATAGATTAAAAACTGTCCGTGAAAAGACTGCTGGACTAAACGCAACGAGGGATACACCGGTGAGTGAGTCAACAGTGAGACGACGCCTGACAGACAGTAACCTCCGAGGTTATGTAGCAACAAGAAAACCACTGTTGCACCCTGTTAACAAGAAGAAAAAGCTTCAGTGGACTAAGACACACCAACATTGAACAAGTGGGTATGGGGAAAGAGTGTTATTCACTGATGAATCCATGTTCGAAATATTTGGAAATAAACGCCGTTTACCCCATGAACGCTTGAATCCTCAGTGCCTAATTACAACTGTAAAATATGGAGGGGTTTCTGTAATGGCATGGGGGGATCCTTTGGAGAATAAAGTGGAAGATTTGGTGAAAATATATGGAGAACTGAAATTAATGGATTATCATGACAATCTCCATGCTAAAACTTCTGGTTTGCGTCTGCTGGGGAAAGGGTTTATCTTGCAGCACGACAACGACCTGAAACATTCGTCTCGCTTGTGTCAGAACTATATGAATATTGAAAAACCTGGAATGGCTGCCTCAATTCCCTGACTGTATCCAAATAGAGCTGCTATGTGATAAAATTGAGATGAGGATTCCAAAACGAGATATCGTGAGTGGTACACAATTGTGGGAGGTCCTGCAGCAAGAATAGGAATTAATTCCAATTGAAACCTTGAAAAAAGTGAGGCAATGCATGCCGAGATTGTGCAAGGCATTGATGAAAGCAAGGGGTGACTGTCTTGAGGAATCGAAAATTTAATTGTGACATTTCTTGTGTATTTATTATTTGAGCTTAATAAACAACAACAAAATGCATGTTCATTCTGTATTTCCTTTCCATTGTCCATAATCACTATGTATTTCCAAACTTAAGGAGAGCAGTACATGTTTTCATGCAGAAAATTACATTGCCGGAAACAAACATTAGTACATCCTCTTAGAGTTTTCCAGTTACCGAAGAATTATTTCTAAACAGTGCATGGAATGGCTGCACTGTACCAGAGAGCTCTCGCCAAATATGTGTCATACAGAGAAATACGAGGTGCATTCAAGTTCTAAGACCTCCGATTTTTTTCTCCGGACTGGAAAGAGATATAAACATGCGCATTGTTTTAAAATGATGCGGCGTTCATTGTCAATACGTCCCATAGATGGCAGCACAGCACGGCAGATGGAATTTTACCACCAGCGGCGAGAATGGTAACTGTTTTAGATACTTAAAATGGCGACGTTTTCCTTACTTGAATAGCGTGCAATCATTCGTTTCCTGAATTTGCGTGGTGTGACACCAATTGAAATTCATCGACAGTTGAAGGAGACATGTGGTGATGGAGTTATGGATGTGTCAAAGGTGCGTTCGTGGGTGGTACAATTTAATGAAGGCAGAACATCTTGTGACAACAAACCGAAACTACCTCGGGCTCATACAAGCCGGTCTGACGACATGATCGAGAGAGTGGAGAGAATTGTTTTTGGGGATCCCCGAATGACTGTTGTACAGATCGCCTCCAGAGGTGGCATTTCTGTGGGTTCTGTACACACAATCCTGCATGACGACCTGAAAATGCGAAAAGTGTCATCCAGGGGGGTGCCACGAATGCTGACGGACGACCACAAGGCTGCCCGTGTGGCATGTATCCAAGCTATATTGACGCGCAACGACAGCATGAATGAGACATTATTTTCGTCGGGTGTGACAATGGATGAGACGTAGATGCCATTTTTCAATCCAGAAACAAAGCGCCAGTCAGCTCAATGGAAGCACACAGATTTACCGCCACCAAAAAAATTTCGGGTAACCGCCAGTGCTGAAAAAATGATGGTGTCCATGTTCTGGGACAACGAGGGCGTAATCCTTACCCATTGCGTTCCAAAGGGCATTACGGTAACATGTGCATCCTAAGAAAATGTTTTGAAGAACAAATTCCTTCCTGCACTGTAACAGAAACTTCCGGGAAGGGCTGCACGTGTGCTGTTTCACCAAGACAACGCACCCGCAAATCGAGCTAACATTAGGCAACAGTTTCTTCGTGATAACAACTTTGAAGTGATTCCTCATGCTCCCTAATCACCTGACCTGGCTCCTAGTGACTTTTGGCTTTCTCCATAAATGAAAGACACTCTCCGTGGCCGCACATTCACCAGCCGTGCTGCTATTGCCTCAGCGATTTTCCAGTGGTAAAACAGACTCCTAGACAAGCCTTCGCCGCTGCCATGGAATCATGGCGTCAGCGTTGTGAAAAATGTGTACGTCTGCAGGACGATTACGTCTAGATGTAACGCCAGTTTCATCGATTTCGGGTGAGTAGTTAATTATAAAAAAATCGGAGGCCTTAGAACTTGTACCTCGTAACCATCGCTGATGTGTAGGCAGAATCTGGTATCAACGCTACGACCACGGTCTGTTATTTCCTCCTGTAAGGTATCATTTGATATCCCCAGTCAGGTCGTTCACGTTGATGTTGTGGCATGAGTGCGTGTCCATGGTGCCACTGCTCGTAACCGGTTGGCAACCGTGTTGACACTTCTGGCATCTTACCCAGCCTGTGATATCTGTATGATCTGCTGCCCTTTCAATAAGGCGATCCAGACGGACGTCTGTGCTGCGTGGATGTCCAAAACATCAGCGACAGCATCGTAACACAACTCCAGCTTGTGTGACAGTTTTCCGAGTGAACTATTCTGCCATCCAGATGGCCAGAATGTGAACCATTTCAAACTCGGTCAGTTGACTGAAGGAGGAAAAAGAGCTTGGCATAACGTATTATGGCTGCAAACATTCCCTACCAATGGGTACACACATTGTAACGCTGACAGTTAAGCCACTACGATATCATTTAGTGGACAAGGTTGAAACCACTATCAATAGATCAGCAGTGCTGTTATCGGATCAAAACTATACTTTTTTTCCTTGTAGTCTATTTCTCAAGCCACCTGATGGTTCATGGCAGAGGGTACCGTTTCACTGATCACCACTAAAGTTGTCAGATATATGTAACTTTTTATACTCAAGAGAATGAGGTTATGGACTGAAAGAAGCAGAGGAGAAAGTGATCACAGAATAGTTGGAATGACCAGGGGAGGTGGAGATGGTGGCGAGGTGGTGAGTTGGGAGTAGTGGATGAACAGAGAGAGAGCGAGAGGAAGAGAGGGAAGAGGAGGATTGATAGCTAGAGGAAGAACTGACAATCGGGTAGACAGAACAGGAGCCGAAGGAGGAAGAGGTTTTTAGTAGACAAGGAGTTGGGCAGAAATGAGGGAAGAAGGAAAGGAGAAAGAGTAACAGATGATTGGTTCTATATGTTTCTGTACATGTATTTCACAACTCTGCGTGTTGCATGTGAACAGTATCAGCCTTCCTTATAGACTTATCCTCCATGGCCCCCTAGATGTCAAGGGGGTAAACAGTGGTAGGTGGACGAGACAGACAGAATGAACAGGATAAAGTGGACAGGAGGAGTCGGACTGACAAAAAGGCAGCAACAGAAGATGAACAGAGAGAAGGAGATAAGAGACAGGTATGAAGCAATTACCAGATGCAAGAGAGGGAAATACAGAAGGGCCGATGGGAATTGGCCTAAAAGGCTGCATGAAGGAGAGGATGGAAAATGAGATGGAAGAGTTATAATGAGAGAGGGAGGGAGGATGGGAGAGAGTGGGGAAGATCAAGTGGCCAGGAGGAGTTGGACACACAGAGAGGTGACAACAGGAATGGACAGACGAGAGGGGTGTGAAGTAATTGCCAGAGGCAGGCAAGGGATGCACAGAAGAAGGATCGAAAGGTTGGGTGAAGGAGAGGATGTTCAGAGAGAGAGGTGGTTCAAAGACAGAGAGAGAGAGAGAGAGGGGGTGGATGGGATGGACAGAGGGTGACGAGAAGATGGAAAAACGGTTTACGAGATGGTCATAGAGTGGGATGAGGAGATGAAACGGAAAGGAAGATGTATAAAAGGCTGAGATTGGGCACACAGAGAGCAGGAGAACATAGGAAAACATGGGGTGGGTCAGAATAGACAAGTAAGGAATAGATGGACAGAGGAGGGAGTGTTGACATGAAACATTGAGGAGGAGAAGAATAGCAGATGTGAAGAGGCAGAAAGAGAGTAGATGGAGTGTTAGGGGTTATGGACACGAGGGATGAGGATGAGATAGTCATCTATTTATGGTAATATGGAGTAGTAGGTGGGACAATGAAATTCATACAAAAATTGTACAGAATACACCCGTGAGTAAAATGTCTATGTGGGCATGGCTGAGCATCGGGAGGAGTGGAGGGTGCAATGGAGCGGTAGGTAGGGGAAACGATGATATTCATAGAATATATGACATCAACTGCGATGTAAAATGTGTACCCAGCCGGGATTCGAACCCGGGTCTCCTGTTTTCTAGGCAGTTGCGCTGACCCCTACACCACTGGGGACACAGTGATCACCGTATCTGCAAGGACTTCCTTGGCACGCCTCCCCTCAGATACAAATTCCGAGCTTCGCCCTGCCCACAGTACTCAAACTCGTAGTTATGAAACTAATTCCCGTAAGAGTAAGGGCTTCAAACTTGCCCACCCCTCCCCACTAACGATAGGATCATTGCCCGTCACCGGCATATTGTGTGTGTGTGTGTGTGGCGTCTGTTCCGAAAGAACAGACGTCACTTCTGATCCTGCAGTTGTTATTATTTAATATTCGCAGAATATATGACATCAACTGCGATTGGGCAAAGCTGAAAATGTGTACCCAGCCGGGATTCGACCCGGGTCTCCTGCTTTCTAGGAAGTTGCGCTGACCCTTACACCACTGGGACCGCACCTGTAAGGACTACCTAGGCACGCCTCCCGACAGATACAAATTCCAACTTCGCCCTTCGCAGTTGATGTAATATATTCTGTGAATATTAAGTAATAACAACTGCAGGATCAGAAGTGACGTCTGTTCTTTCGGAACAGACGCAACATGTATATGGAAACGATTATGTTGAAGAAGAAGGAGATACAGAAGAGTAGCAGAGCGAAGGACATAAATAAAGGGGGAGGAGGGGATGGACAAAGAGACTGGAACAGGAGATATGTGCAAGAGGAAAGGCAAGACTGGAAACATAAGACAGGAAAAATGTATACCTGGGCAATGTCGGGTTACTCGGCTACCAGATAAAAAATCTGGATATTACAGATAAGGAGGCTTGTACTTTAATAAGTTTGATATTTTCAGCGCGCTGTGAACACATTGCATATCTAAAATTCCGACCGCCAGATCGGTGGCGGTGGCGAGCGCAGCGCGCGGCCAGCTGGCGGCCTCATCAGCATGCGCCCGCTCTCCGCATGCATTACGGCGCCGGGAAGCACCCTCGAGCGGCCGGCGGCTGGAGGCGGTCCAGGGCGCGGTAATACCTTTATGACGACCGTAAATCGGCGCGCGGGCCGATCGCCGCGTGCCCGGGGCACGCCCCTTCCGCGTCGGCGGGCGCGGAGTGGCGCGCCCGGCCCCACCTTTGGCCGCTCGCCCGGGCCCTGTCCGCCGACGCTTCGCCTCCTGGGCTCGGCTCCCGCTGTTCCGCCCGCCGCTGACACTGGTCAAAGAACGCCGAGCGGCCATGTGAAACGTCCCGGTGACATCGCCACGGTTACCGACCGTCGTACACCGCATTTACACATGTTGCTGGGTGCGTTCTCTAACTGCTAGGGAAGGGGTTTGAACATAACCCGAACAATTTACGTCACAGTTCGGGAATTCTCGGAAAGTACCCGAACTTTCCACGGGCCTGCGACGAAGTTGTTGTGGTTCAGCGCAGCATTCCTGGACTCAAAAAATCTAGAATTATCTCTGAAAAATTAATCCCAAGTTTTAGAATGTATTCCGCTACCGGAATCTGGAAATAACCTTTGTTGCAGTTCAAAATACTGAACATTTTGGCTTGATATAATTGTACTCTAGCAACATTGGCACTTCGGGACGTAGCAGCGGCCGGCACTAAAATAATGACCAGACGCGACAGCAATTCTAGAACAGCCATGTAGATTAACAAATGTTCAAATGTTTGTAGAGATTATGGGACTTAACTACGGGGTCATCAGTCCCTAAATTTACAAACTACTTATGAACTAGCTAATACTAAGGACGGCACAAATATCCATGCCCGATGGGGGATTCGAACCCCCGACCGTAGTGGCCGTGCAGACCGTGACTGGAGCGCCTCAGTCCCCTCGGCCACCGCGGCCGGCTGTCGATTAACAGAAGAATTTATTTACCAAACCAAATACAAATACTTTTCCTAATTATTTGGAGTGGTTACTATTTCTTCTGGGTGCTGCTTATAGGACTGTGGCTGATCGTTGTCCACTGACCACACGTGTATCATAATGATCGGTGTTGTCTACGGTAGCAGTGGACAGCGTATCTTGTTGTAAATGGTGCATGTTGCTGCGCCATGTAAACTCTCATTCTGGCACTACTGCGCTAGTCGGTGTGCAGTCGATACAACACGATTACACGTGGTAGCGATGAAGTAGAATCCCAGATTTCAGCGCATGATGGTCGCCACATGAAAGCAGGCTCTTTCTTTCGTCAGAACAAGTTGTCAGATGATCATGGAATAATTGAGAGACGCAGTGTCGTCCTGAGCTACAGTCGGGCGATCCCGTGCGAAACGCCTCGACCTCCAGAATACTGGCAGAGCATCTATGATTACAATGTGATGCACAATAGTGTCAGCTGATCGCCTTTTAATTAATGTGTTCAACTCTGAGTAGTAGATCTAAGGGTAAAACATATTTATTGATAATTATTCCGTCTGAATTTCCACTGTAATGATCAATACATAACATGAAATAACAAGTAACTAACTTTTTAGAGATGGTTGGTTGATCGAATGTTTTAGAGGAACATTTGCGATGGCCATCAGTCCCCCATTCCATCACTAGCCGGCACAAGATGAGGCATAAATGTGGAAACAAGTGACCAGTGTTTAAAAAATCAAAGGGGAGGAAAATCCCACTCAGAAAATGGTTAATGAAGTTGGCAAGAGGTAACCGAAATGAGACGATCACACAGAAACTCCATACAACGAAAGGAATTACAATAAGCCAGCCGGTATCTATGGTTTGTCGATCATGAGACGAAACAAAGGGACTGTGAACCACGCGGCAACAGACGGAAAACTCTAATTAGAGTTCACACGCCAAGAGAAGCACATGATGTACTCAGTCGACAGCCATGAATAAAACTTAAAACTGAGCTATTGTGGCATCGTCACATAAAACAGATGATAAAAATATTAGAAGTCCGCCACATGGCAGCTAAAATAGGGCAGTCCAGCAAGATGTAGGATACCGTCATGTGGGGGTCACAGTGACACTGGGGCAGGTCCTCACCGCGGAGAAGATGACCATGTGTGAGCCAAGTATGGTCAATGCAGAGCCGGCGCAGGAATATAGAATCCCAACGAGGGAACGCCACACAGCTGGTGGGCATGGTCAGGGTACGTCATTCAGTATACCAAACGTTATAAATCTGACCGCGCAACACCAACAGGACATCAGAAGCCGGGAGGCAAATCTCCAGAACAATCGACAACCTATTTTGCAAGGCTGTCAGCACGTTCGTTGGCTGGTATACCAACGTACCACCATGCAAGGGGTTGTGGGAGTTGAGAACACCGAAAATTGAGAAAGGTGGGGGGGGAGCTGAGATTTCAGTGCAGCCAATACATGTTGGGATACCTCGTCATCTGGGCGCAGATAGACACTGCAAACGGCAATTTATCCTGACCGTCACAGCTTCTATAGGCGTTTGTATGGGAACAAGTTCGCTGTAGACAGAGGTGAGGACGTAAATACGTGCTACACCTGACACTGTTATAATCTGTGTGATTCCTATTATAACCGTGATAGGCAGGTAACGCAGGGGAAACCAAGATTTCTGTGGGACAATGCCTAGTGCAGGTGAAGCACTGTACATGAGACGTTGTCGTAACTCTGCTAAATGGGGAAACGGGGGAAAACAACCGGCGCAGTTCCACTGGAGTATGTTACTGGCTTGAAAGACCATGGCAGAAAGGATAAAAAGAAGGTTAATCCACAGGTTCGTCTGCTGCCTCCGAGCCGGCCGCGGTGGCCGAGGGTGCTGAGACGCTCCAGTCATGGTCTGCACGGCCACTATGGTCGGAGGTTCGAATCCCCCCCCTCGGGCATGGATATTTGTGGCGTCCTTAGTGTTAGCTAGTTCATAAGTAGTTTTTAAGATAAGGGACTGATGACCCCATGGTTAAGTCCCATAAGTTCTACAAACATTTGAACATTTTGCTGCCTCCGACTGATAACCTAGGACCATTGGTCTGGGGAGTTGGTTTCGAATGTTTGTATATCTATGGGACTTAACTGCTAGGTTATTGGTCCCTGGCTTACAAACTACTCAAACCAAGTTAAACTAACCTAAGGACAACACACACACATGCCCGAGGGAGAACTCGAACCTCCACGGGGAACGGCCGCGCGCACCGCAGCACGGCACCTCAGTGCGTACTGCTAATCCGCCGCTGGCGAGGGCGAGATCTTCGTGTGATGCGAGGATCCCTACCTCTTCTGTGGCTTTGTAGCCACCGAAAATTCCTTTTCTTATTCTTCCTTTTTTCCCTCTCGATGGCTCTTTGAGGAGCAACTAGGGCTTCTCGCAAGCGGCAGTTGGGGTGGAAAAATAGCGGAAAGCCCTTCAGCTGGCAGTTTGTGGATCGTTGTTCGGCCAGGATCCTCTGAAGCATCGTAAGGGAGTGTCCGGGGGGACCCCTTCCGAGAGCAGGAGACAGAGGAGGCTGTTCCTTCTCCGGTTGGGAGGTAGGGACTGCTGTCCCCGATGGTTTGAGGGGAAATTGGCCCCACAGCAGGTGTTACAGCAGTGGATCGAGGAGCGCCTCCCACTCATCGAGGAGAGTAGAAGACTGCTGGCCCCCCAGGGCGCACAAGAGGAGGCGGTACAATGGTAATTGTCGTACCGATTGAGAGTGATGACGACACAACATGCACCGCATGCAGCCGCTCATACTTTTTTCTTTGCTTGTTTGTTCGTTTGTTTCTTTCTTTCTCTTCAGCCCCAGTGGGAAAGAGTAAAGTGGTATGAAATGTTTGAGAATCGTGTAACTAAGGCGGGACTTGTGGACTAGCCCGGTATTCACCTAGGGGGATGTGGAAAACCGCCTAAAAACCACATCCTGGCTGCCCGGCACTCCGACCTTCATCGTTAATCCGCCGGGCGGATTCGAACCGGGGTCGGTACGCCTCCGCGACTCGATTCCGCTTATAGTTTTTTCTTGCCTCAGTATATATAACTCGATACAGAGATTTGAACTCCACAATCTTCTGTTCCTTGTGCAAAAGAGGACAGTCGGGCGAGCAAGTTCACACAGACGGTAGGTGGGGTGCGTGAAGCTTCCAGACGTAATGGACGCCCGCATTCCTTGCATGTAGGGCTGGAAGTAGAACGGGAGGAGATATGTCCTAATTTCTAGCACCTGAAGCACCTCGTAGGGGAGGGACGTACGGTTTGACGTCGCATCGGTATATAATGACCTTGACGTTCTTGGGCAGTGTCTTGCCATCGAAGACCAGGATAATTTTACCGCTGGTAACCCTGTGGTCTTTCCGTCCCCTATTAACGCGCCTGACAAAGTGAACAGCTCTCCGTTCTAAGTTTGCGCTCAACCCGTCGTCGGAATGTGACGAGATGCCGGTAGTAAATGAGATCCTGGACCATGTTTAACGTCTTGTGGGACGTGACAGTGACGGAAATATGACCAAGCTTGTCACGCGAAAGTAATGCCTTCGACTGGGATGGAATTCCGTCTGTATCTAGAGAGCCCCACCTTGTCAGAGTGGTGGTCGACGAAGAACTGTGGCTTGGTGGATAAGCAAAAATCAACGTCGGTACGGGAACAAACAAGGTATTGTGGCGAGCAGGGCTCTAATCATTTCAAGGAACTACGTCCTATGGCGTAGCCCGGGGAAGGGAACGGCTTAGGATCGTATTCTGTGGCATCAAAATCTGACCTCGCGCTTAAAAACAACGCTTATACGCCGCCAACGTCTCGTATTCTTTTTATAGTGATCCCACGAACAGCTAGGAAAATAAAAGTCTACTCAGGTATCCCCCCGAATACCTGGGTAAAACAGCCACGCATCTCCATGGTACGTAGCACACCTTCAGATGGAGGTTTATTTATTTATTTCTTTATTTTATTTTATTTCTTTTCCCCTCGCGACCCAGGCAATTACATCAAGATCCCTGGGCTCTGCAACGTCCAACGTTCCACCGTCGCGCTGTACATTGGTCGCTGAGGCACGCACAGAGATTACGGTGCGGAGGACTGCTAGAGCGACACAGTCCCCAACTCGGGGCCCCGGGTTCGCCAATCTCGTACCCAGAAAATGTATACCGAGCCCCTGTGGGGGTGAGTGACAGGATTTTAGCGAAATTCAATAAATCACTCTGTAGCCTACGTGATACTAACAGAAAAATTAAAACAACATGGAATAAATCAAATCATATTACATCTCACTTCCAAAACTAATATGTTCGTATAAAACATATCAAATATTCTGTGCCTGGGGTGGCTGACGTGGAAACTGTTTCACAACCGTTTTTCACTTGTCACGCGCAGGAGACACTATCACAAAACAAACGTAACATCTCTGGCTAGCGCCAATCTTGTTGACGGATGGGACGACGAACAGGCGCTACACATTGAATTTTGTTGGTGCTGTCGCAATGATCTGTCTTGGGGTTTTAAATGCGCTGTCGATTTTAATAATATAAATAACTGTGAAATATTTACTGAAGTATCTCCTACGGTACATTCCGTGTGTAAAAGCTGAAACTAACAATTAAATAAGAGGTTATATGATGATGCTGTCAAAGTCTCTAGATTTCACACGCCCTGACGATTGGTAACCTCGTATGGAAATCCTTTCAAGCCGCGACTTGTAACTATAATTTATTCTCGCGAAAAAAATACTGAATACCGATTTCTTTCGTTTATTCGGCAATTAATTATTCATAACTTTGAGAATATGTGTGTCAAGATCAATTGTAGAAAACATACCGATGACCAGTATAGTTTTGTCCCTTGAATCCCAAACCAATTAATAAAATAAAATATTCAACAAGCAATCTTGGTATAAATATTCTCCACAAATAATGTAGATCGCCCCCTCGCGTGACAAATATGAAGCTTGTACTTCATAACTTTATTCCTTATTACATCTGAATATTGTTTTGTATTCAAAATGATTAAAATCTGGTAAAGTTTTATTATTGTAATATGTGAATAGATATTGAAATTTTCATTTGCAATTCAATTGGTATATCCTTAGATACTCGTAAACAAATAAAATACTATATTTTATTCTATCAAATGATGTTTTTGGATGCTAGCACTATCACCTTTGCCTGTTACCTTCAATTATTAGTATACATGTTTATATATCCATACATAACAGTACTGTATAAGCAATTTTATTCAAAGACAAAGTAATTTTGTACAGTTGTAGGATTTAATGCTTTTTCCTCAGTGTTTCACGAAATGTTCAAATTTTAGCTTACTGTTGTTACTATTTCCTTGTTTATCCTATTCTCCTTTGCACTCTCACCATGCAGTTCAAATATTATGTGTTATTGCGGACATCCTCGATACTGTATCGAACACTCAGCCGTTTACAGAAATCTCGAAGCCATTCGAACGTGATTATAGTATACGCAGCTCTAATATGTATCTATAGATAATATCTAGCCAGTTCACGTATTAAAATTTGCACTTATCTACCAGTTTCGTTTTATCTTGCTAGCATAAGCAGAACTAAAACAACCAAATAAGGATTTCAGGCAATGCACCTGCAACGCTGCTGCACACTAACGCTAATATCGTAGTCTGATATTTCTCGTATAATTAAAATATTTTATCCATTTGACGGACCCACAGTACTCTGAAAAGTTAAACTGATGCATTTTTCACGGTATTTGGGCAACGAAGACTGCTTAGGCAGAATTTTCACATCACAGTAGACGGCTCAAGGAGTCTAGAATTTTTTCAGTTCTTGGGGACTACCAGGTGCATGTAGAGGGTGCACATAAAGTGCGGGATCGATTTCAATAATTTATTTCACAGGAACTAAATACTGTACAGATTTCGTTCGTATTGCAATTTAAAGAGAAAATCTGAAAGCTTTTTTTTTTTTTTAATTTATTTTGTAATTCAGTTTATCCCCCCCTTTTTCTTTTTCTTTGTCAAACATTCCACATGCGAACCATGACTGACCCGACAGACGTCACTACGGTAACCGAATTCTTGCCTTACCCGTCCCAGCTTGGCATCATCGACTGTTGCAGTCGTTTTCCGTATTCTCTTCCGTAGCTCTGCTACATCTCGTAGTAGAGGCGGTGCCTACACCAGTTCAGATTGTCCTAAACATCCGTTGAAATTCTGTAGCGCACTTACTTTTGTCAAACTCTAACACATAGAAAGCTCGTCCGCACCTCAATTCGCCATGTTTGTGACTAGAGCTATCGGCAAATTACAAAACTGCGCTGTGGCGGTAGACATGAAAACTTGAAAGGTTTCTCTTCAAAATGACATATGTGTGATACCTGTACAATGTTTGGTTCTTGTGAAATAAGTTGAAAGTGTTCCCGCACTTTATGTACACCCTATATTCATTTTTCTTCTTTGTTAATAACTTATGATGATGATGGAAAGGTCCATCGAACCGGTAAATAAGAGAAAATTTTAATACGCTCTTTTGGCTGATTATTACCAAAGGTAATATGTTCTACACCGATTTAAAACGTAGCCCTACGTCGCATGATTCGCATGGAAGAAAGCTAGAAACAGTACTTTTAAAAAGGATCCACAATTACGTCTCGAAAATTTAAGTGATTGCAGAGGACATGTTGAATATATTTGTGCGAGGGATATATTTCACACCTTATAATACTTACATCGCAGCCAGTAGATCTCTCATACGATTTGATAGTAACAGAGCAGTTCTACAATTCCGGAAAAAGGTACACATAAAGAGGACGACGAGTTTCATCTGATGACCACAAATGCCACCTGGATGATAAGACACTTCCAACAGATAGTGTAGACCTACAACTGCCAGAAGGTTATATGTATGTACAGTTTCATAGGCAACGTTTACCACCATAAGGATCAGTGTAATATCGATTTGTGAAGCAAACAGACCATGCCACGGAGTCGTAGACCTGGCTGGCACTGTCTCGTAGAGTGCATTCGTCCAAGAGTCACTGATCCCACTGCAGGCATTGCAGTATGGCGTACGATAAGCCACAACTTTTGCTCAGCCTTTTTTGTACGGAACGCTGGCCTGCAGAATATTGCAAGACCCATTCTTTTACTGTTATTACAACAGTAATATGATGTATTGTTTCAGCAGGATAATCCTCGCCCACCTACCGTGCTTTGCAAAACTTGCAAGAACTTCCCTGGCGTGTACAATGTCAGAGCTTCTTTCAAATAGAGCTCGTGGACGACAACTGAAAACTGCCGGAGCCACAGCCCTTACAGAACTACGTGAACAGGCCAAGTAGGCAGTATTCGCCATCTGTAGCATCCAATTGGAGACAGAATCATCTTGACTGCCACCTCTGGAGACTACACTACGTGCTAATATGGGTATTTCAGCATAGATCGACAGGTGGTACCTTAATATTTCTTGAGCTATGCTCATATTTTAATGAATTGGAACAGAGGTGATATCGGGCGTTCCACAGGGTAATGTTATTGGTCTTCTGCTGTTCCTTATTTACATAAACGATTTAGGGATAATTCTAAGTAGCTCCCTTAGGTTGTTAGTGCTGACGCCGTCATTTACCCTCTATTAAAATAAAAAATGTTCACATTTTTGTAGAACTTTATGGGATTTAACTACGGGGTCATCAGGCCATAAGCTTACAAACTACTTATGAACTACCTAAGATTAAGGACGGCACAAATATCCGTGCCCGAGGGGGGATTCGAACCCCCAAACGTAGTGGCCATGCAGACCGTGACTGGAGCGCCTCAGTTTCCTCGGCCACCGCGGCCGGCTCTATTAAAATCATCTGAAGATCAAAACTAACTGCAGATCTGAATAAGATATCACTATGGTGTAAAAATTGGCAATTTAAATAATGAGAAGTGTGAAGTCGTCCACGTGAGTAAGGAAAGAAATTCGTTAAATTTTGTTTACAAGATAAATCACTCAAAAGTGAAGGCCGTAAACTCCACTAAAGACCTAGGAAGTACTATTACTTCAGACTTAAATTGAAAAGAACACGTAGATGATTTCGTGGGAAAGGTGAACCAGACACAGCGTTTTATTTGCAGGACCCATAAAAGATGCAACAGAACTACAAAAGAAACTGCATACACTACGACTGTCCGTCCATTTTTGGAGTATCGCTGCCCAGTGTGGGATCCTTATCAGGTGGGTTTGACGGAGGGCATCGAAAGAGTCCAAAGAAGGGCAGCTCGTTTTGTTGTGTCACGATACAGGGGAGACAGCGTTACGGAAATTATACAGGATCTGGGATGGAAATCATTACAACAACGGTGCATATCGTTGCGGCATGGGCTACTTACGAAACTCCAATCGCCAACATTCTCCTCCGAATGCGAAAATATATTATTGACTTCCACTTACATAGGTAGAAATGATCATCGGAATGAAATACGAGAAATCAGAGCTCGGACGGAGAGATTCAGGTGTTCATTCATCCCGCGCGCTATTCGTGAATGGAATGGGAGATAAATAGTATTACGGTGGTTCGATGAACCCTCTGTCAGGCACTTAAATGTGATTTGCAGAGTATCCCAGGTAGATGTAGCACCTCGGCGGCCATTATAGTGGGGAACTTCCGCGCCAACTTAAAATGTGCGTAAGACTCTTTTAATTACAAGGTGTATTTTTATTCGAGTAAAGTGCGAAAACTATGTCCCATTTAAATATATAACTACGAAACAGCTTAAGCCTCTATTAACATATAGGAACTATTTGTTGTGTGTAAATTTATAACACATACGCTGTCGAAGTCGGCGAACAACGTTTCTTCTTCCTAACTAAACCTAATTATAACTTTTTTTTTTTTTAGCATTCTAAGTGCAGCATATGAAAGAAATTTATCGTCAGACATTATCTTCTGGAGCTTTCTCAGCATATTCTACAATGGTGAATCTTTTGTACCAACATTAATTTCGGTAGAGTTTCACAACACTTTACGTCTTTGTTTTAGTGCCTGCTGTATTTTCCAATATTTAGATATTTTTACAGCCTAAACAAAATTAAACAGGGCAGCCTGAAAAAGCTAATGTTAAAAATTGTCTGTGGAAATGAAATATCCCATCAGATACATAACTGTATTATAGTGTCTTACCTTGTGAATACAGCAACCAGCCACCACTAAATTCTCTTAAGAACTCGAAGTATGCGATAACTATTTCTTAACTAAATGCAACTAATATTAGCAGTGGGGTACCAAGCACGAAATATTAGCGTTATTAATGCCGTGAGCGAAACACCTTACCGTAGCGTGAACTGCTTAAAAATCAACATCTGTCAACTTCACAATGTGCATTCAGTTTGGCTATGTGTCATTCATATATGAAACTATCCACAGTTATGCAAACCTTTCAGTTATTGTACCTATTTCTAAATCAGATGACCTTTAAATTTTGTACTGCAATTTAATATTAATTCCATAAACAAAAATTCGAACTGTTGTTAGGCAACTGATGTCGTGGCTCCAATAGTTGTTTTACACTATCATACAATCAAACTTTTTGAACTTCCTGTCCAGTAGTACAGCCTAAAGTAGATGGTTTTCAAGAGCTACCACTATTGTACAAGCCTATTATTTATTTCATTCAATCCTATATTGTATGGAATAACAGCCTCTTAAACAAGAGTAACTATCTCTGAACATAACTAGTAGGGCTACTTGTATTCCTGACAAATATAAATAGGAACACATTATTACTTCTTTTTATTCCTATCTTAAATCGATTTATACAGTTAAACGCTGAGCAGCTCTTCAACATCGTGTTTCATGTATACTGCAATAGTCAAAGAGTACAGACGTAACTACCTAGTATATATACGGCAGTAGCTATATAACAAAGGATTTAGCTCGTAACAACACTCGTATTTCTGTGACGCTTGCCACTATCATGGCGGCCGGCCGAAGGTTCAAATTATCTCGCGACAGCAGCGCTGTTAGTTCTTTGCTCCGTACCCTATGAGGGCTGTTGGCCGAATACTCGAATTCAGGAGCTACATAGTATGGCGGTAGTATCGTGTATGAAGGGGATATAAGATCAGTGCTTTATCAATGTCATTTGTTCTCTGGTGGTTCATGTTCTAGCGTCTCTTGGAAGAACTGCTTAAATTTAGTACAGGGAAAAATATCCCAAAAGAAAATTTCCTGACAAAATTATTGGAATTATTTTATACCAGAATTATATTTGTGTTTCTCAGAGTGTAATCACGATGTATAATAATACAGGATTTAACATGTAGAAGAAAAGCACAGAATTAACCACTGTTCACTAACATAATAATATTTTAGTATTGTGGACTTCTTTGCGCCTTTCGATTATTTTTATCAGAAAATACGTCTGAGAATCAAATTATTCTACCTGATGAATTTGAGATTCCGGTTTTCTGATGCTAACCGAGGGTTAAAAAAAAGTCCGCACTTTAAGACTTGTATACTTTCATCTTGAAAATAATAACAAAATGTTTAAGTACCAGTAATCCGTCTGATTCAGTGGTAATATCGGTGTAGCTGCCCTTCCATTTTCCGTTATGGAGTCTGGATAATGAGTAATGTTTGCTGTTGTAAATATTGATGTCAGAATTAATCCGTTTAGTTGCTTTAAGTTAGTCCGCTTCTGCGTCCTATCGTTATTGTTCCACGCAGTATTTCTTGTTCTTTCATTCGAGTAATCCTCTTGGTTGGAAGTAACAAAAGATATCTGTGTAAGAATTTCTAGACGAATTGCATCTGATGATACATTCTGGCCTAGAAGTTAATTTTCTGGAATCGTATTTAACTACAAAAAGACAAAATATATTTAATTCATTAACACATTTTCCACTATTTCTAACGACATTACTCTCCATGTAACGATCTCCGTTCTTCCACGAGCAATTTTCAGCTTTAAAGCAATTGGTTCAGTAAACAATCTCATTCATTTACGCACATGTTTGCTTTTAAAAATTAAACACAAAAAGAAAGGAGACGTTATAAAACACTTCATTCAGCCAAGATCGCTAAAAATTTATTTTTGTCTCCTAACCGGTTTCGGTGTGCTCAGTCACCATCTTCAGAAACTCCAGTACAATCACTGGAAAAAGTTATAGAATGTCTAAAAACTGCAAACTTATCAGTTTTCTCACTTGTTTCTGTGGCATACACACACGTTATCTTAGTTCAATTTTTAGTAAATGACTCTTCTTAACATTAAGAATTGGTAACACACATTACTTCTCTGATTGTTAATTCCATTTTAATGTCATTATTAGCCTCCCCATATTTTTACGGTATGTAAATTTTTCATTCATTATTTACATTTTGCTACCTGCTGAAAGAATCATTATTGCTTCTTTTACATGTAACATGAGCGGTACTTTACACCTCAGTCTTGATGTCATCCTGCAGTCATCAGTGTTAAAGTTTTTACTCTTTTTTTATATACTGTTATCATCTATGTTAAGGTTTTTATTCATTTGTTTTATATAAATACTTTTACTCTTTACAGGAATATATAATCTGTATATGGTTAACCCTTTACTGTTAATGTAGACTTTGTGTCACTTATTGAACTGAAGTTAAAAGTTTTAAAAGCTTCAAATGACTTGGGACATAGAACCCTATACTTAACTTTAACTGCTGTTGTATGTCATTTTTATTGTTAATGATCTTGGTTTTTAATCTGTAGATATAATTTTTGTCCTTCTGCTCTATATAGTCATTAAGCTTTTTATGCAACAACTGGCTTTTTTCTCATAATATGAGAATTATTATTTTAACTTTTATGTATTACATTAAAAAAAAGGGATTTCACAACTCCACTGTAGGACGCTTTTCTGTATTTGGAACTGTGTACATATTACGTTATCTATATAGTTATGCATTTCTACTGTATGTAGACATTAAGCTACTTGCACAATGACTTAGTTATATATATAGAGGGTGCCCCAGCTATCTTGTCCACCCAAAATATCTCTGTAACAACAACAGCTATTGGGAAACGACTTTCACCGGTATCAATGTACGGCTTGGGCCCATGAATGTACATATTTAGAAACATTCTAAAACGAAAGCAAATTTTTTTTTTAACGGACACCCTATATTATTTCTTCAGCAATCCATAGCATGACAAATCACATAAACGTGCAAGAGGGAAACCATTATGTGCTTATGAGAGTTGATGGCAGCAGATCGTATTATTCGTTTCGGACGTCTTGATAAATATGAAAGTGCGATTACGCATGTCAATCACATCGCGATTACGGGTAGCATGGGGTTCGCGCCTGAGCCTCAGGACGCGCGCTAGCAGCGTATTTCGGGTTTTTCAAGTGTCAGCTTCTCGTCCAAGTATCTCGGGCTGTAATTGGAATATTGCGATGCAATCAACGCCATTGTTTATGTGATTTGTCATGCTATGGACTGCAGAAGAAAAAATATAGGGTGTCCATTTGAAAAAAAACATATAAGTGTGTGTTAAAGAACACATTTGCTTTCGTTTTAGAATGTTTCCAATTATGTACATTCATGGGCCCCAGCCGTACATTGATATCGGTGAAAGTCGTTTTCCAATAGCTGTTATTTTTCCAGAGATATTTTGGGTGGACAAGATAGCTAGGACACTATATATATATATATATATATATATATATATATATATATATATATATATATATATATATATATATATATGGGAAGTACTGCAAAGTATCCATTAGGATAGTGGGCTATGGTAGCACACGACCGACTGCAGTGCCTTTGCATCGTCTGATGAACCAAAAAAAAATTTCAAACGTTTGTAGAACTTATGGGACTTAACTACGGGGTCATCACTCCCTAAGCTTACAAACTACCTATGAACTAGCTAAGACTAAAGACGGCAAAAATATTCATGCCCGAGGGGGGTATTCGAACCCCCGACCGTAGTGGCCGTGCAGACCGTGTCTGGAGCGCCTCAGTCCCCTCGGCCACCGCGGCCGGCTTGATGAAACTCTCCTGGGCTTGTTATCACGTAGGTTGGACCCTAGACGTCTGTCAAATGGTGGATTGGTTAGATGGGTCCCTATTGCAGTTTCTAAGAGCTGATGAGCGCAGACATCACCATGGAATAAGTTTTGCTACCAACTGCCTGCGTCCTCTGGGCCAACGATCCGACTATTGACAAGAAATGACTATGTGTTGCTACCTGGAGATAATGTAATGCATTCATTTTCTCCATGTTCCCATACAAGGATGCAATTATTATCTGGACAATTCCAACGAATGATTTGACCACCTAGATAACTCTAGGTGAATCCATCGAACGTTTATGGGATATTATTATTGTCTGACATAATCTCGGTCAGAAGTGCAACAGGAATAAATTATATAATAGGGAATAAAAGAGTATTCCAGGCCAAAGTTGCATATTGAAAATAATTTTTTATACTCTTTTAATGCTTCATATGTAATGCACAACCAGTTTCGACGCACTATGGCATCATTTCCAAGTGTTCCGCAATAAGGAAAATTTTATAAAAATACCAAGTTAAGACAAATTAGATACATTACAATTTTGTAAGTGTCAGAAGGATCATATGATATAACGTTCTCCATCTGCTGGCACATCGTCAGCCCCTTAGCGATTTGCCACTAAGTTAAAAAAAAATTATTTGTTCAGACTTCTAGGCAATAACTAGCATACTTATTTTTAATTCTTTATACAACACGAGCATTCATCACTCCTGTAAAAGTCTCACGTGGTAATTTTACATTTCTGATGATGACCTCCGTAATGTGGTCGAAATCTAGATAAAGATTTTTGTAATTAATTTAAAGCAACTTCTGGGTCTACAGTTTGTCAAAATTATTTGCTGCTGCATATAAGGCCATGTTCAAAATTGTAACATTTGTATTGCAACTTTTTTAATTTATTAAATTATATAACAAAATGACCTCTATTATATGACAAGAAATTACACTCACTAGAGATAATACAAAAACACATAAACCTACATATATGCCTACCACACATCTTGGTGATATTTCAGACAAAATCAACAACATATTGAAAAACATCAGCATAACCTTCGCTTACCAAACACATCACAACATTAGAACAAAAATACACTCATTTACTTGCAGACCACTTATTTACTCATAGCATGGTATATCTAAAATTCACTGTAAAAATTGCGAGAAATACTATATTGGACAAACCGTTTTCGTGAACATGTTAGACAAACTGATAACAACCCATCCACTTTCTTTCACCATCTAAAAACTGAACATCACACAGTAGACGATCTTCGAAACGCTATTGAAATGTTACACATTACACCGAATGGCCCAACAATGAACATCTTGGAAGAATTGGAGATACTTTTACATCTCGAAAAAGAATCACATCTCGTAATTAATGAACAAACAGATGTAAAACATAAAAAGTTTCCTCGAAAATCTTATTGAAATATTCAAAGCGGAACCAGGTTAATAACAACACACCCAGCAATAAATTTTAACGCATGTTACACAAAAGACCACCTTCTAAATTAATTTCGTATATCGTTGGTAAACAAACCATTGGAGGCATGGAATATCGTTGCCTTTAATAATCAGGGACAAAATTTAATACACACTTTGACCTGTTTAATATATCGTTGGTATAAATATAAACAAGCTATTATAACTATAAAATATCGTTGACATACACCAGCAAATGACAGCTACAGTAATTTATTATAACTAGCTACAACAATTTATTATAACCGTACCATATTGGTGGCATGACAACGATCTTATATGGAAAACCACATTACAGGAAGTATGTACAATCAAAATTTATGTAAACATCGTACCATGTGACTTTTATATTATCTCACGACTTCTGTATACACGATTGCAGTTAACCTGATTATGACTTTGTAGTCGAAATGGCCATTGTTAAATAAATAAAAAATATTACACAGCGATTTGGAATCATTGAAAATTATATTATGTCTTTAAGTGACATATTTAATGCTGCAGGCCCAAATATTACAAAAACTGTTATTTGTATTTCATAATACGTAGTTTATGGGACAATATACTGTTTATTTATTCAGCCCAGTCTCATTCAAATGATTCGAGAGCACAGTCCTTGCACAAAGTACATAGGCAAGAGTTAAACATTTACGGACGGCTATATATACAGCATGGCTCATTATTTCTGCAGGAACTCAAAGCAATTTGTTGAGACCATATCAAGTCGAGTAATGCATTTTTACCTGGCAAAAAGCATATAAGAGCGTATCGTATGAAGTTTGTCCATTCAGGGTACTTTTTCTGTATTTTATAACGAACAGACACTTGGATACTATCACTAAATGCCGCTATTGGTATCTAAAGATGTCCATTGTGGAGGATACGCTATCATTAAAACATTACACAGTAATTGTTCCATGAAATAAAAATAGCAGAATTCATGTAGCGTGTTAGTACACGGCTTTCCGTTATTCGTGCAGGTGCGCCTGCCACGGATACAATCGGCGCGGCAGTGTCACGACTAGGGGCGGTAGCCTGACCGGCCATAGCGTGGTTTATACGCAGCCTTCCATGTGCGACTAGCTCAATACCGGTAATTTGCTCAGCCATATCTCATTCACATGATTCGGAAGCACACAGAAAGTCGACGGCAGAGTTTCACATGCACCACAATACACTCAATTTGAAGTGCACGTATGGTCTGCCGTATGATAACGGGATAGCAAAAACGATACCTGGCCACCCCCTTAATAATAGATACCTTACAGATGAGGGACAAACCAAAAGAAGGCTCGAGTAGCATCCATTTCCTGCTCACACTTGCAGTACTTCAATTTATTTATTATTTATTTATAATGCTACATGGAACCAAACACCTGCAACGAACGTAATTGTAGTTTTGTTAAATTAAATATCTTAAAAGTTTTATTTCACTGTCCACGGTTTGATATCTACTCGCCACAATGAAAAATAATTGAAAGTCCCTGACATGAAAACTGATTCACTGTAATTGCTTTCTAAAATCTGCCTATTTGGAAAATTATTAAATGAGGTCACTGTTAAGTGTTAATAACACGTCATAAACTCCATTTATTAATAACATACCTTTGTCGTACTATTATCTTTACTACTATTTTTATAAAAAGCATCCAGCTGAGCTGAAATAAAATTAATACATCATTACTAGTTTGGTTACCAGCTGACCCGGATTTATATGAATTACCGTTTCTATTTTTTCCACGTAATGGCGACTGGATGGTGCAAACCAGATCGATGGCTGCTCGCTGCGATAACTGCTAACATTACTTCTAAAAAATTTCTTGAAAATGAAGTAAAATGTTTTAACACTATCTATATACACACACACACACACACACAGACACACACACACACACACACACACACACACACACACACACACACACACAAACACACAGACACAGACACACACACACACACACACACACACACACACACACACACACACACACAATGACGCTTGATGTAAAATTACCCTTTCCCTCATACGTCTTACCACATCGACAATGAGACAATCAGACAAGAAGAACAACAACAAAGAGAACAATTTCTTCGGCAACATACTTGTATATGCTAATTATAACAGAAATATTAATATTTTTATTGTAATTACATGACAGTCGTTGTGTGTTAATGAACGTAAACGTCTTTAGTGGTATCTTCCGTTTACATAAGTGGCTCATTTGAAATAGTCTATCATTACATACAATTTTATTGTCATAAATTAATCAAACCGGAAGGACATAACAACACTGGACTCCTCGCAAGAATACTAGATCATATTGAATTTGGTTATTTGCTTCAGTAGGCTATGCAGTTCTGTGTGAAGCCCGTGTGCCTGGGTCGCGGAAGAGTTACCACAAATCAAGTGAAATATCGACCTTCAAGTTTCAACCCTAAAACAAATTTTCATTTGTACAGAAACTGAGACAAACATACCCCAACTACATCTATACACAGAACAGCCGCAGCATCACATAGAGAAGGCCGTAGTTCTACAAATTTTAGAAAGAAAAGACGTCACAATTCTCCATTCAAACATTCATATGAGTTAATATAACCTGTATTAATACTAAATCGCTGTTGTAATATTTCTGTATTTATTTGACGATGGCCATTTCGGCTGCCAAGCCGTCTTCAGGTTATCTGCAATTGTCTAATACAAATTTCGTGAAGTAATAGAAAAGTCACAGGATACGATATTTACATAAAATTTTGATTTTACGTACTTGTACTGTAAGAATTTGCTACAGATGTTGTCTGCTAGTGTGTGTAAACGATATTTTATGGTTACAATTACTTGTTTATATTTATTCCAACGATATATTAATCAGTTCAAAGTGTGTATTGGCATACTCCCGCAGATAACATTTACAGCAATATCTTAGAGTACATTACAACTGTATCATATCGTTGGCAAGACAACGATCTTCTATGGAAAACGACATTAGAAGAAGTATGTAAAATAAAAATGTTATGTAAATATCGTATCCTGTGACTTTTCTATTATCTCACGATATTTGTATTACACAATTGCAGCTAACCCGAAGACGGCTTTGGAGCCGATATGGCCATCGTTAAATAAATATAGAAATATTAAAGCAGCGATTTGGAATTAATGCAAGATATATTATGTCGTTAAGTGACATGTTTAACGTTGCTGGACCCAACTATTACTAACTGTTGACACTTATTTCATATGAGTGTTGGAACATAAATAGTGGCAACTATTTATTCACAACCGATACAGGCGCGTTGCATGTTTGCACCTGTTATTGTCCTTCCAAGTAGTCACCAGCGTTGTGTAGAACGTGTTGCCGGCGATGTGGAAGGCGTAGTATACCGTTAGCAGAGTCTGATCTGTTGATGGTGCGAATTGAGCTGTTTGTTTACTGCCTGTCGAATCTTTGCAACAGTTCGGAAGCGATCGCCACGACGTGGTTCCTTCATCTTAGGAATCAAATCAAAGTCACAAGGACTTACGTCCGGGGAGTATGGCGGATGGTACAGTACTTCCGAGTCCCATGGACCGAACAGAGCAGCCACACGTTGCTCTGTTTGCGTCCGTGCTAATCCGGTGCTCACGAACCGTCTGTCGTCGATCACTGTCCACTAACGCGGCAACAGTATGCAATTATTCAGAGACACCAAGGTTGCCACAGTTTGGCGACCTACGTTGAAGGCTTTTACCCAACATGCCATCGTTCTGTACGGCATTGTTGATTCTCCGCACGTCTCTTGTAGACCTTGATGACACTGTCGTGCTTTATAACCACTGGCTCATTCAACTTCGATCCAACCCCATTGCTCCTGCTTGGAAAACATAGTGACACGTTACGTTAGACCGCTCGCTCACAAGTGATTGTGTTTCCCTCGGTTGTGAGCACGTCGGTGACGAGGGACGGGCGAGTCCATTTGCTCAGAAGTAAGTTAGGTATTTCATCAGCATGTGCTATCAGCGACAATAGTAGATTACATTGCATAGTGTCTACACAATCCTCGTATATAAGATTGAATATACTAAAAATAAATAAAAATAGATTAAGAAATCTATTGGCTATAACATAATCATTCCCATGATGAAGGCCAAGACGACTTACCTGAAAAATTGAACAAGAGGTTGAGAGGAAAGAGGGCTCTCCTGAAATACAGGAAGAATCAGAAAAAAATGTAACAGGTTTAAATCCAACAGTTTCCATATCGACAGACGGTTTATTTACGAGTGCACAAAAAGAAACGCAATAGTCTTAGATACAGGCGAATGCCTGGAGAACTGCAAAGTGAGTAGTGGAAGTGGACGAAGATATTCATTGAACGGAGTATCCTTCTGAGAGACGTCGGAGGCCTTAGCGGAGGGGACCTGTAAGTTACTACTCAGTGACGATGTTGGATGTTCGATGTCAGTCAGTATTAGCTGGGCTTGTAATCTTACCGTCCCACGCTACCGACAATCCGACTTTAGAATGATCCGTGTTCCCAATGAAGTATTTACTCGGATAAGTCTATCGGTGACGAAACCTATAACGTAGTGTAGGTTACGCACACAAACGATACTTCTCGATCTAATTCGCAATGACGATCATTTGGTGGGGGATATTTGTAATAAATATCTTAAATTTAGTAATGACAAATTACAAAACTGTAATGAGTGAACAATTTTGAATAGGTAAATAGATTCGGTCGCCAGCTTGATGTACGAGCAACATATTTATTTAGTGGAAATATACTGTGCAGTAGCAATAATCCCCGATTGATCAAGTTACAAACAACGCGGTCACAAAATGGAAGCCAAGCGCGCACACCACAGCATCAGGAAACACACAGAAGTATAAAATCTGTAAATTTAGATTAATTATGCAATGGACAATGGAAACAATTACCACAAATACCTCTAATGAACATGAAAATTGTTATAATAAAAAATGCATGCAACAATTCTACGTAAAATCAAACCATCACCATTATGCTTGGCACATCAATTTACTGCGTCTTGATTAGGCAATAGTAACTGTTGTGATTGAATTGAGGCTACAATGGCTAGCTGACTGATTACGTGAATTATTTACGAAGAAATTATGCAATTTCCTTTTCTTTAACAAGTTGAATAAAATTATATTTCTGACAAGTAAAATTATGACATTAACTGTTGTTCCCTACAATGGCAAAAACTTATCTATCATCAAATATTTTTCGTAGTGTAATTGAATTGTTAACTTTAAAGCTTTCACCAAGTGCTGCACGGCAACTTTATCATACATAAATCGAATACCTAACACAAAAATAATATTCACTACTTTGTACTGTTCAATCATTACACAACATGCTCATTATCAATGACCTGAAATTCTTGCTAACTGTACTAATTGTTATTTGTTCACTGAAATCTTTTGAAACTACACTGATTTTAATTATATTTACGTAAAGTCTTTTATCGTTCAGGTTGAGCCTCGGGATATTAAAGGTAACGGAATAGGAACCTGTTTCGATAGTACCGTGGGTGAATAATTTTATCGACACTAATTTCACATGAAATCGCTTTTGATCCTTTGCGAAACTAAACGTTGGCTTAGTATTACACTTCTAAAGACGATTAATTGCTTGGATCATACTTTGCAGCGGCGGTGTGGTGTAGCTGGTAATAGTTGCAGGCACTTTATAGTGATTGGCAAAAATGGAATTTTATTGGCGGCAAAATATTGTTTAAACATTGGACCTACAGCATTCCTATTGACAATATCCTCTTGAAGTTTTAACGCTGTATCCTTGTTAATTATTTGCCACTGCCCAATTGCTATACTGGTGCTTGTTCCAATACTTTGTGAAAAACCTCAGTACTATAGTTTGCTGCTGCTGTCCAACTTTTCTACCGTTCATCTCGAGGGCTCAACAACAACGTCTCTCTCGCCTCGCACCAGACTGCACTTAGCTATAACGAATGCTCTAAGCAAAGATGCTACAAACATTGGCCTCGTAAGCCAACGTGCCTACTGCAACACTTTACAAATTTGTTTCCTTTGTACAATATGCAGCCACTTAAACATTCGTAATTCCCATAAATCATTTACACAGAACAAATTAATCAATTTACACGCGATAAATATACATATAGCCTACATATTGTGTCATACTATATACTGTGATTTATGCCGATCGTGTTTACACACGCAGGCAGTGACGCTGGTCACTGTGTTATTGCTTTACTGGCTCTGTTCGGTATGTTAGGAAAAATGTTCAAATGTTTGTAGATCTATCGGACTCAACTGCGTGGCTATTAGTCCCTAACTTACAAACTTTTTAATCTAAGTTAAACTAACCTAAGGACAACACACACATCGATGCCCGAGGGAGGATTCGAACTCCCGATGTAGGGACCGCGCGATCCGCAACGTGGCGCTCCAGATCGCTCGGCTACTACCGCGCGGCGAAGGTTAGAAGTAACCAGCGCATGAAGCGGCTTTGAGCTTCGGCGAGAAGACTGCAAGTGGAGAAAGCCGTGCCGAAATAAATAGATGATTTGCAGCTCTATTTTCGCACTAATGACCTACCGGCAGGAAGTTGGTCCCCGAAATAAACAACATCTTGAGTCCAGAATGAAACTCTGCAGCGGAGTGTGCGCTGTTATGAAACTTCCTGGCAGATTGAAATTGTGTGCCGCAACCGGAACTCGAATCTGGGATCTATGCGTTTCGCGGGCAAGCGCTCTACCGACTGAGCTATCCCGACACGACTCACGATCCTGCCTCACAACTTTACTTTCGCCTCCTGCTTTCCAAACTTCACAGAAGCTCTCCTGCGTACCTTGCAAGACTAGCACTTCTCGAAGAAAGGATGTAGTGGAGACATAGCATAGCTACAGCCTAAGGGATGTGTACAGAATGAAACTTACACTCTGCAGCGGATTGTGCGCTCATATGAAACTTCCTGGCAGATTACAATTATGTTCCGCAACCGGGTCTCGAACCTGGGATCTTTGCCTTTTTCGGGCAAGCGCTCTACCGACTGAGCTATTTAACATCTTGAGTCACTTGCCAGGTTGTCTTTCGGTCTCGCCTTCTCCCTAAGCTTCTGGAGGCGACGCCTTCTGCTTTTGCATGCATGCGCCACGCCTCCGTTCGGCGGGTTGCCAAACGTCCAGGCGAACTGGTGATCAGTGGGAAACAACCGGAGCAACGAAACCAACGGTGAAGATGTAGTTCAATGTTTTGTTAAGCTTAAGGGACTTAACTGCGGGGTCATCAGTCCCTAAACTTACAAACTACTTATGAACTACCTTATACTAAAGACGACACAAACATCCATGGGCCGCGGCACCAATGGCGATAAACAGGAGATAGACAAATATAATGCCGAAAGAAACAAAGTAATATAACCACGTCAATTTCTGAGTAACGCTGCAAGTATACTATTAATGTGTAAGTCTGGCAACTGGAAGTATTAGAACAGTCATAGCAACACCAACACACTCTCAGTAACGTGCGTAAAATATGCCACGTAAAGTAAGGAATTAAAGGATTGGAACGTCCTGTCGACCTCATTACAGATGGAGCTCACGCTCTGGATCGGGTAAGGATGGGGAAGTAAATCAGCCGTGCCATTTCAAAGGATCCATCCCGGCATTTACCAGGATTAATTTAGGTAATGCACGCGAAACCTAAATCTGGGTGGCCGGAGCTGAAGCACCGTTCTCCATAATTCGAGTTCAGTGTGTTACAATTGCAGCACCTCGCTCGGTTGCTGCCAGGACGAGGGCACTACTATAAGACCACAATTAAAAAATACTATTTTTGTTAATTGTAGTCTACTTATATTTAGAAGTCTGCGCGGATAATAAAAGCGTTTTCCGCATCCGCAAGGCCCACATCCGCAACCGAATCTGCATCCGCGATACTTTATCCGTATCCGCAAGTTCGTTATCCGCATTCGCAGATATTAAAGTTTTGAAAGGGTTATAGTAATAGCAGTATTTAAAACCATGGTATGTAATGACATAATTATTATTTGAGTGTCATTTCTGCGACTACTACTTTGGACTTCTCTAATGACGGTAACTATTCTATACCTACTCCAAAATAGGTTATTCTAAACAGGAAAACAATGGCGCTCCGGACACACACAGTAGCGCTTCGGAGCCCGTGTGGTCGGAGCAGTATGTCAGCTGTTTAATACAGGCCACTTCTTATATTTCAGTGGTTAAAACTGATCGGCATAGGGGAGATTTTACTGTGTCTACATAAAAAAACCGGTTCTTTCGTTTACAAAAGGGCCACTTTATTTTACCCATATTAACGCACAGGAGGTTCTGTGACACAAAGTAAAACATGTAATTTCAAGTGTTAAAACTGCTGTCTACTTCTAATTGGTAACTGTCCGCAAAAAGAGACAATGTCTACTGCATCCTATACAATCTAACACTGTTGCCTTTCGTAAATACGTTACTTTTACTGTACCCTGTATCTGATTATGAAAGTTACTATAAAGTGTTGTTGTCAATCTCTATTACTTCCGTCATCATTTAACTAATACATACATGAAAGTTTGTTTGCATGTTCGTTCGTATTTTATGCGCGGCTGTACCGTTCATTCGGTTGCGATGAAAACGTAATAATATCTTAACTTCGCCTGGCGAATAACAACTTCGAAAAACTAACAGGTATGCAGCCAGCTATGAAATTCGACGTCGACCGATATTTCTGCAGGAGACCACTCTGCTATTTTCAACGCGAAACTGCAGTGAGGAAGCAATGTGCAACGATCTTTAAAACCTCAGTTTTCAATGAGTAAACAGGAAAGACATCACACACCGAGAAAGCAACCACACAGCGCCGACACGACCAAAGATGAAAACAGTCAGAATAGCGATAAATAAACATCAGTTCTCAACCATTGAGATAATAAACATCAGTTCTCAACCGTTGAGAACCCCCGACCGCAGCGACCATGCAGACTTTGACTGGCTCGCCACAGACCGCTTGGCCACTACGGCCGGACCGAGGTTTTAAAGATAGTTGCACATTGCTTTCTCACTGCAGTTTCGCCTTGAAAATGGCAGGGTGGTCTCCTGCCGAAATATCGGCCGACGTCGAATTTCATACCTAGCTGCATATCCGTAAGGTTTTCTAAGTGTAAGAATATACAGTTTTACACGCAAAACAGGCCACTATATCGTTGATCTTTTCCTTGCCATCAAATACGTATGCAACTTATTTTACAAATTGACGGTTTCGTTTTCCTTCACTAATGACAAATCACCTCTTTTTACTTTATATGATATACGTATTACCCACTGATGTGTCGTTCATATTAAATAAGATCTGTCACTGTATTCACTATGATATAGGTTAAAATTACTAAAAATTTCATGGCTGTTATGCCGTGATCAAGTGGATTTATTATTAAAACCCAACGTTTCGTCTCCGACTGCGGAGGACATTCTTAAGGGGGATCGTGGCAATTTTGGATGTCCTATTCACACCCTGGCTCGCTACTGACTGAAGCCAAATTCCGTTTACGAGGGCTCGCGCGCAGTGGTGTGACGTCATATGTTTTTGACATGCGCGCGCAATTCATCGCTGCCGATTGCCTCCGTCCGTTAATGTCGTCCAATGGTGTTCTTCAAAACCGGAATCCAGATATCATTTAGTTTCACGCCCTCCTCCATCCTATTGAAACAGGACGACGAATTGTGCACGCAAGTCAAAAATAGGATGGAGGAGGGCGTGAAACTAAATGATATCTGGATTCCGGTTTTGATGAAGAAATGTAACAGTCTTCCACCTTGGGACGACATAAACGGACGGAGGCAATCGGCAACGAAAAATTGCACGCGCATGTCAAAAACATCTGAAGTCACACCACTGCGCGCGAGCCCTCGTAAACGGAATTTGGCTTCAGTCAGTCGCGAGCCAGGGTGTGAATCGGACATCCAAAAGTGTCACGATCCCCCTTGAGAATGTCCTACGCAGTCGGGGACGAAACGTTGGGTTTTAATAATAAATCCACTAGACCACGGCATAACAGCCCGGAAATTTTTAGTAATTTTGACCATTCCGGCCGTGAAAGTTTATGATATAGGTCGTCACTCGGTTACTTGGCAGACCGCAGATAGACACGATTGCGTAATAGCATTACGCGCTGGTCTCTCGGATACAGCTACGTCCGCTGTGGCAAGTGATGAGGACAACAGACTTTCCCTCTACCTGGACCCTGAAAGGGTTCCGAAAATGTCCACAGGCTTGAAGTTTTCATGTAACATTTCGACAGACGTACTGGGCAAATGCATCGCTCTTTATCCGACATTTAATACGCGGATATCAGCGTCGCTCATAATTTTATCCGCAAAGCAAGAAATACTGCGGATATCACCGGATATATCCGCGGATATCCACATCCGTGCAGACCTCTACTTATAGTCACAATATAAGTTTAAAAGAAATAGTGATGCGAAAACATGGTAATGAACCTAAAAATTCAATATAACATTCACAGTGATGGTCGCATTTACTAATAAAACTTGTTTTGTTGGGTTTCATTTAAATGACAAATTGGAAACATTCATTGAATCTGGCGGCAGACTTCATCAGTAACAATAAATAATTGTGTCTATTAAAGTATGATGCACGTAACGAGATTACCACATCTTCGGAAGGTTGGTATAAGATACTCCCGTTGGTTACAATTTCTGAAGAGTTTACAGAATAATGTTAGTACTGTTTTGAGGGGCATGTTGTGTGATCAGCCACGCGCACTTGCATTCGATTCTGAGTTTGATGTAGTTAACTTCGGAGACATGCAAATGCAGATATCGCCAGCTGCTTTTGTTCCCATAACTGAAGTAGAGGATTCACTGATGCACAAATCATCAAGTTTCTCCAATATTCCTGTATGCCATAAACAGTGCTGATTACTGTGTTCCTATCGTTCCGCATTCAGCGTGTACCTAAGTGCTACAAGAGGACCACTCCCTAATAATGAAGTACGTCTACGAAGAGTAACTCTACATCCTCTTCTTTTGTCACTACGACATCTTCTGACAGAGATATTTGCAAATCCCATACCCTTCTACCGTACTGCCACAGAACAGTTGGTGTCCAGTGACATCTCCATTACATGACTTTAAAGATGAGTAATGAATGGCAATGGAGGATCTCATGTGGGATTAAAATTGTGAGCCACACACGGATTCAAACACAGGACATTTACCTTTCGCTGTTAGTTACCAAATGAGCTGGACCCCAGTGTGGGAAGTAAAACTGCGAGGAAGGGTAGTGAGCCGTGCCCGGGAAGCATAGACGGTAGTGAGTTCTCGATAAAGGTAATGGTCCTGGGTTCGAATCCCGGTCCATCACACAGTTTTAATCTACCAGAAAGTTTTATATCTGAGTCGTGTCAACTCGTTGCTTTTTCTATGGAGTTCTTTATTTTCTCCCTTTCCGTTCTACACTGTAATTACTCATCTTAAAGTGGTTTATTTGAAATGTCGGTTGAATTAACCTTTAGCCTTGTAATTCCTTGCTTGATGCTGGCAGAGGTTAAAGCTTGTATGTAGTTTGGTGGGATACAGGTAAGGCTGTTCTATTGATTGGAAAAAACAGGGTCGCTACAATGATTTGGCAAAATTGAACCAGCTAAAGGAAGTCTGTTTCAAAAGCTACTCATTCAAAACTAATCTGCTGTTAAATGCAGCATTAATAATTGTCTTCAGCTGGTAGTTTACACTCACAATAACTATCTTTCTAATCAAGCTGATTAAAGATTAGTTGAACACATTTTTTATTCATTAACACTATAATTATATTTAGTTATGGCCCTAATATTAATACCTGCACAGTAATTAAGAAACAGTGCGTTTAAACTAATTGAAAGCGCAGCGGATATCTTGAACAAAGCAAGAACAATAAGTGATCTGCATAAGGCTCACTGACTACAGTATAAATTTGACTGCCAGAGAAATCTGGAAAAACACAAACCACTTTCTAATAATGCAACTGCAAGAATTTATTTCGCTGACTGACTGATTGCAGAAACTTAGTATCTTGATCATATGTGTATTATTGCACAATAATCACTATTTTTATTAAACATCACATCAATAAAGAAATATGTTAACCAAACTCAGCTTAGTCAATCTTATGCTTTGATTTTAATAGCCAATGATTTTCAATGAAAGGAAGAGGGTTAGCTTTGTAATTACAAAAGTGAAACTGGTAAAGATGTTCAACTTTCTCAATTATTATTAACAATAATGATTTCTTTACCTTACGATTGAAGAACAACAAAAATCTTCCCAGACTGATACATATATGAATGATACAAAATCTTATAAAGACAGATCTGTGTCTGTGAAAATCAGATTTCAAAATTATTCCATCAGCTCGTACAAAAGCAGCTAACCAAAGCACGTCCGATCAGTACCAGAGCTACACACCGACTCTCTCCTTCTGTTCAACTAGTACTCACATACATAGTCTTTGACAGAGATGTTACACAACAGAGTAAACCATAGACGTAGTTACACAAAGAAGTTCATATAACATTTTACATCCAAATGTCGATACAAGACAGACAAAATAATATTATTGAATTTGTACAGACATGTTTCAAAGTATTCTGGCGTAATATATTTCGCTCGTTATCGATCATGCTTCGTAGTTTCAGCGTTGATGGCGCTTCTAACTAGGATGTCCTAGAGAACATGTACAGGGCCATGCGTGATACCGCTCCTTATTGGCTAACGGCCAAGGACGCTATGTTTTTACCAGATTTGGCGGGCTTTGTAGAAGTGAAAATAGCTACAGTGTACGTTTCTACACTAAGGAGTGTCTTAAAAGCATCTGACAGCGATTTCGCTTAAGAGTTATTTACAGGTTGTATTACGATAGTCACTGATTCCCTCTAGCGCGTTTTCTGTCGGTTCTATTGACAAAATTACCGTGCTGTTTTGTCAGTCGTTGACTATAACTTTAGAACTTCTTGGCAATTTTTAAAATGAAATGTTGATTTGAAGTGATTTACTGAGTGTAACTAATGATGTGTATGTCGTAAACATTAAGGACGGTCAAGAGAAATGCCTCATTGTTCCTCTGTTGGCTGTAAAAATCGAAGAGAAGATTCTTATATGATGCTTGTGTTCACAAGGAATAAGGAAATACGGAAACAGTGGGCGATGAAAGTTAACCGAGGAAGCGGGAACGGTAAAGGCGACTTGTGGAAACCAACGAATTATTCCTGTTTGTGTGCAGTAAATATTTTTTGTTTCTCCCGCCCAATGCAAGAAAGGAGTTGGCGAAAATCGATAATGTAATGAGTACCGTGTAGTTTAGTGGTTGTGTACTGAATCCGTAATGTGAAGGTCGCTAGTTCGGATACAGTAAGCAGTAAATTTTTAACGTTATTTCGTAGCTTTTTGTTAGTTGATGATTTTGGTTTTTGACTTGTCGTGCTATTAGGTATGTTTCAATATGGCTACGAAACCTCACCCTTGGCTGTGTGTTACTGGATATTCACAATCCTGTAACTGGTTACGGGATGTAATACGAAACACAGGGAGGGGCCGAATTATTGACTCGTTGTAGATGTTCTGTTACCTATTTTTTTATTGTGTTTCTGCAGTTTCAGTAGAGATAGTATCGGTACTTTTCCGATTTTCTGTGGTACTGTGTTCCTAAACGTATGCACAGAATGACGTTTTTGGTATTTCACAGTATAGGAAAATGTTATAAGACCGACAGGGGCACACTTAAAAATGCATTATATCGGCATGGAAAGCGATAATAATGTACTAATTTGAGCGATGCATATGAAGACAGAAAATAACTGAAATACAATCATTTTGTTTGAGATAAATAATATGAAATACGTGTCTTTCTTATTAATCAACTGCCTGACGACCCCGCAGTTAAGTCCCTTAAGCTCAACAAACATTTGAACTTTTTTTTTTTTTTTTTTTTTGCTTACAAATTTTTTTACGCCTATATAAACATATGTGAATGGCATTTACTTTAACCACTTACAGATTAGTAACCTACAGGATGTGCTTTGGACTCATGGATGGAGCTGATGCCTTATTTCAATCGTCAACTGACTGCATTTCTGTCTGGATCTCTTTGTTAAAAAAGGTATTGAAGACTATCTCTTTCTCTCGTATGTTTTCACTTCCCGTGACTGATATTGCGACATGGTGCTGAAACCCAGGAAGTCCTGTGTGTGAACACTGAACTGCTCTTCGCCACCTTCGACACATTAGGAGGATATTCGGAGGAGAAAACGACTGTTCTAGACTGCAGCATATGAGCGGGAGCCGCCATAACGACCGACTCACCTTCTGCAGATAAGGACGCGCAATTAGCTAAACTTGATCTATTCAGTAGTCTTCCGCAAGGCAGAAGTCTCTTGTGTGCAGCTGAATAGTGCTGTACCTTGCATAGAAATACGGTAGAGTGTAAAAGAATTGGAAATCGGACATTTTCTACTTGCACGCCACCTAGTGTCATACTACTAAACTGCTTGCTGATCTAACCCCTGCGCTATCTGGTATCAAATAGCTAACCTGCATGCCGTTTCGCCGCCAACAATACAGTTGAAGAGCGTCACCCGCACCGACCACCTGGCTTCAAAAACAATTGATAGCTCAACCCATGACTACAAACATCTCGCAAGAGGAAAGAAAGTGATTGACGATTTCTGGAAACGATGTGAGACCGACTATTTGATGACACTTCGGAGCTTTAATGAAGCGCGTCAGAAGAGGCATTCTATCACACCAAGAGTTGTCGCTTTACTCCATGAAGACACTCGCCCACGCCGCATGTGGAAACGTGCGCGGATTGAAGAACTTTTAAAAGGACGAGATGGAAGAGTCCAGACTGCAGTTCTATGTACCCCAGAGGGCAGCCGCCTCACTCGTCCCATTCAAATGATCATCCTCCTTGAGGCTGATCAGCGGGGGAAGGACTGATATTAGTGTCTCTGGACGTTATTATATCGTTTTATTGTTCCTTGGTATTATATCTTTGTACTAAGCTTTTTAGTCTGTGTCTGAGTGATAAATAAACAGGGTGTTAAATGGTACCGAAGCCTCTCTCTCACGTATGTTGGCCCTTTCCCACGACTAATTCACGAGAATATATATATATTCTTTTTTAGGTGTTTCTCTATACAGTGTTACTTCCGTACGTATGGTGGGTCGTAAGGGATTTGTGTGCTTTTTATATATTGACAATTGACAATTGACAATTTTAGGAACAAAATCGTTTCGTTTTGCATTACGTTAAAAGATTTGCATATACTTCTGTATGGCGTCTTGTTCTAGAGGTAGGTTTATTAGTTGGTTAATCATAGCATTAAAATGTGCAAATTTTTGTGATCTTGAATGAGAGGAATTTGAATTTATAGTGTTACCTGTTGTGACAGGCTTTGGATAAGTCTCGAATTTGTGTGTATAATTGACATTTCTTATGTTGAAGTGTAATTTAATGCCTCATTGTTTTCTAATTCCACCGTGAATTTAATTTTGGTGTGCAGTTTATTGAGAGCTTTATGTACTAGCGATCGGCAAAGTGTAAAACTTCAATCTCTTAGATGGGAATGTGTGTACACTTTTAAAGTTTAAAGCTGCAACTGTTATCCCACACTTGTAATGACAAAGAATTCAAATCTCTACTCGTCAGCAAAAGAGCCGTAATGTTAGGTTAAATATGTAGTTTCCGTACACTGACGACCTTTTTTGTGACCACATTGATGCAACTCGGTTCGGGTGCTCTTCAGCAGTAATGTCAAAGTGTTTTGCAATGTCGCGTATGTATAAGTCTCTAAATTCTTATCAGATCGACGCAGTCGTCCACACTGCGCGGTATGGTGCGCATAAAGCTTTACAGCGCACTAGGAGCTGATATTTTTACTGCGCATGGGCACCAGGAAGCGCACGCCCTATCCTTCGTCGCATCACGCTCGATGGCGTCCCCGGGAGCGTTCCAGTTTAAAGCCGCTTCGGAAATCCCGTCCCGCGACGCAATATATCGCACAATGCTTGGCGAAGATTGAAATGGGGCTCGAATACATAATCTCGGAATCTCACGCGCCGAGTGAAATACTCCGCAGTGATAGTATGACTGACGGATTCCATCTGGCCAATTTCACTTACACGCCCGACGCCGGCATCCGGAGGAAAGAAATAAAGATACGGCAGACAGAGATTTTTTTTTTCAATTTTCGTCTGTCCTTTTGAGAGAAGGCATAGGCCACGCAGTTGCTGGCGATATTTAAATATTAGTGCCGAAGAAATATGAGGATTTCCGTTTTAAACACTATATCTAATATATAAAGCAGAGTGTTCTTATCTTTGTACGTGTTGCATACAAATCTACAGTTCTGTTCCAATCTTTATGAAATTTTGTACACGTAAGCTTCAATCCATGAGGACGGTCGCCGTAAGTGTAAGAATCACGTGCGATATATAGTTCACGATATATGTCGTCATAAACAATGAGATGCGAGAAAAACTGCTGCATTTTGTGACAATGCTGCTCATTTTCACCTAAACCATTGGACCAATTTAACCTAAATTTGGTACACACATTCCTTACCGTGGTTAAGACTCACACACGGCACATGGTGCAAAAGATATTACGTTATAACCAATATAAATCGCAAAAAATGCCATATAATGCGGCGAGACTTTCGAAATACACTGTATGACAATGACAGTACTTAGCAACTTGTAACAAACTTTAAACATAATTTCAAACCTTTATTAAACTTTTTCTCGCTGGCAACCATAGTAAAATGATGAAAGGGTATAAGTTTCTCGCTTACTGCTTTTCCGCTGTTTATGGAGTAAAACTACGGCTCTCGGTATGCCGTTACAATTTATAATTTGAACATTACAAATTGTAGCGACAGGAAATTTTACAGACAGTATACACATATATAGTTGAATGTAGCTTCTAAGTTGTATCACAGTACGACACGTAGTTTATGAGATTTGAGCACATAAACAGTAACGTTCATGGAGAACCGCCCCATCACGCACCAAGTTTTAATATATTACTTCTTTACCACTAATTGCATTTCTAAGAGATTTTATAGATTTATAGACCTTATACAAATGAATATATACCTGAAAAATTACATCAATAAATATATAAATACCCGGGCTACGCCGGGTTTTCAGCTGGTTATTAGATAAAATACACAGGTCTCGATTGTTAAAGGGTGTTACACTTCTTTATAAACGTACTGGATGTGTCTGCATTGAGAGTTGCTCACTTTTAATTTAGACGACGGAGTTACGTAAAGCAAATTAAAGAACAGATAAATGAGAACCTACATTAAAAACATCTGAACTCTTCGATGAAACAAATTTTATCTCAAAGTAAATATTGTTCATCTATATCATAAAATGCCCCAGCGAGAATGATCACGTGGTCTCCAAACTATATAGCTCCAAATGAGGTCTAGTTTTAATTATGGAACTATTCTCCCCACACACGATTCAGAGTACTGTGTGCAAGCATCAGTAAGATCATTTTATATACTTCTGAGAAATATTGTACTACTGTAGATTGTAATTCGAAATTCACCAAAAATTTAAATTCATGCATTAATAGAAGTGATTTACATGTTAGTTTCACTGTACGTTTCTCTTTATTGACATACTAAATTGTGTGTATTTCTTGTGATTAGTGTTCTACTTTCAGATCAGATGACTAGCTGCTTTAAAAGTGAACAGTAATCACGAATAATCGAACTCTATATAAATTTGAGATGCTCTTTTCTTTGCTTTGAAAGACTGGTCCATGCTGCTTTGAGTAACCCCGCGGGTCAGCCCCCTATTTTTACAATTTATTTGCTATAAATCTTTAGTAGCTCTCGGTGCTATGTTTCTGCATGTAAGCCACATCTGACCTACTCACAGAGTGACATTTCGAAAGACTGGAGAGTCTCGCTCAGGACAGAGTTAACCGAATTTTTTTTTCTTTTTCAATAAATATATTTTCCTTCAATTGTGTTGGATTTCGGAAATCCAATGTTTAGTCTTTCCACGACAACTCTGTCTTCATTAACCCCTGTGTCTGTTTTGATGTTCTTTATTTTCTCCGGACTATTTGTTGTAAGGAGGTTAAGTATGTTTTCACAAGCATTTACTGTTCTAGTGGATTCATGAACTAATTCTGAAGATGGTTTTCGTAGAAAGTATTCAGTATAATCAACAGGTGATGTGGCATAAAATCTGCCCCTCCGGTTTCTGACGAATGAGAGAGGAGAGACAAAGAGACAGACAGAGAGAGAGAGAGAGAGAGAGAGAGAGAGAGAGAGAGAAAGTTCAAATGTTCAAATGTTTGTTAAGCTTAAGGGTCTTAATTAGAGGGTCATCAGTCACTGATCAGTCCCTAAACTTACACACTGCTTTTGAACTACCTTATACTAAAGACGACACAAACATCCATGCTCCATGCCCGAGGGGGGTATTCGAACCCCCGACCGTAGCGGCTGTACACACTTTCATTGGCGCGCCGCAGACCGCTCTGCCACTGCGGCCGGCTAGAGAGAGGAGGTTTCCATGTAAAATTTAAGAAAGAAACCTATATCTCTGTCCATAATGTTATTACTAGTTTATTTTTAATTGCTTCCTTAATAGGTGTAAGTGAATTCCAGAAACTCAATGGTTGTTATATTCCATTGGGCGACCAGCGTCTAGGCAGTGTTCTGCAATAATATATTTGCTAGACTATTGTGAACGATTGTGACGTTCATGTTGGGTACACTGGCTCTGCATGATCTGACCAATACTTGACCTGCCCCAATTATATGGGGTACGGTAGACAGGCGCGATACAGAAACTGATAAGACCGTTTACGGGCCCTACCAGTGCCTTAATCTTAGGTAGTGATCAAAAAGCACATTTCACATCATAGTTCCACAAAATATGACCGACCTTGTTGGATATGCTCACAGTGTAAAGGATAAAGGCAACCAACTTGCGTACCACCTCGGTGCTGATTTGGTCGATAGTACAACGCTCGTATTATCTATCATTCACTGTAACATTTCTGACTTCCAGATGGGCTAGCAGTTGAAAAGACGTGAGACCTATTCAACAACGTACAAATAGATCTATACGTAGAGAAGGATGGTGAGACCTATTAGCAAAGAAATTCAAATGTTCAAATGTTTTAGTGCTTATGGGATTTAAGTGCAGGGTCATCAGTCCCTAAACTTACAAACTATTTATTAACTGGCTAATACTAAGGACGACACAAATATCCATACCCGAAGGGGGATTCGAGACCTCCACAGTAGTGATCGTGCAGAACTATTAGCCTACAGAAACAAGTTAGTGTGAGGTGGCTTTCTACAAAACAGCATGTCCCAACAGACAGTAGACTTGTTCCTCACCAACACATCAAGAAAGGGATGGTAGCCATTCTTCCCATCTGCATAGTGAGCCGAATATTCTGGTGGAGTGAATTTAGATATTAATTACTGATATTCCCTATAGATATTTCTATCTAATTTGATTGTGTGATAGCGCTCCTCCTTTCTTCTCAAACAGATAGAATATACATAGAGGGGGCGATGACACGAACTTTAGCTCTCCCTGAGATGCCACGCTGTACTATTAGTCACCATATTTTCGAAAGTCTGGCAAAGGCTTTCTGAAATAGAGAAAGAATGTGTGCGATCTAATGAGATAAGCTGTTCTTTTAGAAATGAAGCTAACGTTTGTGTAGTTTATAATTATATCAAAAGAAGCAATGAAACTGATAATATTTTTTTCATGTAATTACAGCTTAAAATATTACGTTAGTTATTTGGCCCATTTGACTGACGTGTAGGCGATGCTGAAGGAACTAGATTAGATAACGACACAACAAAGTGGGAGATGAGTTTTGTTACTTGGGCAGTAAAATAACAAATAGTCCCGTTGAAATGGAAGCAGGCTTGACTTCGAAGGCAGGGTTGTCAACTGAACAAGGCACTTAATCTGAAATCAGGTTTTTTACAATATATACACGCAGCACTGACTGCCTCTCGGGCAGAGTGCTCTGCTATTTAAACACAGACAGAATGTACCAGAAATTAGAAGAAAAGTTAACTATGAAACATGTAGAAATTACAAGTGAACATTAGAAAAATGTAGAACATTCTGTGAATTATAAATGCAAAGAAATAAATTTTTTCCGGTGGAGGGGATTGAACCGGTCACCTTCAGCACCGAAATCTGTGACGCTATCCATTGCACCACAAGGGTAGTCGGATAACTTGTGGTCTTGCGGCATTGCTCCCTCTCCTGAAAAAATAAGTGACCCACTGTTACTTTCCCTTTTGAGCCAGCTGAAATGACCTGGATCTTGATCTTGTCTTGGTTCCTCTGTATGGCAGTTCTGGAGAGTCCTTCCCATCTGTACGATTACCGACGGCAGACGTTCTAAGAGTCCTTGAACAAGAAGCCATTTTCGCCTATCTGCTCTTCAGGATCATGCGGAGGAAGTAAACCATGTCTCTTCGTTTGTGTAGTTTCGACGACTGGTCATTATCCTCGCCTTCGTATGTGACGTCTGACAGGCGGCTTATGACACAATACGGATCAAAGTATGGCTTCAATAACTTTTCTGATAGCCCAACTTTCCGTACAGAGGTAAAAATCTATACCAGATCTCCTGGGCCGTACACAACTGGTCGGTGCTGACGGTCCTTCTCCTGAGCGTCCAATGTCCGTATGCAAGCCAGCTGTCTTCGAACGTGGTGATAAACTGTTTCACATATTCACCCTGAGTATCGTCCGGTTGGAACGGAAACAGCGTATCCATTGTCGTCTCAGCGTCACGACCATGGAGCAGAAAAACCGGCGTGAAGCCTGAGGTGTCTTGCCTTGCTGTATTATAAGAAAATGTCACGAATGGCAATATTCTATCCCAATCCTTCTGCTCAACATAGATAGCATATCTGCTAACGTCATGTTTAAAGGTTCTGTAAGAACATTTGCCTGAGGATGGTAGGCAGTTGTTATTCTGTGGACAACGTGACATTACCTCTAATACCAGTTTTGAGATGAATAGTTTTCCTCGATCACATATCATTACACGTGGTGCATCATGCTTTAAAATGATGTCTTCTATTAGGAATTTTTCGATCTCTGGGGCTTCTACAGTCGGCACAGGTTTTGTGCCAACGTAGCGGGTGGGGTAGTCAGTGCATACTATTATCCATCGTTTACCGGTTGTCGACTACGGGAACCTACCTTAAAAGGTCGATTCCAGTCCGGTGTAATGGAGCTGCTGCAGGTGGAATTGAAAAACAGAAATTTGCTGAGATCGAGTGTTAATTTTGGGTGTAAGGAAGTCTTTCCTGAAGGGATTTGTGTGGAGTATTGCCTTGTACGGGAGTGGAACTTTGAAGATAAATAGTTTACTAAGGAAGGGGATAAAAATGTGGTGCTACAGAAGAATGCTGAAGATTACGTTGGTAGATCGCATAACCAATTAAGAGGTACTGAACAAAATTGACTGAAAGAAGAGATCGATTCGTAGGACAGAGTGTTAGATATCAAGGAATCGTATATTTAGCGTCGAAGGGAAATGTGACTAGTAAAATTCGCAGTGGAAGACAAAGAGACGAACATAGTGAGCAGATTCAAATGGATTTGTGTTCTTATGAGGACACGAAAAGGCTTGCTCAGGATAGAGTAGGGTGGAGAGTTCCATCAAACCACTCCTCGGACTAAAGACCAAAGCAACAACACCATGTAGGGTGCTGTACTTAAATGAAAAAAAAAAAAAAGTTCAAATGTTTGTAAAGCTTATGGCACTTAATTGTGGGATCATCAATCCCTAAATTTACATACTACTTATGAACTTATACTACAGACAGCACAAACATCCATGCCCGAACCCCCGACGGGGAGCAGTCTCGCGCATCGGAACATAGCGCTTCAATGCACTCGGCCGCCACACAGCGACTTTAAATGAAATCTGCTAACACTTTTATGAAACATTGTATATCAACTATTTATGCACTACACTGAAAGGTAGTATTGTTTCTGTCAAAAACAGAAAGGCGCACACAGTATATTTCCGTAATCCTCTAACCTACTGTCATGTCCGTACCATGCTCGCCTCTGGACTTCAGATAACATGGTGGATGGTCGCGGTGTTGCCTTTGTATGGCGCTCTATTTCTTTGTTACGTCTTCGTATCTTTCCTACTTTCAATGAAAGCGAGGTATTTCTGTGCACAGTGCTTCCTCTCTGCAGTTTTTCCTTTAAATTTGCTACCTTTTTCTCCCGATATATCGGCGGTCGTCCATGCTGTCAGCCGGATGCATGTTCCTAAGTAATTTGAATATTCAGTATGCCGGGAGAAGATAGGGTTTCACATTGTCTGTGTGTCCTCCGGGAGGCCGTCCCACTCGTATATCCGCTTTCAGAGGTCGCTGTGGGAGGCAGCCCTGAAGTACGGACAAGCTGGAGACTTCTGCAGGCGGCCGTGCTTCATTGGCCACGGAGATCAGGCGATTCCCAATGTAGCGTCCGTTCCAATCCCCGCTACCAACAAATAGGACGCCAGCCGTTGGCGCATGGATACTGGGCTTCCACACCACATGCCTCGTAACTATCAATTACACTACTGGCCATTGAAATTGCTACACCAAGAAGAAATTCAGACGATAAACGGGTATTCATTGAACAAATATATTATACTCGAACAAACATGTGATTACATTTTTACGCAATTTGGATGCGTAGATTCTGAGAACTCAGTACCCAGAACAACCACCTTTGGCCGTAATAACTGCCTTGATTCGCCAGGGCATTAAGTCAAACAGAGCTTGGATGGCGTGTACAGGTACAGTTGCCCATACAGTTCATCAAAAGTAGTGACTGGCGTATTGTAACGAGCCAGTTGCTCGGCCACCATTGGTGAGAGATCTTGAAAAGGGCAGCATTCGAATATTTTCCGTATCCAGAAAGGTCCGTACAGGACCTGCAACATGCAGTGGTACATTATCCTGCTGAAATGTAAGGTTTCGCAGCGATCGAATGAAGGGTACAGCCACGGGTCTTAAGTCATCTGAAATGTAACGGCCACTGTTCGAAGTGCCGTCGATTCGAAGAAGAGGTGACCGAGACGTGAAGAGGTGACCCCATACCATCACACCGGTTGATACGCCAGTATGGCGATGACGAATACACGCGTTCACCTCGATGTCGCCAAACATGGATGCAACCATCATTATGCTGTAAACAGAACGGGGATTTATCCGAGAAAATTACGTTTTGCAATTCGTGCACCCTGGTTCGTCATTGCGTACACCATCGCAGGCGCTCCTGTCTGTGATGCAGCGTAACCACAGCCATGCTCTCCGAGCTGATAGTCCATGCTGCTGCAAACGTCGTCGAACTGTTCGTGCAGATGGTTGTTGCCTTGCAAACGTCCCCATCTCTTTACTCAGGGATCGAGACGTGGCCGCAGGATCCGTTACATCCATGAGGATAAGATGCCTCTTATCTCGACTGCTATCGATACGAGGCCGTTCGGATCCAGCACGGCGTTCCCTATGGCCCTCCTGAACCCACAGATTCCATATTCTGCTAACAGTCATTGGATCGCGGCCAACGTGAGCAGCAATGTCGCGACACGATAAACCGGATTTGCGATAGACTACAATCCGACCTTTATAAAAGTCAGAAATGTGATGGTACGTATTTTTCATCCTTACACGAGACATCACAACAACGTTTCACCAGGCAACGCCGGTCAACTGCTGTTTGTGTATGAGAAATCGGTTGGAGACTTTCCTCATGTCAGCTTGTTTTACGTGTCGCCACCGGCGCCAATCTTGTGTGAATGCTCTGAAAAGCTAATCATCTGCATATCACAGTATCTTCTTCCTGTATGTTAAAATTTGCGTCTGTAGCACGTCATCTTCGTGGTGTAGCAGATTTTTGGCCAGGAGTGTATTTTCACGCGACGTTTCTAGTGGATGAATTATATTTATCCTAATTTTTTCAATGAATTTTAAATTTTCTCTTTTTTCTCACAAATGCGGAATAGGGAGATCGTATCAACGCAATAGAATGTTTCTTTACTGTTGATACTGTTTACAGTTGCACTAAGGACAACAGTTTATTAATACAGTAATCGGCCATTTATCCCCTTCGGGAATGGTTGCGCAGGTTGGGGCACCATGTTACGGTTTGCGCAGACTCTTCCAACGGAAGTTCGACTTCTCCCTCTGGCATGGGTGTACGAATAATCCTCGGCATAAGTTAGTTTAACCCTGCAGTGGGCGCATGGATTACGTACGTAATCCACCTGTGGAGATTCGAATAAATCTGGAAGTCCAGAAGCGAAAGTGCTTCGAGCCCCTGTGTACTTTAAGATGGATTGCTGGCGCACCCTCTCAGTGTTACGAGAGCTCCAGTCACGTGTGGTTGCCTCACAGGAAATCGAAGTCGGCGCTCTACCACTGTAATTCGCATAAGTGTCTTCGTAAAACAGTTGTTTGCTTTTAGTCAGTTTTTTAAAACTTTTTTGTTGGATTCCGAAATACATACTGTCATTACTGTTTTACAATATATACATATTTGAAATAATAGTAGAATTTCTTTGAATTTTAGGATTATTATGGATGAGAGGTAAGAAAGTGAAAGTCTGTCATGAAACTTCTCGCTCAGTCGAGATTAGACACCAAAATATTGGCAAGAAGTATGTCTTTCAAAATAAAGGACTTTCCTGGAATTCCTCTGCTGGAAAGTCAGTCATCAACTTCACGAATGATACAGAGGAGTTCTGTGGGTCGCTGCTATGATTGCGGAAGATAAAGAAATAGAAGTACAAGAAAAGTGTGTAACGTGTGTAAAAATTTGTTTGCCCCGAACATCTGAAGATCGTCTGTTTTTATTGTTCGGAAAATCATGATGAGATTTGTTCCTTACACAATTGTGTGGTTTTCGAAAGGAAATCAAATCCAATGATGTTATAGTACTGAAAATTATGATTTGCTCTAAAACATTTTTTTTTTTTTTTTTTTTTTAAATATGACGTGACTTGTTAACGTTTTGTTGAGAGTTTTTAATAAATATTACTACGGATAATAAATAAAGCACCCAATAAAAATATCTGAAAATACAGCGATCTCTTTTTTTTTACTTGAGAAAACTGCGTACATGTATAATTTCCTTTTTGAGCGCAACCATTGCAAAGTTAAATAGATTCTTAAATGCAAGGACCGATAACCTCAGGAATCTGATCACTTATGTTTAAAAACGTTTGAAAATATTTTTGTCTATTTAAGCACAAATCCTTAGACTTATTTACGTTGATTATTAACTGCTAAAATCTGTTCGAATGTCTAATTTTTAAACAATTTTAGCCGTTGCCGTGGAATCATCTATCTCAGGGATATTATGAGGCGTATCCAGAAAGTAATTATCCGTATTTCTGTTTTAAAACAAAGAAACTTACATAATCTCATCATAGTTATCCAGACACCCCATGAAGCATACCTTTATTTATATATTAGTTGCGTTGTGCTGCCACCTAATGCCGTGTAGCCCACATCGGCAACTTCATCACGAGAGAGCAGAATGGGGAATCTGGGGAGCTCACGGACGTCGAACATGATCAGGTGATTGGTTGTCACTTGTGTAAGTAGTCAGTGCGAGTGATTTTCACACTTATTACCATCACTAGGTTCACTTTTCTTGATGTGATAGTGAAGTGTAACCGGGAAGGGACACGTACTGCACGAAAGCGTACAGGTCGACTGTTAACTGACACAGACCGCCCACAGTGGAATTGTGTCGTACAGTGTAATTGGGTCGTACAGTGTAATAGGAAGGCATCTAGCCAGACCATCACACAGGAATTCCAAACTGCATCGGGATCCACTCCAAGTACTACGACAGTTAGGCGGGAGGTGAGATACCTGGATTTCATGTTAGAACGGCTGCCAATAAGCCACACATCACGCAGGTCAATGCCAAACAACGCCTCGCTTGGGGAAAGGAGCATAAAAATTTGAGGCTTGAGTAGAGGAATGTCATCTGCCAGCACGTGTAATGCCAACAATAAAATGCGAAGGCGGTGGAATTATGGTGTGGCCTGTTTGTCATGGAGGAGGTTTCCACGCCTTGTTGTCTTGCGTAGCACTATCACAGCACAGGCCTACGTTGATGTTTCATGTACCTTATTGCTTTCCACTGTTGAAGAGCAATTTGGTGATGGTGATTGCATCTTTAGACATACCTGAGAACCTGTTCATAATGCAAGGCTATTGTGGGAGTGGTTACACAAAAATAACATCCCAGTATTGGACTTGCCTGTTAAGACACCTGACGTAAATCGTATAGAACACCTTTATGAAGTTTCCGAATGTCGACTTCTTTCCAGGTCTCCCCAACCTACTTCGATATTGAAAGGAAATAGCAGTGTACAAGGCTGCTGGAGTGGAAGGACTGAACCCACACGAGGATACTCTAAGGCAAATTTACTGTTATTTTATGTATTTACACAACTGCATGGTGGCAACAGCATAGGCAATTTACGATAGTCATACAAGTGTATAGAAATGATATTCAACTGTTAATCACAACTCTGTAGTCTCAAAACAGTTTGAAATAGCTACGTCAAAAACAATCTTCTACATCAAACATTACAATTTTACAAAACATTAATACTAAAATCGTGGGATATGAACCCATAACCAATTCTAGCTTGGGAAGAAACATTATAAAATCTGAGTCAGGGGACCTATAAATAACAACAATTACTAGTTTAGTTACATTAACATTAACAACTTCTGCACAACATTCAAATATCTTTTCTGTGCAGTGTTTAGAAAAATCGATTAACGCTGATGAAAACTAGTTTTTAACATACATGGCCACTCCCACAAACTGCAAGGAAGTCCTAGAGAAGAAGGCAGCTAACCTGTATCCTGGCAAAGGAAGTCTCTGAATTGTCACATCACTTAAAAAGTGCTCTAAAATACCAATAATGTCAGCTGTCTTCAGTCTAAAGAAGGTGCAATCCTACTACAGGTACACCCCTACTACACTGTCACTATGAGCTTTGCCAACCTCCCTTCGTATACCTATTGAGGCCGTGCCTAGTGAAATTCAACATTTGGATGGTCTCAACTGGCAACACTGCAATGTGACCCATGCCCTCCGTCATCAATGCCTCCTCAAGTCTCATGTTAATGCGCCTGACAGCTGTTTTAAGACGAGGCCTGTCATGACGCTGAAACAGCTGCACAAAATGTACATTTGTGCCGCCAGTTTGTGTTGCTATCCTTTCCAGATCACCACCTATATCAAATTCTCCGTCCATATAAAGATTATTTCCGGCCTCACCCACTATCACTACCTGATCCTCTTTTGAGAAATACCTACATAAGTCCAGTATGTAACAAGTAACCTGAGATAACCCTGCACTGGGCATCACTATGCTGGTGACTGGTGACCTGGTACTCATTCCCAAGTACTTCCTGCTAATGTTGGACAACATCTCTGCCATGAGAACTGCCTAAAAGCAGAACCTTCTTCTTCCTAATAGACCTCCCTACAGATTTCGGCTTCCTAATAGCTAAGGTCTTCCTACACCTACAGCTACAGGAGTTTCATCTCCACTCAAATCTGACAGATGGTCAAACCAATTTGTAACTTGCAACGTGAAGCTATCTGAATACCTCCTCCTAGCTACCTCCTTGCCAACTGCCAGTTCGCATCGCCCAGCCCCCTTCCCCTCCTCAGCCTAGTTCCTCTTCAGCGTTTTTCAACTGAACCTGAAGGGCGCAGATCATCTTACTCCTGCTGCCTATCCTGCTTCGCCCAATGGCTTCCCCACTGCATCCCCCCTGAAAATACTTAGTAAATATTCCACACTGCAGCTCACTACGCACGAACCTACGACAGAGAATACACTTTTTTAATCTGTTAAGAAAAATTAGACGTCTATGTTCTGTAATGTGGACTCTACGCCTGTGAGTGACCGGAGGAACATCATAATTGGAATCAAGATTTTGGGTTATTAGGACAGTCGTCGTTCCGTAGTCTGGAGAGAAGGAACAATACTGCTTATGTGCAGAAAACGGTCACCATATCATGGTGATGGTCGAATGGGCTACGCAGGTGTCAACCGTGGGGGTCGCGCGGCCCTCTATGTCGTTCAGAATGGCGCTTTGACTGCTCAGAGTTATAGAGACGAAATTCTTCGACCTTTTGTTGTGCCCTACTCTGGTCCCATCGATTCCTCATGATGGACAACAACACTCGGCCCCAAGCAGGTCAGCCACTCTACTGGCTATCCAAGGATATCTATCACACATTATATTAGACGCCAACGAGAATGACTTTTTCACTATTAAGGTAGCTCCATGGTGATTCGCACAAAGTATAAGCCATTTAAATCTCCATTAAATAGTCGTACTGTACCATACACTGATTACAACTTGTATCTGAATAAAAGAAAGAAAATATGCTATGTGGACATGTGTCCGGAAACGCTTAATTTCCATGTTAGAGCACATTTTAGTACGGATGAGGCTTCATTCGAACGTGATCAAATTGTAAATTTTCACAATGAACATCTGTTAGCTGACGAGAATCCGCACGCAGTTGTGCAATCACGTCATCAACACAGATTTTCTGTGAACGTTTGGGCAGGAATTGTTGGTGATGTCTTGATTCGGTCTCATGTTCTTCCACCTACGCTCACTGGAGCACGTTATCATGATTCCATACGGGATACTCTACCTGTGCTGCTAGAAAGTACAAGTACGACACAACATGTGGTTCATGCACGATGGAGCTCCTGCACATTTCAGTCGATGTGTTCGTACGCTTCTCAACAAAAGATTCGGTGACCGATAGACTGGTAGAGGCGGAGCAATTCCATGGCCTCCACGTTCTCCTGACCTCAACCGTCTTGACTTTCATTTATAGGGGCATTTGAAAGCTCTTGTCTACGCAACCCCGGTATCAAATGTAGAGACTCTTCGTGCTCGTATTGTGGACGGCTGTGATACAATACGCCATTCTCCAGGGCTGCATCAGCGCATCAGGTATTCCATGCGACGGAGGGTGGATGCATGTATCCTCGCTAATGGAGGACACTTTGAATATTTCCTGTAACAAAGTGTTTGAAGTCAAACTGGTACGTTCTGCTGCTGTGTTTTTCCATTCCATGATTAATGTGATTTGAAGAGAAGTAATAAAATGAACCCTTACATGGAAATTAAGCTATTCTGGACACATGTCCACGTAACATATTTTCTTTCTTTGTGTGTGACGAATGTTTCCTGAAAGTTTGACCGTACCTTTTTGTAACACCCTGTATATGGACGAGTATCCCTACAGTCCACCCTCATGAATCACATTGCTAATGATATCTAATGTGATCCCCGCATTGTTTTTAGCGGCTTTTGACAGAATACCTTTAGAATTATGTAAGTTTAATTGGCCTCCTTGGACGCCATATAAATACAAGAATACATACCATGAGACCAATGAAGCACAAAACACGAAAGCGTATTCGCCACAAATGTAAACAAAAGTTTTTTATGCAGCCGTTAAGAATGGTTAAATGAAATATTCATATGCAAAGAGGATATTGGACGATGTTCTGCCATGCAGCCGCAGAATGGTTAGAAATGCGCCATGCACCATATTGTTAGCAGTGGAAATCAAAATATCGCAGTAACGAAATAATTTTATTTGTTATCGTTATATAAGTACATGAACACGATAATTAAAGTAGCATTTTTCAATAATAATTTTACAAAGATCCGAACGGAACATATAATGCGAGAGGTAATTTGCCAAGTGTACACAAAACGAAGAATGTATTGAGCCGTCAAGAGCGGTTAAAGTAAGTGGATGGTTACATACCTAAAGGGGGCAGTGGACGACGATAAGCCAGAGAATTTACGGATCTTGCACGACCGTCATTTGGTGGTAGAATAGGTGGAATTACGAGGTTGATGGTGATGTCAGTAGTGAAAAGAAAACTTTCGCGGGTTCGGAAAAAGGCATTCTTGGCGTCCCTATGTCGCGTATTATGCTGAGAGAATAACTTTGCGGCCTTCTGCTGCTGCTATCAGAGACATTAGAATTGTTCCTAAATTTTAATTTTTTTCTGCTTCAATACATACGACTTCCCGCTTCTCTTATTGTACGTAAATGGTAGCGTTATGGTAGGAACTAAGACTCTGCATCCTAATAACTTCATCATCTGTTTTGACACCATCCTACAGCTGTTTGTCTAATTACTAAGGCAAATCACGCACTAGTTTACAGATATGTTAACTTTTTACGTCAGCACGACATGTTTCGAGACATTATCCCATTCTAAAGTTCTGAAAAAGAGGAAACATTAAAATAGGGCCCTGGATATCGACAACTCAACTACGAAGTATGAAACGCATACTACTAGAATATTAACATACCTATAAAATGCATCTGCCGTTCAGCAACGTCATCAACAACTTACTAGTATCATATAAGAATGCCAGCAAATTATTCTCTTAGGTCATCTTTGAGAGTTTGGAAGCACATGGATGAGCCTTGATATGTGAGACCTGCTGTCTGTTGGTTCACAACTGAGTCATCACAGCTGCGTGTGTTACGATAGAAGACCTTGTTATGACAATGCATATATGCTGCAAATATTTTGTTAATGATGTGCATAACGGCAGATTAAATTTATAGCTGTGCTGGTATTTTAGTTTTATTACTTGCACATTTTAACGTTGAGTCGTCGAAATCCAGCGCCCTATTAGTAAGGTTTCCTTGTTTTCAGAACTTGGTAATGGGATAATGTTCTCTAGAAACGAGTTGTGCTATATATAAAGTGGCACATGATTTGCCTCGATAATAATACATTTGCAAAAACACACAAACAAAAATTGAAAAGTAGTGAATGAAGAATTGGTTTTAACGTCTCGTTTTAAAATAATTTCAGGTTTGTTATTTGTAAACACAATTGGTCGTTTTCGACCACAGGAAGTTCCGTTTTATTGTTGACGTATTATTAATTCCATTATTTGGGCTAGTACATTTAATTTTAATTTACGGACTAACGAGAAGACAATATGTGTATCGGATTTTAGATTTTTTTTTATATTTATAGTACGTGACATTCAGTAATTCAATAACAACCAGTCTAAGCCAGTCGACGCAACTCTCAAAAATTCTCGAGGAAATTGAATTCAAGTTTCGCAAGTACATATAAGTACCAACAATTAAAATAATGACAGTATATGTCGGTACAATTCAGGTGGTAGCGCTCTGGGTTTACAACCATAGAGTCGATTGTTCGATTGCCTCCGTGACAGGTTTATCTTTTTTGCCCCCTTGTATCAGAGCACTTACACAATTTCAATATCTAATGGTAATTTTTACGAAAAAAGAACGAATTTTTTTATTCGTTATTTTCTATAAGTGGTTGTTAAAAATGATAGTTTCTAACAAAAAGACATAACAACTTAAATTTCTTACAGTGCTGATTTCACTATTAGTTGACGAAGTTTGTCTTTCATTGTTCATTTTGTCAAGAGCTATGGCGCGGTTCTTGGAAGTCATTTACATAGATACTGGAAGCTAAAAAGGAAAAAAAGACAGAGGGTTTTGAACCAACGATCCTATCGTTGTAACGCGAGCACGCTACCACCTGCGCTATACCGACAGGTGCTGCAACATTATTCTTACTTACGTGTACTTGAAAAACTTCAAAGCCGATTTTCTGAGGAATGTTTGAGAGTTGCGTCAAATGGCTTTGGCTGTTATTGTAGATCTGAACTTCATGTACCATAAATATCAAAAAATTAAAAAACCGATACCTATGTGGTCTCCTTGTAAGTATAATATTGTGACAAACGTAAATGAAAGTTTAGTGTTACTAGTATTGCCTGTGGTCGAAAATCGACCAATTGTATTTACAATGGTCATTGGGCGTAAAATTATACGTATCATGTCGGCGGCCTCGCGTGATTATGTTGGCAACATCAGCAACACGATAGAAGACGTTTGCCCATTTGTCCGCACCACATAGAATGTCTCGATTAGTGTATCGTACAAAACATGAAGTAAACAAATAATGCTGTTTCTGCTTTATGGTTGACAGGTTGTCGTCCGTTCAGTAAAAATAATTGCAACATCAGCGTTGTAAAGCGATTGGCTAAAATGAACACTCACAGGATTCTCACTATTCAGCATCTGTTGCCAACATTATCATAGGAGGCCGCTGGGATATTTGTTAAAATTTAACCGGCACTGGGAGGTATGAAACGGTATCTTTTACGTTTTAAGCAAAATGCCTGACCCAATAACAACAAATAAAAAAGGAAGTATATACTTCTCATGCCCTATTAGAATTATATAACTTTCATTAGCCTAATATATCAAATGGAACTACAGTTTCGGTGTTCTTATATTTATACATCGGCAAGAAATAATGTTATTTCGATACTACGATATTCAGAATTCCGGAGCTGACAACATGTCGACTTCGTAGTTCCACCCGTGCACCGCCACATGCCTCTCCCGGAGCATCATCATTTATATCTGCATTCTCGACTTCGTAGTTCCACCTGAGCACCGCTAGATGCTTCTCCCGGCGCATCATCCTATATATCGGCATTCATATGAAAACATCCATTTCCTTTAACCACTCTTAATCACTGTGAAGATGAATCATTTGAACAGCACAAGAAAGTGAGTTTGGAGCACTCCATGTTTCTATATTCCACTTATTTTAATAGGTTATTTCAATACTGCAGATGTGCTTCATTACAGCGTCTTTGTTCGAGGCGAATAGCCAATCAGTCAGCTGATTGTTGGAGAATGTAGAACTTGATCCAACTGTAGATAGGAAAATTTCGACTTCCTTTTATCACTTTTAATGGCTAAATGCACACATAATATTTATATTCATGAAACCTGCGACAAACAATCTTTCGAATTATGTAACTTTCATTGGCCTTCTTGTACGAATAAATTAGTAATCTGTACCACAATTTTCGTATTAGCGTATTTATATACTGATGATACAGAAGTGTATCAGACAGTAGTTCACACACAAAAATTACGTGCTTGCCTCGTATCTGTCCACTAGCAGCACTGTAACGAAGTCAGCTCCGTACCAACGGATCTTCTTTCAAGAAATATAACATCCTCCCTTGATGGCCATTCGGGACCGGTTAGGCGGAAATTTCAGTTCATTTATCCCCTCAGCGGGGTTGCCCCCGAGATGATGTTACACACGATTACCTGCGGCCTGCCGGACCATTATCCCAGGCCGGAATTACACGCCCCACTGCGTCGTCACCACCAACCCCCACCGCTGCCACCCCGCCGACGTCACCACGCTACCACGCACCCCACCCTCTTGTGCCAGTGCGCACCCGACGCCACGTCATGCTCCCCCAAGGGACTCGGCTCCAGAATAATTACGACACACGAAAAAAAAAAAGAAAAAAAGTAAAGTTGAAGGCGGGAGAGGTATTGCGGCGCGGCGTAGCAGACACCCTCACGAGTCTGTCACGTGTGTTGCGACATTTAATTTCAAGCGAAACTCGGGGGGTTGTCAGAGAATTTAAAGGGGTGCGCGTGTGTGAAATACAACCGCGCTACTGCTGCCACGGAGTAAATGGCTGAAGTAAACTGACAACGTCAGAAGGCAACTCGCAAGACTACTCCTCTGAATTTCGGCGGCGGTAGAGGGCTTCAGAAATACGCGGAAAATACGTGTTCTACAATTAGGAAAAAATTTCCCTAGACGGAGATCTAGAATCATTAAACTTCTGAAATGATTTTATAGAGGAACTCCAAATGAATAATCCATGTGGTTTACGAATGAAGTTTGAATGTATCAAAACGTAACAAAAATACAAGATTCAAGAGAGTATTCATGAGAGAAGGAACAGATTTCAAACATTAGTTGCTTGCAAACTACACAAGATAGAAACACAATTACAGCGTTCCTGGATAGAGGTAAGGAGCGTGGTTATGGTATATCGCCCCAAATTTGCGTCTGCATAGGGGATTTACTGTCAGAAAGGACACAGGTCGTAGTAATCGATGGTAAGGCATCGACTAAAACAGAGGAGATATCGGACGTTCCACAGGTTTGTGTTGTTGGTCCTCTGCTGTTCCTTATTTACATAAACGATTTAGGTGAAAATCTAAGTAGCTCTCTAAGGTTGCTTGCATGTGACGCCGTCATTTGCCGTCTAGTAAAATCATCTGAAGATCAAAGCCAACTGCAGAACGATCTGAATCACTATAGTATAAGAATTGGCAATTGAGTCTAAATAATGAGAAATGGGAAGTCGTCCACATGAGTACGAAAAGAAATCCGTTAAACTTTGTTTACAAGATAAATCAATCAAAAGTGAAGGCCGTAAACGCCACAAAATACCTAGGAATTTCTATTACTTCAGACTTAAACCGGAAAGAACACGTAGCTAATGTCGTGGCAACGGCTGACCAAAGACTGCATTTAATTGGCAGAACCCTTAAAAGATGCAACGGAACTAATAAAGAGGCTAAATGCACTACGCTTGTACGTCCTTTATTGGAGTTTTTCTGCCCAGTGTGGGATACTTATCACGAGGACATGGAAAGAGTCCAAAGAAGAGCAGCTCGTTTCGTATTGTCACGATACAGGGAAGACAACGTTACGGAAATGATACAGGATCTGGGATGGGAATCATTACAACAGCGCTTATCGCTGCGGCGTGAGCTACTTATGAAATTCCAATCGCCAACATTCTCCTCCGAATGCGAAAATATATTGCTGACTCCCACTTACATAGGTAGAAAGGATCATCAGAATAAAATACGAGAAATCAGAGTTCAAACAGAGAGAGGTTCAGGTATTCCTTCCTCCCGCGCGCTATTTGAGAATGGAATGGGAGATAAATAGAATAACGTCGGTTCGATGAACCCTCTGCCAGGCACTTAAATGTGATTTTCAGAGTATCCCATGTAGATGTAGATGAAATATGTTTGCATTCGCCACGGTGGAGTGTCCGAGCATCCTAAGGCTACTCGCTGCAAAGCACGCGGTTGCTCGCTGTCGGAGGTTCGAGTCCTTCCTCGGGCATGAGTGCTTGTGTTGTCCTTAGCATAAGTTACTTTTAGTTTAAGTAGTTTGTACGCCTAGGGACTGATGACCAACGTAATACATTCCCTTAGTTTTACAAACATATATTTCTTTATAAATTCAGTATACGACAAATACCGACACGGTGGTTCATTTCTTGCCACATACGAGGCAGCTGTTATCTCTTTACCGAATTTACAATTCGGTTTCCCCATAGGCGGGATAAACACGCGTTTTTTATAGTAACCTCACAAATAAAAGTCATTTGAAATAATTTGTGTTACATACATACATCACCATATATCAAACAGATGTTAAAAATATATATCCCTTAATTCAATTTTTTAACAAGGTTTTGCCTTCCAAAACGATGAAATGTCTAAATACGTAAGGCATCAATAAAGTGCTTAGTGAGGTCAAGACATTTACATTACTTTTAAGTACATGAAAATCGTCTCGTTTCTTTTTTTGCAGATCAATACTTAACACGTCATATCTTGTGAATGGTGCCATATAATGGTACAATTTTCCAGGAATATGGAGAGGAATATTAGGAAACTGCAAGAAAAATGTTTTACTAATTTCGACTCTAGGAAAGGCGTACCAAATTACAAGCTCATACGTGATGGGTAGGTTTTTCAATTATTTCATGGTACATGATCCTCATCTCCTCAACTATGTGGCGTACTACGATATAATTTCGAAGGTACATTCAGTGACATGTATCGGCACCGCCTGTAAATTATGTCGCGGACATGATTAGTAGCAATCCATACCAATATTACTAATGCGAAAGAAGCACTGTCTTTTACGATTTCACGACTAAACCTATTAACCGATTTTTATGAAGTTTATTATACACTATATTATATTAAAACTTACTAGAGTAAGTGGCAAGTCATTTCCGAAGCACCTTTCCAAATATAGAAATGATTGTAACACTGAAAGATCTAATTGCCGAGGTCATTGAGCCCTAAACTTAAAACCAACTTAAAGGAACGTATGTAAGGACAACACACACATCCATACCCGAGGAAATGGTCGCATAATCCGTGACTCAAAGCCTCAGACCGCGATGTCAATCCCGCACGATGGTATCTGCAGTCAACAGCAGCGCTGTAATTTGGATTACAGTCTGGACTGCTATATCGATTGGCCGAGCATTCCCAGGGACGAAACGTGAGTGAACAGCATAATCTTCCCATTTAACCAACATCGTGTCAGTCAGACACACAAAATGGGGTTGGCACTTACAGCGTAACGTGTAGATCACTGGTTCACATGCCTATTTCGTCGTTACTCACGATAAATGAAATAAATAGGAATTTTTCTCACGGGAACCGAACCATAACCTCCTACAATCAGAAAAAACATTGTTCATTTATACAGGATGGTCGGAAATTCACGATACAACCTTCTAGAACTTGTAATGGGTAAATACCATTTTGAATAAGAACTACTGTCCGTTTCTCTACGGTTCCAATTCAGATGATTATCTCATCCACTCCTATTTGAGGAATATAATTACGTGTGACGCAATACAATTGTTGCAATTAATTTGAAAAGAATACTGAATAATTTCGTTACTACTTTCGCAGTTTCTTTACAATTTATACCTTATGGTTTACATTAGTCGTCAACAGCAAGAACCCAACATCTACGGCACCAGCCATAACGTACATATGCATTACAGCAGTGGCTCGATGTGGCCACCACCAACGTCGTTACACACATTGTATCCGAAGCTTGTTCTGGTACACTCTGTCCTTCCTCAGATCTTCGTATCTCTCTACAGGTGTCTCATAAATTAGTCTCTTTAGGTTAAATCCAGCGATCGTGGGAGTCATCATGGCGTATCCATCTTTCACCAAATTTTGCGTTGAGATGTCTCAGAAAATCCAAAGTGAGGTGGTGCACCATCATGCTGAAACCATACTTCCTGACGGACATACAATGTCACATTTTCTAAGAACGGGTCCAATACGTGTCGTAGGAAGACTAAGTATGCGGGATGGAAGGAGATATGGCCCAATCACATGACCGTCTATAATACATGCCCATCTGAATTGAAACTGGCGTTGAATGGAAACGATACCATACGTTTCCGGACTTGGATTCCTATTCAAAATGTTATGTACTCACTACCCTCTATAAGTTCTTGAAGTTTGTGACGGAAATTTCCGACCATCCTGTATTTTCATCAATTTTCACAACACTGTCATCAAAAGTAGTAACGATCTGTGATTAAATATATTCGGATAAAATAACGGTGTAAATAACACAAAATGGCATTAAAAACTGGTTTCGTCTTATGTAGTGGTCACCCTGTGAGCTACATGGTCGGTGCAGCCAAGAAGTCGCCAGCACCAGCCATGTGGGCAGTTGATACTGAAGATGATCATTACATAGGTCGAAACTGCTAAGTGAATAACATTTTGGGCAATCTTGACTGTTATTTTATCCAAATACAGTTTAGACTATTAATCAATATTCGCATTAATGATACCTACATCATTTGCATCAGTTACATGGTTAATCAAAATAATACTATTATCTTCTAGAATACGTTAACGAACAAATTGTAAAATTTCATACACCTGAACACACAGAATTATGAGAATATGTTGAAGAATTTCGAAAAAGGATTATTTCTCCTTCGAAATTTGTTAATTGAGAATAATGGAAGGAGTATATGGAAAATAAGTTCCATTGCGAAGAATTCTGAACGTTAAGAACACTATAAATGATGGCTTTATAAATGTGAATTTATCCAACTCCCTCCGTCTCTCCGCCAGCCCGCCTAGACACCATATGACGTTTATGATAAATTGCTGTTTGCAACCCGTACTTGCATACCCTTATACGTAGTTCTGATTTCCCGTCTGGTAGAAATCTTTTTTCACTTCGTGAGTGTATAGAGCTGGAAAGGTCATTATCACTGTCGTCTCCGAAATCGATACATTAAATTTTAACAGTAATTGCCCTGTCACTTCAACGAACTTTAGCTTTGCTTTTCATCATTCACACTGAAGTCTGTGGATTTGAACACAAAGAAGAGCCACCAGTTCTTGTGGATTATTTGACAGATTTTCCTTGTCTTTCATGTCGTACCAGCAAAATAACTACAGAATATGTAGATATATCTGTATTGTTCCTGCTGCTGTTAACAATAACCCTAATGCTAAAAGTAGTCCTACTAGATCGTGGTAATAGTTTCGGCCTCTCGGATCAATACAGGCTGCTTCTCTTCACAGCAGCTTATTGACGTAGATTTGTTAACCTTGATAAGTATGGCTTCCTTGGAATTTATCTACGGTAAGTACAGACGAAAACTTAAGAAACATACTCGTTGAATAGAATGAACAAACAACAAATTGTGTATTTTAATTTTCATAATGAATTTGTTCTATCAAGAACCGATGGAAAAATCGGTTAACATCAGTTCACATGAAGGTAAGAGCTGTTACCTGAACAAAATATTTTAACACAATCAACAGTTAACAACGGAAACATTTGAGAAACATTGAGTGCGGGGAAAACAGCATCAGTTACGAAACAGCCTCGTGCAAGGTGAGTGGCTTAGTTTATCTTTGTGAACAAATGGAAATACAAAAATGAAACTTCGATATATTCAATACATAAACAATGTCATGAGTCTGCATGCCACTGAGAATGTATTCAACACGCAATTATGAAAAGTATGTCCGGTATTTTATTAAAAGCATGATCTGTTCCAGAAATTAACTGCGTTTAAAAGAGTAAAACCGTAGTTTATGAATATTTTAAAAGTCCCAGCAATCTACCATGTTATATAATAAAATATACACGGTTTCCAAAGAAAGAGAAACTGTATTTCCTATGCAAACTGCTGCTTTGTAACTAGAAATATGCTTTGACGATATGGTACATTTAATCTGTACATCAGATTGTCTATCATATACAGTATAGGGAAATGTACGTTCAGAAAACTATTTCTACACAGCAAAAGCTGCAGGGGAACTTTCAATTCCAGAATAGAACCATAGAAAGGAAGTTATTGACAAGGATCCTCTTGAGTTAGAGGTCGTAAGTATAATCTCTATGAGGTTCATTTGAGAGCGATAGAGTTAGAATGTCCTTGTGGTGCAGAGATCAACCAACGTTGATCCAGATACATGCATTGCTCTTCAAAACATTGATGTCATAGACATATAACAAATATTCAAAATAAATCGTTAACTTTGACCGTGAACATGGAATGAAAAAAAAGATGAACCACAGTAATCCCAAAGCATCCCATCATCAAGATGAAAGGTGAACTTCTTGGCAGTTCCTAACCGTGGGAAAGCGTAGGCCAATGGGCATACGATAACTGCAATTATTGTTTGACCACTGCTTTTGGCCATCAGCTGGGTAAAATACATTGCTCTCACATGATTCCTTTTCTGCGTATAAGGTTAATGCAAACTATCCCTTTTTAAACTGTATGGCGTTGCATTTAACGCTTACATGCATTATTTGTTACAATTTCAATAAATAAATAAATAAATAAGTAAAAAAATCCGTGTTTCATAAGCTGTACAAATAAAGGGAAAATGGTAAAATTTCCTATGTTGATAGTTTTCAAAACAAGCACATATGCATCATACAGAAACTTGTTATATAATTTTCAAAATTGAGTAGTATAAACAAATTTTTGAGCATATTTTGCTTCTCCAAACCTGTCCCAATTGTTGTGATATTTTTCCTCCTTAATAAACTGGCTCTTTATATGGAAAACAAACCGTCAAAATCTGCCATATGTGGAGATTTCTCCCTACATTAGCAAAGATGTTAACAGAAATTCACACTGCAGCCAACCTCGACACAACAAACACCGCAGACACTTTCTACGAACTCTGTAGCATCTGTTAAACACGCGTTAACTGACAAAATTTCCACTAGATGCGGATAAAACAGTATTACAATCGATGTTGCAGATATGTAGCACCATGCATTTAAGGGCTAATACCACCTGTAACGACTGCAGATATACAAGGTGTGTCTAAATATGTGGGAAAGCTCAGGTGATACAAAATATTCAAATGTTTGCCAAGTTATGAGACCTAACTGCAGTGGTGATCAGTTCCTAGACTTACAAACTACTTATGCTAAGAACAATACACACACACACACACACACACACACTCATTCCCGGGGGACGACTCAAACTACACAGCAAGGTGTCTTAGTGCGCAGGGCCACTCCTGTGCTGCTCCGGGAACATGTCCAGCTTCAAAAAAATGTTCAAATGATTGTAGAGTCTATGGGACTTAACTACGGGGTCATCAGTCCCTAAACTTACAAACTACTTATCAACTACATACAACTAAGGACGGCACAAATATCCATGCCCAAGGGGGGATTCGAACCCCCGACCGTAGTGGCCGTGCAGACCGTGACTGGAGCGCCTCAGTCCCCTCGGCCACCGCGGCCGGCCATGTCCAGCATCGGTTCTCGTATTCCAGCCTTTTTTATTTTTTAAAGTTTTTTATTTATTTAATGTGGTGTACATAACTCAGACCACTTTACTATGCAGGTTGGTTAATTGTGTATGACGTTCAGGTCACATGTACGTTTCGTCCCTGTAATGTAAACAAAGGTATAAGATGTACATTGCGTTGCAAAGTAAACACGTCCACACAGGTCATAATCTAGAGTGGTGTGATGAAGCACCGCTCGTGCGGTAGAGCAATTTTACATCAGTGATTCTCAAGCAAATGGATAGGACTTCAGGGACCGACACGGCGACTTCCTCCCTCCCACAGTCCATTATTCTACTGATGGAGTCAATTGAAGGCCTTCTGTATGCTAACGTGGAATTACGGCGTCGTCGCTTACAGTAACGGTGTCAGAAATGCGACAGACGGAATATGGGAACGATTGAGGCAGTCAATAATGCGACGCATAGCACGTGTTAGCCATTTTGAGCACCTTCTGTAGCGAAATGTACCTAGGAAATTACAGTGTATCCACCTACATAGTGAAGTGGCCTGCGTTATGTGTGATGCGATGCAGCTCTCCACGCTACTCTGTCCTGTGCAAGCCTCTTCGCTTGAGAATAAGGACAGCAGCCTAAATCCTTTCCTTACTGCATTCGTTCCTCGGTCTCACTCTACGATATTTTCAGCACACAGTTCCCGCTAATGCTAACTTGACGATTTCTTAACGTCCACCTTCTCTTACTCAAGATATGCCAGAAAATACTTTTCTCTCCAATTCTACTGAGCACTTCCAAATTAGTAATGTGATCTTTTTGTCCGTACCCCTTATCGTCCACGTTTCATTCCCATTCAAGGCTATACTCCACACAAATACTTTCAGGGAGGACTTACTTACATTAATATTGGATGTAAACCAATTTAGTTTCTTCAGTAATGCTTTTCCTCCCATTGCCAATGTGCATATTATATCTCCTTTACTTCGGCCATCAGAAGTTACTTTGCCACCCAAATAATAAAAATCATCTGCCCCTATTGTTGCCTTACTTGCTGAAAACCCGGCGTTGCCAGGGTATATATTTACTTATTCAAGCCATTAGTTAGTATTTTTCCTCTCTCTTCTTTATCTATCCATTTCCTTCTTTCTAAACATCTTTATATATAAAACAGAGTGTCCGTGTGTTTGTGTGTACGTACTGAGTATAGTTTGCGGGATGTTCTGCGAACACATTAATGAACACTTAACGAAATGTGAAACATAATGCAGCACCTATTTACGGATGTCACGTTTATGATGTAATACATCCTGAATTACGTGTCCTACAAGAACATTATTTACGAGAAACATCTGGATTATTTACCATGTTTCTAGAGTGGAATATTGGGAAACTGCCAGCGAAATGTGTTGTAAATTGTGTTTGTAGGCCTGCCGCGGTGGCCGTGGGGACTGCGGCGCACCAGTCACGGCCTGCACGGCCACAACAGTCGGGGGTTCGAATCCCCCCTCGGGCATGGACATTTGTGCCGTCCTTAGTAGTAGCTAGTTTGTAAGTTTACGGACTGATGATGCCGTAGTTAAGTCCCATAAGCTCTACAAACATTTGACCATTTGGAGTCTGTAGTAAATTACAATATCATGCTTATTAGGGCGAATTTTCATGCATTTCATTGTCTTTGACGTCATAGCACCTGAAATATATGTCGTAATATTATTTTGAAGTTACATCCTACAGTGTTTATGTAAAATGACTGCAAAATACGACCTGAATAGAATGTGTCATACTATGATAAAATTTCGAACGTAAGTTCAGTGGTATGTGTGTATACTGTCTGTAATATTTCTAGCGAGTACAATTAATAGTGTACGAGTAACAAATTATAAAGTCATGTCAAATGCCTGCATGAATTCCGAAAAAGTAGTAAACGACAAAGTCTTTTCGTTTCATCATTTTGCTGGGGTTATCAGCGAAAAAATGTTTCCTAAAGGCTTGAAATCGTGTTTAAAGTTTGTTGCAAGTCGCTAACTGCTCTCCTTCTCAAATAGTAGACTATGAAGCCAGCCGGGTGGAGTAGCCGAGCGGTATAAGTCGCCTCGCTGCGGAGCGCGCGGTTGCTCGCCGTCGGAGGTTCGAGTCCTCCCTAGGGAATGGGTGTGTGTATTGCCATTAGGTCAGTTTGCCTTAGTTTAAGTAGTTTGTAAGCTACGGACTGATGACCACGCACTTTGGTCCGGTAGATCTACAACCATTTTTGATAAAGCCACAATATCAAGTGCCGCAAGACGGGAAAGTTTTAATTGCTTATGACGTCATATCTCCTGAACTATCAGCCCTATCGGGAATTCCTTTTTTAATCACGTCTTCTACCTATAATCTACATTCCTTCAGCTTTTTAGGTGAAGTAGTTTTTGAGATTTCGGGTTTAGTCAGTGAGTGAGTGAATGTCATTTCTCTTTTATATAGATAGAAGGAAGGAAGCTTAGGTTTTAACGTCCCGTCGCTTGGTCATTAGAGACGGAATTAATGCTAGGAGTTTTGGGTAAGAATGGGGAAGGAAATTGGCCATGCCCTTTGACAGGAACCATCGCGGCATTTGGCTGGAATGATTTAGGGAAATCACGGAAAACCTAAATCTGGATGGCCGGAGGTGGATTTGAACCACCCTCCTCCTATATAGATTATCTTATCTTATCCCTTCAGCATAGTCTGATTTACTGACAGTACATTCCATTAGTGTTGTCTGTCTGTAGTTAATTTTCAACTTAACGTCCTTCCAAGACGCTATCCAATCCATTCAGTTGCTATTCAGTTGCTATTCCAGATAATTTCTTCACAGGTTGCTCAGTATACAGACTGAACAAAATTGTGAAAAGGCTACAGCACTGTCTTACTCCCATCCCAACCACTGCGTCCCTATAATGTTCTTCGACTGTAAGTGCTGTCAGGTTTTTGTACAAGTTGAATAAAACTCTTCGCGCCCATTATTTTACCCATGCTACCTTCAGATTGTGTAAGAGTGTACTCCACTGAACATCCTCAAAAGCTTCCTCCAGATCTACAAATGCTAAAAGGGTAGGTTTGCCTTTCCTTAACCTGTCTTCGGAGATGATGTAATGTGAGAATTGCCTCTCGTGTGCCTACATTTCTCCTAAATCCAAACTGATCTTCCCCAAGGTCATATGTCAATAATGCACGTTAGTCTTTTGCATCCATGACTTATTGAACTGATAGTTCTATAATGTGCTATGTACACCACAACAAATGCATGTAACACGGCATCGTAAGCAAATAAACCATACGTGTATAGGACATGTTCCGCTTGATGTCATATCCTCTGTCGAATGCTCGAAGTTTTCCCACACATTTAGTTACATGCATTATATTCAGCCTTTGCTTGTACGTTTTCACAACGAGCATCTGTAACTATAACTTAATGGATTTCAAAGTAGCTCAGTGTCATATTGTTTCGCACACCGTTGAAAGCGTTCACATTCCATCAGTTCTCAATAAATTGTTGCATTAATTAAGAGTGCATACATAATTAGATGTCTTGTACTGTTTGTAACTCTCGTGGCATTCGTATTCGATAACAAAGTTGTCTTTACTGCATACAATTACGAGGGAGTAAAGTCTGTGAAATCGGTCGAGCCGTTCTCACGTTATGGCGTGAACAAGGTATTCAGGCATCCATTTTTATGTTCCAAAGTACCCTCCCCCATGCACCGTATGAAACTTAAGGTAGACGGTTACTTCCTCTTGTTTTGAAGGTCATGCGTATGAAGTTTCGTGAAGATCGGAATGAAACAGTAGATTTCGTGAGTCTATAGGAGAAGTATGCCCCGACAGGCACCTATCACAAAGTACTTCCTTAGCTGCCGTTTTCTACCTACAAACTACATTCAAGCCAAATTTCACCTTCATAGGTGAAGTAGTTTTTCAGATACCATGTTTAGTCTTCGAGTGAGTCTCCTTTCGCTTTTATATAGATAGAGATTAAGAAAACAGATAACTTAATTTTGGAAGCAAGAAAATTAAGGGAGACTTGCAGACAAAACAAATAGTAACATGCAAATCTCTAATGCTAACTTTATTTCATACAAGATCATGCCTGATACGAAAGTTTTATTGCGTTTACAGCGAAACTGTTGCGACCGGCAGACTTCTTTTCGTTTTATCATTTAGAGGACTATGTCTGTTTAATTACTTAAATTCCCAATAACTGTTTCTTGTCTCAAAATCTGAATGATTAACTGATTTATTTGGGTAGTGTTCATCTTGTATGCCTTGTCCTGTGTTACTGTTATATATATATATATTATTTCCTTATTACATTCCTGAGTAAAATAAAGTGTGATTATGGAGCAGTGACTATGTGGTTTTACCCTCTTAGCACTTCCTAGCTTCCGTCCTTGAAACAGTTTAATTTATTAATTATGTAAATTTAAATAATTATTATTGTTAAATAGTACTCCGTTAGTTACCACTGTCTCATATGACAATGCCATGAAACCACGCAGGAGGACACGCTAAAACTTCAACCAATACACGCTCGAATTGACCACACTCAGGCTTCTGACATGCACGAGTGTTCAAATGTTCAAATGTTTGTAAAGCTTAAGGGACTTAACTGCGGAGTCATCAGTTCCAGAACTTACAAACTACTTATGAACTACCTAATACTAGCCGGCCGCGGTGGCCGAGCGGTCTGCGGCGCGCCAGTCACAGTCTGTACGGCCGCTACAGTCGGGGTTTCGAATCCCTCCTTGGGCATGGATGTTTGTGTCGTCTTTAGTATAAGGTAGTTCATAAGTAGTTTGTAAGTTTACGGACAGATGACCCCGCTGTTAAGTCCCTTAAGCTTAACAAACATTTGTTTGTTTTAACCTTATACTAAAGACGACACAAACATTCATGCCCGAGGGGGGGATTCTAAGGTCGTGCGCACCGCAACATGGCGCTCCAGTACACGCGGCTAATCCGCCGCGGCATGCACGAGTGCACTGATTCTTTCACGCTGTCCGTTTTTGAAAGTTTTGATTCATGTTGGGGGCCATATTACAATGTCCTTGTCTGTTATTGAGAATGTCCACTATTCGGAATAATTTTAGCAAAAGGCTAATGTTATTTTGCAGAGGAATTTTAAAATGTCCGCTATTGAGAGGGGTCCACTATTGGGAAGAGTACGGTAAGGGAAGTTTCACTGTAATTACATTTATTTATTTATTTATTATTTGACATGCCCCATTACATAGTTATATTACATGTTTGATGGTTAAATTCAGGCGCTTAGATCAGGCAATGTAGCAAACACAAATATAGTACATAAGTTGACAGAATTTACAAGAGAAATCGTTTAGGGTACACATTATTTGTCGTTTTACATAAATAAACTAAACAATTTTATACACCAGGAAGTCTTATTGAATTACAGAAACTGTAAAAGTCTGTAGTGAATTTATGATCCAAATTCGAGTTACTGACGGACCATCCTCCTCCTTTGTGAGGTATTTCCTTCCTGAGATGGTCCCTTCATTTCAGTAAGTTGTAGCAGTCGAGAAACACGTGGTCAATAGTTTGGACAGCTCTCTGTTACAAGTGCACGTTCCAACTTCATTAATTCTGAACCGCTGACAATAGGCTTTCAGTTTCCCATGGCCTGTTAACATTGCTGTAAAATTCGGAGATATTGGGAATTTAATCAGTAAACGTTGTCGGATGGTAGGAAAATACGGTATAGTGCTTCCCCCGTTTCTTGTTCTTTGCCACTCAATGTCCCATTTGTTCCTATACTCCTCTCGAAGTTTCTTCTTTACGGCACTTGTAGGTATTTAGTAGTAGCCTATCAATTGTCGTGATCGAGCTGCTCTTTTAGCAAGATTGTCAGCTAGTTCATTCCTCATATCCCTCTGTGTGCTTTAACCCATTCGAAACGCAGCATCCCATTGTGTGTCTGCAACCTTCTGATTTTACTTAGATTACTTCAATCAAGAAGTTGTGGTTCATCGAATTTCGTAACGAGTCCAAAGTAACCCTGCTGTCGATGTGAATTACTGCAGTTATATAAATATTCGAGAGATTGGTTATTAACTCAAGACCATTGAGAATGGCGAATCGTTCCACTTGATTGTTAGACCATTCATTAGAAAGTTTTCGCTGTATCTGGTAAATAAGTTTCTTATTCACAAATATTGCTATTCCGGAATCCACTCCGTCGTCTGACTTGCTTCCATCTGTGTATATTCAACAGGGTAGCTTTGCCTGCATCCTCCTCAGTTATTCTAGTAAAGTGTGCCGGGTAAGCTCAGCTTCTATGCTCTAGGGCAATGTCGATTGTCTGTCTGGCGTCTTTAGTTCTGTCCAGGTTATAATATTTGGTTACCTTAAGAGTTATGGGCATGAGACCTGAAAAAACACAGAGTGCTTCACTGGATCTTGTTCTGTAAGCTATGACCATTTTTAAATTGATTAACCGTTCAACTATTAATTTAGGTATGGTTGTATTGCCGTTCCAGTGCGTCTATCCACATCGGTGAGCCGTACGATAATATAGGCAGTATTGCTTCTTTATAAATTGTTTGCATGTAACTAGAAAGCTTCAAAGACGATTATATCTAGAATGTTTTAGAGTTGCGGCGAATGGCTTTGGCTGATAGTTAAGTTCTGAAGTTCATGTACCATAAATATAAATAAAATCTAAATTCCGATACCTATGAGCTCTTCCTGTAAGACTACATTTGTAGTTACAGTAAATTAAAATAAAAAAAATAAAAAAAGAGAATAAAATACCCGAGATGGTGCAGAATGGAACAGGAGCTGAGAGATTCGCTTCTGCTAGAGAGTGTGGTGGCACAGTGGACTCGCATTTGGGAGGACTGTGGTTCAAATTCGGCCACGGCTATCCTAATTTAGATTTTTCGTGATATCCCTACATGACTCCAGGGGAAATCTCGGGATGGTTTCTTTGAAACACACGACTGATTTCCTTCGCCCTCCTTACCCAAAAATATGAGTGCGAGCTCATAATCATCTATCCTTCTCCTTTTCTCGTAAAAATAAATAAATAAATAAATAAATAAATAAAAATAAAAAAATAAAAAGTAACATACTGAAGTCCATATTAAAATATCTAAAAGTGATTTTTTTTAATAACGTATATAATATTCAAATACGATTAGTTTTAGGCACTGCAGTCGAAACTGCTCCTAGCCTTTAGGGAGAAAGCTGACGTTTCGGCCGCCTACACGTGTGGACGGCGATGATCGCTGCGAACTTCGTGGTCGGTATGCGCCGCCGTTCGCCGCCAATATGTTGACTTCACACCTGCTGGGCTCTTGGCGATTGAGGACCCAGGCGTGACGCGCGACGTCTGCGCGCCATGAATATGAAAGACGCGCTAAAACGCCGCCGGGATCTTCCGTAGCAAAGTGGAGGATCCTGTCAGCAAATAAGCTCCATCATTTCACCTTTATGGGCAGCAATTAGGACCTCATTTACTTGACTCCAGGTCGTGAGGAAATTGCACTGCATCCCTCATTCACTTTATTTTTAGCCGGTTCTTGACTCTCGACACAAGAGAAGTAACTATGAGGGGTGGAAAGCTACTCCTTCGTTTCTAAAATGCCAGAATCTTTACTGAAGAGCATTATACTTCGAAATCTATAACTACAGAAAAAATGGTTATACGCGAATTAGTATTGTCGTAAACTGGTTAATACAATTAAATTAATAGTCGTTAATAAACGAAAGAATGATTTAGTCAATCTAAGACTCCACAGGTGTAAGAATTTGAATAAAAATTATAAGATATCGCTGAAGTGTTTCGAATACTTAAATAAAGCACGAAATAACAAAATGATTACCTTTAAAAATGCATAGTTAAACATCAGCGTTTATTGTATTTAAAACTTTACCGGTTTCGTATATTATCCATTATCAGAAGAATCTTAAAATTTTTATAATCATGAATTACACACAAGTTACTATGAAATATGACATAACATAGTAGTGTCATCCTGAAGGTACTTACAAAATTAAAGAAGCTGATTGGTAACTACTTAGTTAATCTGATAAACTTAGCAGATATCGAAATACAGGGTGTCTCACGAAAGACGCCTGCCAGGCGTCCGTGGATCGCGCGGTACGGCTCCCGGCCACCGCCATCGCGTCCGCCGGCCACGGCTGCGCCCGATTCCCGGACTCTGTTGTGCCGCTGGCTCATACACTGTGTTAAAGTCTGAAAAACATTGCCATCTGAGTAACCTAAGCTTACCTTTATTCACAGAAAATGTCAGAATTATGTCCTTTTATGGAAAGAGCGGCCTGATATCTCTTGAACACATTTGGGAACATTCGACGGTTTTCGGATGCCGAAATCTAGGAAATCTAGTTGAATCCTATGAAATTTGAAATTTTCACGGCGAATCATATGTTCCAACAGATTTCGGGTTTGCAGCCGGTCGTCATAAACTTCTATATTATAACTGAGCACCTGCCAGTCATCAGCCAACAAGGACACACCAGTCCTTGTTGGCTCACCTGAAGATCAATGGCAGGTGCCCAGCTGAAATATCGTGAAATGAAGTTTACGACGATCGGCTGCATATCCGAAATCTTTTTGAATAGTCGAAACCTGTCTTCCAACTATTCGAGTGTATGGAGATTGCTTGCTTACATCTTGCCTTTTAACATTCCCCAAAGATAAAAGTCACAGGGTTTTAGTTCTGGACAACGAGGAGGCCAATCAACTAGCCTATAATCAAAAACACTTCGTATTCCTGCCATAGAAGTATTGGCAATGTGTGGTCTTGCATTGTCCCGCATAAAATAATCTACAGATTTTCGTTGCGTGAAAGTTCTTGAAAAAATGAATCCACGGTATTGTTCATATACCTGTGGTTGGCTTTCGGAAGGGACTAAACGGCAACGGTTATCAGTCCCTTCAATACAATAAACCGCTAATGGTTGACTATGCATTCTTAAAGGTACATTACGGCTTTTGACTCACGCTTAAGCAAAATTTTGGAAATTTAATCCTTTACTGCAATACTTTTTATATGAAGCTATAAAACTACCACTATTAATGTATAGTGTGTATATACCGACGAAAATATTGAAAAAAAAAAACCCTTGAAATTACTACACACTTCTTGCAATAAAAATTTCATAGCTGGTCAGCTACATAGTGCTTCAATGATGTATCCATTGCAGCAAATGTCACTATTATGCCTCTAATGTTTTCAGAAAGTAACTCATAATGCGACAGTAGTATGTGATTGACTACTTTTACATGGAAAATGAGGAATACTGATGTAAACGAACGCACATTTAAAGAGTAACTCAATGCAGCTGTCTAAACGATTCAGTAGCACTCCACACACAATAATTTCTTGGGCGACTTACTAGCAAATGTAACCCTGTGTATACAAGCAGCACAATTTGTGGCAAAATGTTGGCCGGCCGCGGTGGCCGAGGGGATTGAGGCGCTCCAGTCACGGTCTGCACGGCCACTACGGTCGGTGGTTCAAATCCCCCCTCTCGGGCATGGATATTTGTGCTGTCCTTAGGATTAGCTAGTTCATAAGTAGTTTGTAAGTATAGGGACTGATGACCCCGTAGTTAAGTCCCATAGACTATACAAACATTTGAACATTTGAAAAATGTTGATCAGTTTGAAAGATAATGGAAAAAATAAGGTATGTGGCTGATCAGCTGCACTATGCATTAAAGGGTTAATATCGTATTCAAGTATGTAACTAGTATACATGTGCACCACATACTTTTGAAAATGTTTATTTCATTTAAAAAAAGCACCCTTATAATTTTATATACAAACAGTCTAGAGCGCTAATTTTTTATTCATTTTCACCTAGCTTTTGTATAAAGGTGGGCCATGTGCAGAATGTTGCACTGTAATATGCAGTTCTTACATTTAAAGTATTTTTGAAGCTAAAATTACGTTTAATTACATTTAATTACGATAAGAAAGAAAAGAGAATAGAATGGTATACCCGAGATGGCGCAGAGTGGAGCAGGAGCTTGGAGTGGTCTGCTGTACATAACTAGCAGAAGCTTCGTGCCTATGTCATCCCCACCCATCGTTAGAAACTAATGAAAAGACTGCTTGCGTATAACATGTTAAAATTTTTAAATCTTAGTGAAAATACATTGCTTTGTCTTTACTAGCCTTAAAAGTAACTACTATCCTGATTCTGATTCATAAAATGAACGTAAAATATTAAAACTAAACTAGGCGTTACTATCAAAATGTACAGCACCGCCTTCTACAGCAGTATCTGTAAATCCCTGATGCCGCTGGTTGCTTGGCAACAAGCTCCAACCGATATTTCAAGGATGTTTTGTAGATGGTTCTATAATATTTCACTCTATTTTTACTAACAGGAAAAATGGGGTATAAAACCGGTTTTATGTACACATATTGACATAATAAACCGCTAAAATAGTTTACATGCGTTCATAGTTTGCTAACAAATTTTCAAAGATGCTGATGGTGATCAGAAGCAGCAGAAAATGTCTTCACTCTATTTTACGCTGAAATTAGGTTGTCTGTTTTACTTTATGACATAGGAATATTGTGCTAAATGATAATAAAAGGTTGTCAACATTATTATCTATTTGCGATTGTGAGACAGTTGCAAATGTTTTCTATATCTAACCAATGGCGTCCAATAATTTATGATTCGAAAACATTAAAAAACAATTCCACCGCACAAGCGCACTGCTGCCCAATAGTCGTGTGGTCTAACACACAGCTAAAAGAAATCCTCTGAACTTCAATTACGCGATATATCAGTCAAACCTTAAGGTCGTAGATTCTACCAAATACCTAGGAGTTACAATTACGAACAACTTTGACTGGAGAGAACACATAGAAAATTTTGTGGGGAAGGCGAAACAAAGGTTACGTTTCATCGACAGAACGCTTCGAAGATGCACCAGCTCCACCAAAGAGACTGCCTACATCACACTTGCGCGTCCTCTCCTGGAGTACTGTTGCCTCTTGTGGGACCCTCACCAGGTGGGACTGACGGAAGACATTGAGAAGGTTCAGAGAAGGGCAGCTCGTTTTGTTTTATCACGTTACGGGGCGGAAAGGGTCACGGAAATGTTGCACGAATTGTTGTGGAAATCATTAAAAGAAAGACGTTATTAATTGTGGCGTGATCTGTTTGCGAAGTTTCAATCACCGACTTTTAGTTCTGAATGTGAAAATATTTTGATAGCACCCAACTATTTAGGGAGACATGACCACCCCAATAAAATAAGAGAAATCAGATCGAAAACGGAACGATTTAGGTGTTCTTTCTTCCCGCACGCTATAAGAGAATGGAACGGTAGAGAAAAGTTATGAAAGTGCTTAATGAACCCTCTGCCAGGCACTTGAATGTGATCTGCAGAGTATCTATGTAGATGTAGATGAAATAAAAATAAAAAGTTGATGGATAGAGAGTGAGAGAGAGAGATGGGATATGAGAAGTACTGACTGAAAGCTTCAATAAGTAAATCAATACCCGGGCAACGGCAGGTTTTTAGTTAGTAATATATATTTTTTAGAATTTTTTCAGTATTGGGAGGGGAAATTTGGGATGACTCCATATGGCTTAATTTGACAGGATATGTTACCTTAACCCGTAACTAACAATGTTTTCTTGTAATTTACGACTAGACATCTGACAATAATTTATGAAGGATATTTTCAAACTATTTTGTTTCCTAAATGACATTTTAGAAAGACTTGCTGCTTGTACATTAATTTAGATACCAGTGTCTATGAAATGTAGCTTCATGCTCGCGGTTTTCTAGAAGTAATGACAGCGAACCTCAACCATAATGAATTTTGGAAAGTCTTGTTGTGTTGCTTATCATCTTTGGACAAATCGTTGGACCTATATTAACTGATAAGAATGACCGTGCCATATGACACCATAGGACTAGAATGGGTTAACTGTATGAAAGTAATGGAAAAGAAAGCTGTTTCGGGAAAAAAATTGAAGACTTAATTCCCAACCTCTGCCGACTGAAGATGCTTCTCAATAATGTTTGAACAGGAATTTGAAACTAGAAAAAAATCCTCCCATCACATCACAATAATAGACGAATATGGTATATCTAGGCTCATTTATGTAAAACAGGGGCACTAGCATCTTGATGTATACGGCAGCTTCAAAAACATTTTAATCCGAAATGGCTAAAACTTAAAATAAAAGCTACAATAGTAACAGAATAAAATATTGTTTCCATCTTTCGGCCCGGTGGCAATGAACGCAGTAATAAATCACAGATGGCTAAAACTTAAAATAAAATTGGCACTAGTGACAGAATAAAATGTTGTTTCCATCATGGCTGCTGACAGCAATGAACGCATCCATATACTTCACTACGCGAATGTCAACTGCAGAACGGAGCAGCACTACTCGAAAAAATATATTCTCTAAGCCCTGCCCTTCACATACAGCACTAAATCATTGATAGTCGATAAAGTTCTCGTTACGTGAAGTACCTTATATTAAACGCTATATACAGATCTAGCCTCATTTCCAGGCGTTGCCCGGGCGTGTGTATTTATCACATTCTTGTGTGAATCCATCGCCTTATCCCTCCTTTATACCCCATCGCCTTATACTCCACTAAGTCGACTTGAGTTACGTTTTCCTACTGTTCAATCCTTAGGACGTCATATCTCCTGAAAAACGTGTTCTACATTAACATAATTTTTCTGGTATATATGGTGGAATATAAGACATCTCTAAACGAAATGTGTTGCAGATAGATAAATTATAAATTACACCCCAATTTGTGCGAGGCTGATTTTTTATTCACTTCATTGTTTATGGCGTCATGTCTCTTGAAATGTGTGGCGTGCTGTGACATAATTTCGAAATTACTGTCAGTGGAATAAGCGCATACTGTCTACAAAATATGTCACGAATACAGTTAGCAGTAAAATAATAAATCAAAACGTCATGTATGACGGAATGGTTTTGTATGATTTTGTATCTCATGTACTTTATGTCACATAATGATACAATCTCCGAGTTACATTCCGTTTTATATATGTGTACTATCTGCAAAATTTCTTGCAAATATAATTAGTGGTGAAGATGTAATATATTTTAACGTCATGCCGAATTCCGTAAATTTATCTCAATAATAGCGGAAAAAAATAGAAAAAAAGGGGAAACTACAGCCGTTACTTTTCCCGAGGACATGCAGCTCTACTGTATGAAAATATGATGATGGCATCCTCTCGGGTAAAATATTCCGGAGGTAAAATAGTCCCCCATTCGGATCTCCGGGCGGGGACTACTCAGGACGATGTTATCATCAGGAAAGACAATACTGGCATTCTACGGATCGGAGCGTGGAATGTTAGATCCCTTAATCGGGTAGGAAAATTAAAAAATTTAAAAAGGGAAATGGATAGGTTGAAGTTAGATATAGTGGGGATTAGTGAAGTTCGGTGGCAGGATGAACAGGATTTCTGGTCAGGTGAGTACAGGATTATAAATACAAAATCAGTTGGGGGTATCACAGGAGTAGGACTGATAATGAATAAGAAAATAGGAATGCGGGTAAACTACTATGAGCAGCACAGTGATCGCATTATCATTGTCAAGATAGATACGAAGCCAACACCGACAACAGTAGTACAGGTTTATATGCCAACTAGCTCTACCGATGATGAGGATATAGAAGAAATATATGAGGAGCTAAAGGAAATTATTCAGACAGTTAAGGGAGAGGAAAACTTAATTGTGATGGGAGACTGGAATTCGGTAGTAGGAAAAGGAAGAGAAGGAAAAATAGTAGGTGAATATGGACTGGGCAGAAGGAATGAAAGAGGAAGTCGCCAGGTAGAATTTTGCACGGAACATAATTTAATCATAACAAACACGTGGTTTAAGAATCACAAAAGAAGGTTGTATACTTGGAAGAGACCAGGAGACACTGGAAGGTATCAAATAGATTTTATAGTGGTAAAACATAGATTCCGGAATCAGGTTATAAACTGCAAGACATACCCAGGGGCAGATATAGACTCTGACCATAACTTGTTAGTCATGAACTGTAGGCTGAAACTGAAAAAACTGCAGAAAGGTAGGAAAATAAGGAGATGTGACTTAGATAAATTGAAGGAAAGTGAAGTTCTGGTGAATTTCAGAGGGAGATTTAGGCAACAATTGGCAGAAACAGGGGGAAATAAAACAGTAGAAGAGGAATGGGTAGCATTGAGAGATGAAATAGTGAAGGCAGCAGAGGACAAAATAGGTAGAAAGGCAAAACCTACAAAAAATCCTTGGATGTCACAGGAAATACTAAATTTAATTGACGAAAGGAGAAAATATAAAAATGCAGTAAATGAAACAGACAAAATGAAGTACAGACGACTAAAAAATGAGATTGACAGGAAGTGCAAAATGGCTAAGCAGGAGTGGCTAGAAGCCAAATGCAAATCTGTAGAAGAATGTATAAGAAGGGGAAAAGTAGATACCGCCTACAGGAAAATCAGAGAGACATTTGGGGACAAGAAAAGCAATTCTACAAATATCAAGAACTCAGATGGGAAACCAGTTCTCAGCAAAGAAGGGAAGGCTGAAAGGTGGAAAGAGTACATAGAGCAGTTCTACAAAGGAAATGAACTGAGAGACGATGTTGTAGGAAGGGAAGAGGAAGTAGATCAAGATGAAATAGGAGATATTATACTGAGAGATGAATTTCACAGAGCCCTGAAAGACCTAGGTCGGAACAAGGCCCCAGGAGTAGATGACATACCCTCTGAGCTACTAAAGTCTCTGGGAGAGCCAGCCATGACAAAACTATTTGAACTGGTGTGTAGGATATATGAGACAGGCGAAATACCCTCAGACTTTAAGAAAAATGTAATAATCCCCATTCCAAAGAAATCAGGTGCAGACAGGTGTGAAAATTACAGAACCATCAGTTTGATAAGTCATGGTTGCAAAATTTTAACACGAATTATCTACAGGAGAATGGAAAAGCTAGTAGAAGCTGACCTAGGGGAAGATCAGTTTGGATTCAGGAGGAACGTAGGAACCCGGGAGGCAATACTTACCTTACGTCTTATCTTAGAAGATAGATTAAGGAAAGGCAAATCTACATTTTTAGCCTTTGTAGATTTGGAGAAAGCGTTTGACAATGTTGACTGGACTACACTCTTTCAAATTCTGAAGTCAGCAGGGGTAAAATACAGGGAAAGGAGAGTTATCTACAACTTGTACAAAAGCCAGACCGCAGTTATTAGACTCGAAGGGCATGAAAGGGAAGCATCAGTTGGGAAGGGAGTAAGACAGGGTTGTAGCCTTTCTCCGATGTTATTCAATTTGTACATTGAGCAGGCGATGAAGGAAAGCAAGGAAAATTTTGGAATAGGAATTAAAGTTCAGGGGAAAGAAATAAAAACATTGCGTTTTGCTGATGACATTGTAATTCTGTCAGAGACAGCGAACGACCTGGAAGAGCAGTTGAATGGAATGGACAGTGTGATGAAGAGAGCGTACAAAATGAACATTAACAAGAGCAAAACAAAAATAATGGAATGCGGTCTTAGAAAATCAGGCGATGCTGAAGGAATTAGATTAGGTAACGAAACAGTGAAGGTGGTAGATGAGTTTTGTTACTTGGGTAGCAAAATAACATGCGATGGTCGCAGTACAGAGGATATAAAATGCAGAATGGCAATGGGAAGAAAAGCATTTTTGAAAAAGAGAAATTTGCTAACATCGAATATTAATTTAAGTGTAAGGAAGTCTTTTCTGAAGGCATTTGTGTGGAGTGTTGCCTTGTACGGGAGTGAAACATGGACGATAAGCAGTGCGGGCAGGAAGTGGATAGAGGCTTTTGAAATGTGGTGCTACAGAAGAATGCTGAAGATTAGGTGGGTAGATCACATAACTAATGAAGAGGTACTGAACAGAATTGGCGAGAAAAGGAGTTTTTGGCATACCCTAACTAAAAGAAGGGATCGCTTGGTAGGACACATTCTCAGACATCGAGGAATCGTAAATTTAGCATTGGAGGGAAGTGTGTGGGGTAAAAATCGCAGAGGGAGGCCAAGAGACGCGTATAGTAAGCAGATTCAAAGAGATGTGGGTTGTCGTTGTTATGAGGAGATGAAAAGGCTTGCTCAGGATAGAGTAGGGTGGAGAGCTGCATCAAACCAGTCTCCGGACTGAAGACCATAACAACAACAATAGCGGAAAATAGTGAGCAATAAAGTTTCTTCATCATTTTGCTGGGTTTTAAGCGAGATAAAATTTTGTACAGGTCTGAAATTTTATTTAAACTTTAATGCAATTCACTAAGTACTCTCTTTCACAAATAGTGAATGAGTAAAGCCTAGTTGTTCACACAACACATGATGATCCAGTTTGTCTATGACATACCTCAAATCTACATCTACTTAAATTCTCTGCGAATCACAATGTTGTGTATGGCAGAGGGTTCATCGAACCTCTTTTATGATACTTCTTTACCCTTTGGTTATAGAATAGCACACAGAAGAAAGTAACACCTACACCTTTCCGTTTTGATCTGATTCTCTTATTTAATTATGATGATCACGTTTCCCTATGTACGTGGGTCCCAACAAAAAATGTTCCCATTCGCAAGATAATGTTACTGAAAGAAATTATGAAAATTAATGTCGCCACCGCGAATAATGCCTTGCTTTTAATGATTTCCACCCCCAACTCTTGTGTCATTTTCGGTGGTGGCCTAGGGGACTGAGGCGCTCTAGTCACGGTCTGCAAGGCCACTACAGTCAGTGGTTCGAATCCCTCCTCGGGAATGGATAATTGTGCCATCCTTAGGATTAGCTAGTTCATAAGTAGTTTGTAAGTTTAGGGACTGATGAACCCGTAGTTAAGTCCCATAAGCTATACAAACATTTAAACATTTGTCATTTTCGTGACGCCGTTATATCGTAATAATACGAAACGATCTGCTTTTCTCTGAACTTTCTCTATATCCTCCGCCAGTCTCCCTTGATGAAGAGTTCATAAAGCGCAGCAACACTGTGAAATAGAAGGCACAAATTATGTGTAGGCAGTTTCTTTTGAAGATGTGTTGCATAGACTGCCAATGAAACCTAGCCTTTTGTTCGCCTTCTCTACGATATTTTCTGTGAGCTCTTTCCAATTAGAGTGGATCGTAATTGTTCTTTCTAGATAGTTAGTTGAATTTACGGTCTGTTAGTTTGACTTATTTATAGTGTAATGACGTTTAACGGATTTCGTTTAGTGCTCATGTGACCTCACAGTTATCATTATTTAAGGTCAGTTATCAATTTTTTTCACCATGCAAAGATCTTATGTATATCCTTTTGCAGTTACTTTTAATCTCCTGATGAATTTATTAAACATCAATGTAAATACAAATATACATTCCTGGAGACGGATTTACGTCTCGAATATGTCAAAGACATTAATGATAAATATGAAGCATTGAATTAAAGTTTGTGATGCGACCGGGAATCGAACTCGGACCTCCATGCTTACTAGGCAGACGTCTTACCGATAGACCACCGCATCACTACATCTACATCTACATCTACATCTACATCTACATACATACTTCGCAATTCACCGTAAGGTGCGTGGCGGAGGGTACACTGTACCACTACTAGGCATTTCCTTTTCTATTCCACTCCCAAATTGAACGAGGAAAGAGTTAAAGTTTGTGACGTGGAAGAAATCGTGCTTGGACTATTCCATGGCGCTTCAATCGCTAGTGATGCGGTGGTCTAGCGACAAGACGTCTGCCTAGTAAGCATGGAGGCCTGGGTTCGATTTCCGGTCGCATCACAAATTTTAATTAAATTCTTCATATTTATCATTAATTTATTAAACGATAAACGAGAGCATCATCCACAAACATTCTAATAGGGCTACTCAGATTGTCTACTAAATCCTTAATAAAGAATTAGTCGGAGTCCCATAACACTTCCCTATGGGCCCCAAATATCACTTCCTTTTCACCCGACAGCTTTTCGTAAGTCTTAAGTAATGAGTCCCTTTTAACAAGAAATCACTAATACAGTTGCACAACTGTGGCGATATTCCATAATCACTCAATTTGATTAGACAAAGTTTGTGAGGTACAGTGTCCAAAGTCTTCCTGAGGTCTAGAAATAAAGAATCGATTCAAGATCCCTTGAGATTTAAATCATCATGTGAGTAAAGAGCTGGCTGTGTTTCACAAGAACGATACTTTCACAACACGTGTTGATTATGGGTCAATAGATCGTTCTCTTCGAGGAAAATATAATATGTTCTAAAATTTTGAAAATCTATGGGACAAACTACTGTGGTCGATCGTGACTAGTCTTACAAACCATCTAAAGCAACGTAAGGATAAAACACACACACACACACACACACACACACACACACACATCTATGCCCGAGGAAGGGCGGGAGCATTATCGCAGTATGACAAGTATTTCTTCCTCCGATAGCGATTCCATATTCAGTCCTAAG